>BLBF01000010.1:4452945-4495167 GCA_015471245.1 Laticauda colubrina
ATAGATAGATAGATAGATAGATAGATAGATAGATAGATAGATAGATAAATGCATGCAGCGGGGATTCGACTTTTTTTACTACTGGTTCTATGGGCATGGCTTGGTGGACGTGGCAGGGGGAGGAAACTGCAAAATCTCCATTCCCTCCCCACCCCACTAACCTGCTTTCCAGCTCCATTCTCCTGTGCAGGGCAACCAAAGGAGACCCAGTCCATCAGCTGGGACTCAATGGGAGGCGGAGAATAGATGGGGGCTGGGCCAGTCAGAGGTGGGATTTGCTGGTTCTCCGAGCTGCTCAAAATTTCTGCTACTGGTGCTGCAGAACTGGTCAGAACCTGCTGAATCCCACCTGTGGATGGATGGATAGATAGATAGATAGACAGACAGACAGACAGACAGACAGACATGATGGGCAGGCACACAGATGTTAGGCAGTCAGAAGAGAGGAGATGGATGGAGAGAGAGAGTTTTCTCTATCTTGAACAAAGGACCTAAGTGATCTTCACTTTGCAAATAATATCAAGTATTTTAGGGCACATCCTGCAGCTTTTTTGTGTTTCCCATTTCATAATAGTGGGAAACTACCTCCATTTTTCTAAAGCCACAATTGTGGCACGCTATATAGGCAGATGAAAGGGAGTTCAGAAATCACATGCAACTTGGTTCCTGGTTTAGAAACTAGCTATACAGCTGTTTCTGGGGTGGGGCTGAGGAAGTAGAATCATTCATTCATTCATTCATTCTAGGATATACATCTCATTCCATTCAATAGATTCCAGGTGATTAAAGCTGTGAAGCTAATCACCTGGCTAAGCTTAATCTACTTGTAGAATTATCCCATTAGCCCATAATCAGTTGGGATGCATTGTATGCTAATCTACACACACAATCACAAACATCAATACCCAACTCTAACTCAGTTAAGTTAGATGACCCAAATGTAGCGCCAAGCTTTACTTGCCCTGGTTAAGCATGTTGTATAAACTGCCTTTGGGAGCAGCAAACATGATGGGGAAAAACCCCACTAGTTATTCTGAAGAACAGCTGCCATTTAAGGGACCAATTCTAACTGGGAACTTCAATTTCCAGCTCATAAAAAAATCAAAATGCTTCATTTTCACTGAAATCCCACAATTTAAAGGGAGGTATAGTTCAGAGACCTGAACTCTGCGTTTTCCCTGCCTTTTCTGTTATGAAAAATAAAATTAGTAAAGTATGCCTTTGAAGAGCATATGCTTAAGTTTTACAAAACGCAGCTGGCTAGTGAGGAACATCTGCTGAAGGGTTTCTAGTGACACCAGAGGGTGAAATTGCAATAACCCGTTGCCATGGAATTGTAGAATTTGGAGGGATCTTAAAGGATCAGCTGGTTTATCTCACTGCTGTGGATCTATCAGTCAACACAGCATCAAAACAGACATTTGTCATTCAAATACATATAAGCCTTTATAAAAATAGATTGGCTACATTACCAGGTGACTTAGGTATGAATAAGACAAGCTACAATAGATATCATTCAACTTGCTTATGTTAGCAATAGCACTTAGACTTATATACTGCTTTACAGCCCTCTCTAAGTGGTTTACAGAGTCAGCCTATTATCCCAAAAAATCTGAGTCCTCATTTTACCGGCCTCGGAAAGATGGAAGGCTGAGTCAACCTTGAGCAGGTAAGAATCAAACTGCTGGAGTGAGCAGTGAGTTAGCCTGCAGTCCTGCATTCTGACCACCGCGCCACCACCACGTTGTCTTACTGAGAACTTACAGGTAATCCTTGAGTCATGACCACAATTGAGCGCAAAATTTCCATTGCTGAGATTAGGTGAGTTTTGCCTCATTTTAAGACCTTTCTTGCCACTGTTGTTAAGTGAATCACTGCAGTTGTGAGTAAGATGGTTGTTAAGTAAATCTGGTTTTCCCCATTGACTTTGCTTGTCAGAAGATCGTAACACGTGATCCCGGGACACTGCAACATCCATAAATTCGAGCCAGTTGCCAAGCGTCTGGAGTTTGATCATGTGACCATGAGGATGCTACAATGTTCATAAGTATGAAAAGCAGTCACAAGTCGCTTTTTTCAGTGCTGTTGTAATTTCGAATGAGTGATTGTAAGTCAAGGACTACCTGTCATGCCCTTGTTAAAGTGGGACTCTGAGGGAGAGGAGGAACAGCTGATAGGGAGTGGAGGTATGGCTCCAGAGGTTGTGGAGGAGGCTGGGGAAGGGCAGAGGCCGGCTGGCAGTCCCATCCCCTCTGCATCCTAAGACAGGCAGGTAGGAACGAAGAAGGAAACAACTCGGCTTACGAGAGAGGAATCGGCCATGATCCCCCTCACTGGTTGCAGCTAGGGAGAATAATATATAAGAGAGATAGTTAAAACACAGCATTGCTAGAAGTAAAGTGTGTTTTATTTTGGGCTGAAGTGATCTTGGTTGGCAATCCTTCCAACAGACTGTGCCTTGTTATCTCCTTGGAGTTGATAATTATTTATCCTGGTCCGTTGTGGAAATTCCTTCATTGTAGTTTGTTTTGGTTTTTTATTTCAACTTTATCTGCTCATTGAGTTCAGACTATATTGCTTTCTTTTAAAGACTATTTTTGAATATGTTTTATCTCCAACTGAGAATTATTGAACAGTAGAGCCAAACTGAAGGCATTAAAGGACATTTATTTACGTTTTGGATTTTATAGCGTTTGTGTTACACTCTGGGTCATCACACTACCTATATTTTGCAGCAGATTTGGTCCTCACATTAAACCCAAAGAAAGGACACCTGAACGAGACGGATGTCCCCAAAAAAATCAAGATGACGGACATAACCACGGAGTTGAAACTCTGCCCCTTTTTATACGCATTGCACATGAGATGCTCATCAGAGGAAGGTTCTGATTGGATGGTGGGGAAAGGAAGGATTTATACTCCTTGCAGACAGCTGCACATTTGCATTCTTTTAGCAAGTGACCAGCTGTCTGCAAGGAGTATAAATTCTTCCCTTCCCCACCATCCAGTCAGATCTGAAGAAGCTTCTTGGAGGAGGAGCAAAATGTCTTCAAAAGAAAAAAACAAGGAAGCCCAGTTGCCTCCTGAAAAAAAAAAGCAACTTTGGGACAACCGTGTTCTGGATAGCCAAGAATCTCCGCAGACATTTTAAAAATGATTTTTTTTTTACAAATGATCACAGCTACTACCCTGCATCAGAGGTGGGCTGCTGCAGGTTCAGACGGGTTTGCCCCAACCCCTTATTCCAATTCTACGTGGTTCTGAGAACCAGTAATTCAGCCCATCAGCTGGTCCTGCGCCCACCTGTTTTTCGGACCATTTTTGGCTGTTTCTTGGGCGAAAAACAGCCTGAAAATGGCCTGAAAACCAGGCCTTTCAGGCCTTTTTTCAGGCCAATTTTAGCTGGAAAAGTGCCCATAAAAAACAGTCTGAAAATGGCCCAAAAACAGGCTGAAAAATGGGTAAGGGCGGGCCCAGCCAGTGGTGGGATTAGCTGCGCGGAACCCTCCCCACTCCATTTTTTGCCTCCTGGGCCTTAGGGAAGCCTCCTGGGAGCAAAAATGACCTCCCGGGAGGCTTCCCTGAGGTCCAGGAGGCAAAAAAAAAGGGAGTATGGGGGGGGGGGGTTGTTGAAAAAAAAAGCCACGCCTACCCAGTCACATGGCCATGCCCACCTGGCCACGCCCACTTAGCCACACCCACAGAACCGGTAGTAAAAATATTTGCATCCCACTCCTGCCCCATAGTCTCCGTCTCCTCCTCCTCTGCTCTACAAACGCCATTCCCTCTACTACTGATGATGATATCTAGTTTGGGTTATGAAATGTCTTCAAGAAAACAGCCAAGCTCGGAGAGCACCAAGGACCCTACAAATATCCTCCTTTATTGATAAGTTTTAATTACTCAAACAATACAAAATCCTTACACATCTATTTTAAGAGATGCGTGTGGGACTAAGCCAGTGACAGGGACTAAGCCAGAGTCTAAGACAGACTCTGCGTTATAATTTTTATTTTATTTCATTTTCTCTATTATTTATTTGTCAAGCAATTATAAGATAACGGGTATAAGTATAGTTATGAATACATGAAATAGATACATATAAGAAAAATAAAAAGAAACAATAGGACAGGGACGGTAGGCACATTGGTGTGCTTATGCATTTGTATTATAAATATATAAATATAAAATATATAAACTGAAGCAGAAATTCGGGGTTAATTCTACAGGGATGTTAGCAATAATTGAAAGACTGAAGACGATGCTTAAAATGAAAGCAGGGGACCTGCAATGCCAGCCATTTCCCAGGGATCATTTGCCACCTGGGAATAGCTGCTTTGCTTCATCCCCAAAGCACTCCACCCCTCATTTTTCACTGCTGTTTGCTGCAAATCTGGGAAGGGTTATTTGCAGCAAAGTATATTTCAGCTGGCATTGAATTAGCAAAACTATTGGCATATCAGTCCATTTTCCTAGCAATCCTTATTGGCAAAAGCAAACAGTCACTCTTCCTTGCATGGCTTTGTGGGAAGAAATATCCATTTGGTTCAGTTCCAAGCCAGGAGAAAGACACCAGAAACAAAATGGAGGCTGGAGGCAGATTGAAAAAAAGGCACATTTATTGATGAACAGAACCACCAGGGTTTGTGGTTCTAATGCAGTTGAGAGTGGAGTGTTTTTTTTGGTACCTTTTCCTATTAGGCTTTGCACTTGAGCTTCCTGTTCCTATGCAAGAACATGTATTCTATTGGCTGTTGTCAGACTCCCATGGGGCCATGGAGGGGTTATGTAGGGGTCATAGCTGGCTCTATAGGCAAAGTACAAATGCTAGGTGTTTGTCTGAGGTAAGTTTGGTTGAAGTTTGGATTGCTCTGAGGGTAATGCAATGTCTGAAAGGGTGTGGGGTAATTCCTATTGTGGCTTAATGGCTTTTGTCCTGTTTTGGCTCTTGGGTGAGGATATTTGTTCATGAATAGAACTATTTAGAATGATACTTGTCTTCTTTCAATAAGGTCCTTATCTGTTAAATGCTGACATCTGCTGTGGGCTATTAAGGAAACTGGAGGTTGCTTTCTGCCTCTAAAAATATCACGTTTCTCCATTTCTCCCTTTGAGAACCATAATAATCTTTTTAAAATATTCCTCAAAATATTTCATTCTTCTAGAAGGTGGGTAGGTGCTGACTTTCTACAGCTTCTAAGCGAAAGGAGGAACTATGTGGCCCAGAAAGCCACTTTCTTCCTTTCATGTTGGTGGCTGAATATAGCAGCCCCAGTATGGTTAAACAGGGCCCATACAAAAACAGTGGCTACCCAGCTTAATCACACTACGAGGCGAATATCAGAAACTATTAAATTGATGCCTTCCAAGCGGCTATCGGTATTAGCTAACATACCATTTCCACATCTTAGAAAACAACCGGCCTTAAAAAGGAGAGTGACAAAAATGTGCGACAAACCAATAATTACCTCTACGTGAGGACTGTCGTGATCAACTATTCAGATTCAAATCTTGGAATTTGCCATGGAAACCTGGACAGCAATTAGTCAGAGAAGATTTTGAGGTTGAGATAGCATGGCTCCAGGAGTGGGCAACTTCTAGATATATTTTAATCTGGTTAAGTACAACGGCCCCTCTGCTTTGATCTCCCAAGGAAAACCTCCCAGGACAGCACTCACCTGGATTTGAACTAATCACAGCAGGTGCCAAATTCAGTGGTGGGATTCAATTTTTTTCACTACTGGTTCTGTGGGCATGGCTTGGTGGCGTGGCAAGGGAAGGATATTGTAAAATCTCCATTCCCTCCCCACTCCTGGGGGAAGAGTATACTGCAAAATCCCCATTCCCTCCCCACCCCGCTAACCTGCTTTTCAGCTCCGTTCTCCTGTGCAGGGCAACCAAAGAAGCCACAACCAATCAGCTGGGACTTGGGAGACAGAGAAGAGATGGGGGTGGGGCCAGTCAGAGGTGGGATTTGCCAGTTCTCCAGACTACTCAAAGTTTCCACTACCAGTTCTCCAGAACTGGTCAGAATCAGCTGAATACCAACTTTGGTGCCAAAATTAGAAATATAAACGAGGGTTCGTAGATAATCCCAATTATGACTGGAAAATGTCCTAGGGATCTAACATTATACTGCAAGGGAATGTTCCCTCAGAAGTTTCCCTAGTTACATGCAGCAAGTGGATTACTTGAGGGTAGTGTTGTCCAATGGCTAAACACTCTAGATATCCAGCCATAGGTTTAAGGCCCGGTCCCACTGCACTTACAGATGCAAAGAGGATGTTAAACGTTAAAAAAAGCTTGCCATCCGTTGGAAAATGCTATGCATCCATTGTGTACTCATTGCATACGTGTTTCATACTCTATCCGTTGAGCATCCGTCCACTGCAATTTCATCCGCACAAGAAGTTTTGAGCTGCACAAAACTTTGTGAACGGATGAACTTTCTGCCACGTATGATGTACATCCGCGACATATACGGGCAACAGACATTCTATGTCCTTTATAGTCCATTAAATGCCCGCTGTATCCTCTCTGCATCCTCTGGGCATCCTCACAACTCACATCCGCTGCAACTGAAAACGGAAAGAGGGAGGAAACAAAAGGTGCATGGAACATCTACACAATGTTAGTAGCACGGAAATAGACGGACAAAACGTTTGTATCTGGGATGTATCTCGTATATTTAGGATGTCTGGTGTATGTCTAGAGTATGTAGCAGGACAACCGATATTTTCTATAAAAAGGGGGAGAAAATCATCTGTATCACTGGGATGGTGGACCATACAGTACCACTATGCTTGTACTGGAGGTTTATCTATCCCACAACTATCCTTATCTATCCCAAAAGCATGCAAAGGCTTAACCATTTTTTCAAAGTTTTCACCACCACTTTATTAAGTAAAAAAAATGAACCAAGTAAACTAAGTGTGTAAAGCAAAGATAACCTTTAATAACTTTCTTAGGTAAATTTTATGACTTTATTAAATAAGCAAAATGAACCAAGTAAACTGTATGAAGTGTCTTAAGCAAAGATAACCTTTATTAACTTTCTTAGGTAAACTTTATGACTATTAAATAAGCAAAGTGAACCAAGTAAAGTATCTTAAGCAAAGATAAACTTAACAAGTAAACAACTCAGTCTCTGACATTATTCTCAGTCACTCTGAGTCATGTCCATGGTCTCAGCTGTTAAGCGGGCAGGGACTGTGGAAGTGGCTGTGGCTTGAGTGCTGGTCTGAGGCACCATTGGGGTGCTTGGCCCCGAGGGTACAACAGGTGGTGGTGTGTTCAGGAAGCTATCCGAGAGCTGACTCAGTCCCGTGAGGTTGAGAGGCCCTTCATCAAGGACTTGAGATGTCAGGCCCAATACTGATGACAGATTGTCCGTTGATGGGCTTGGCTGTGGGGTGGAGGAAGGAGGACTGTAGTGGGGCTGTCTGGTCTGCAGCTGGGTGAGGTGAGGCATCTGTGGCATGCGATGAACCTGGGCCTGGACTGGGAAGGTCTGCCTCTGCTGTGGGAAGTCCTGGTACTCGTAGCCTTGGTAGGTGAGGGGCTGTTGAAAGCCGTGGAAGGGCTGTGACATCGCCTGGGGTGGAGGAGCAGACCTGGACTGGGTCGGAGCAGGTTCAGCTGGGCCTGTAGGGTTGTGCAGAAGTGCTGTTATCTTCTGCTTCATCACCTGGTACTGGGCCTCGGGCAGGTCCATGAGGGTCTGGCTCACGTACATGATGGAGGGCTTCCAGTTCGAGGATGGTATGTCGCTGTGGGCCAGCTGAGAGAGAAGATCTGTGCTGGCTTTGATTGTGTCCCTGATCTCCAACAGGACAGTGTGGCTCTGGCCCTCCAGTCTGCCTCTCTGCCTGCTTTGTGTGGAGGTGGAGGTGGGGGTGGGTTGGTCTCTGGTGGCTGCAGCTTCCTCCATTTGTGACAGGGGATCCTCTACGTCTTCTGGCACAGGGAGTGCAACTGTCGGGGGGTCTCTGCCATGGGGCCCTCCGAAGACACCTGCCTGGACACGGTAGCTGTCTCCTGGCTGGAAGAGGACTGGCTGTCTGTGGGCTGTCTGAGGGAGAGCAGTCTCAGAGAGGCTGCTCCTCGGTGGTGGATCTCACCCTCCAGGAAGCTGCACCTGTCCACGACATAGGTCTCCCGGTCAGTGAGCTTGACAGCGGCCTGCCCGGATTTCTTGGGGTGTAGCTTGCCATAACAGGTGTGCATGTGCTTCCACCATCCAAGGAGTACTTCTGCAGTATAGTCCAAGCTCTCTGCCTTGTCTCTCCAAGCTGCCTGCTTCTTCTTGGTGTCCCGATACAGTCTGTGGCCCTTTCTCCAGAGGTACTCGTTCTCTCTCAGCCATTCCAGTACCTCATCCTCATGCTCCTCGGAAACGGTGTACTGTTTCCTCTCTCCCTTCTCCTTCCCTTGCCTCTTCCTCCCTCTGGCAGGGCCTTCAGGGGCTTGAGCAGCAAGGCCTTCAGCAGCAGGGCTTTGAGGGCCTTGGGGCTGGTCCACCATAGCAGCAGCAGCAGCAGCAGCTTCAGAGTCAGTGCCAGGGGGTGGGATGCTGGTTCTGGCCTTCGTCACCTTGCCAGGGCTTGAACAAGTAGGCACGGGTTTCCTCTTCTTGCCTGACTGACGAACCATGGTGTTCCTGCAAGATGTATGTGGCAGCACGCCTTTCTCCTATATGCTGACTGTGTGTGTGCTGCATCCTTTTATATCCACTGAGCTGATGCAATTCATACTCCTTGCATGCTCAGTGAACGCTTTGCATCCGATAGACATCCGTGCAGCATCCCCTTTGTTTCCTATAGACGTCCGTGATGTATCTGCTTCATCCTCTATGCATCCACCCCTTCCGCTATGCATCCGAAATTCTCCCCCGGAACTTCTTCGGAGGTGTCATCCCCTTCCATCCCCTTTCATCCGCTATGCTTCCTATGAACTTCCGTTTAACATCCCCACTACATATTACCCACGTCCGTTCTTTTCTGTTCTTTTCCGTTCTGTTTATGCAAATTTTCGCCACTTTTGGGAGCGGATGACAACGGATGGAGCCACCCCTGAAATTTTGCTCGTCCACTGTGTCCTTTATGCGTCCATCAGCCAGTGGGATCGGCCCTTAAATCATCCCAGTAAGTGCTTGTACATCATTTCATTTTATTCATAATTTTATTCATCACTCATACTGCGTGTTTTTAAAATAACACACTGCTCTGGTATTTTGATGCCCATTTCGTATGTTGTTTTGGTGAATTTCATGCACTGTGTGGCATTTTGCTACAACATACGGAATAAAATAAACCCCAGCTGACTGATCTAAAGGATTCCCACAATACTTGGATACCATCCATGTTCCAATTAACTATGCCATAGAAAGACAGACATAAAGACACAGAATTGTTCTAGGAAGCTCTGTGTATTCCAGGGATTCAACCAAAAGAGGCCTTGAAAGCAACCAGCCAATGCTGGACTTTTTGAAGGAATGTTGATTTAGCATGGTCTTACCCCCTCTTGTGGCTTGCTTTAGAGTGACAGGTTGGACAAAGAATTCAAAATAGTGCACAGAATAACAGTGTTGGAAGGGACCTTGGAGGTCTTCTAGTCCAACCTCCTGCTTGAGCAAGACACCTTATACCATCCTGGACAAATGACTGTCCAATCTCTCCTTAAACCCCAATCCTCCAATGATGGAGCACCCACAACTTTTGGAGGATGAAAATCGGTGCCAAACCAGAACAGTAGAAATTCTAAGAATTTAAAACCCTCCTCACCTCTTTTCTTCTTTCTTTCTTTCTTTCTTTCTTTCTTTCTTTCTTTCTTTCTTTCTTTCTTTCTTCCTTTCTGTCTTTCTTTCTTCCTTTCTTTCTCTCCCTTTTTCTTCCTTTCTTTCTCTTTCTCTTTCTCTTTCTTACTGTTTCTTTCTCTTTCCCTCTTTTTCTCCCTTCCTCTTTCTTTCTTGCTCTTTCTTTCTCTCTCACTCCCTTCCTCTTTCTTTCTCTTTCTCTCTTCCCCTTTATTTCTTGCTGTTTCTTTCTCTTTCCCTCTTTCTCCCTTCCTTTCTTGCTTGCTCTTTCTTTCTTGCTTGCTCTTTCTCTTTCTTTCTCTTTCTCTCTTTCTCTTTCTCCCTTCCTCTTTCTTTCTTGCTGTTTCTTTCTCTTTCCCTCTTTCTTTTTCTTCCTCTTTCTTGCTCTTTCTTTCTTTCTCTCTCTCTCTCTCTCTGCATCTCAAACAATCCATTTGTTAACTACTGAAGTTTGCAGATGACACAACAGTGATTGGTCTCATTCAAGACAATGATGAATCCACATACAGAAGGGAGATTGAACAACTTGTCTCATGGTGCGACCGGAACAATCTGGGGCTGAACACACTCAAAACCACAGAAATGGTAGTAAACTTTAAGAGAACCCCCCCCCATACTACCACCTCTTACAATACTAGACAAAACAGTATCAACAGTAGAGACCTTCAAATTTCTAGGTTCTATCATATCTCAAGACTTAAAATGGACACCTAATATCAAAAACATCATCAAAAATGCACAACAAAGAATGTTCTTCCTGCACCAACTCAGAAAGCTCAAACTGCCTGTTAGATATCTGCATACTCACCTCAGATAGGCTGGTCCGGAAGGCGGGAATTTTGACAAGCCATCATTGGCCGCGAGCAGCCAGCTATATAAAGGCCACCTCTCCGCCAGTTCAGTTCCTGTAGAGAAAATTAAAAGAGAAAAATCAACTGGGTCTTGCGTCTTCTTTTCCCACAACACAACACTGGTGACGAAGGTGGGATACTGAGACAAAGGAGCCCAGTTGTGCACGTGGCAATGAGGACGAGTGAGACAAAATGGCCGGGAACAACTCGCCACCCCCACCATTCAACCCAGCAACTGAAGACTGGGAATCCTCATGTTTCACGAAGGGAGCGATCTCCAGGGAATATCCGAAAATAGGAAGAGAGCCGTCTTCCTAACCCACTGCGGTCCCACAGTATTCAGAATGGCAAAGGCATTAGCATCACCCCACAATGTGAAGAAAATGACATGGACGGACTTAGATAAATTACTGCAAGCCCATAATGCACTGACTGTTTCATACCTCATCAAAAGACACAAATTTTATAAGCACGACCAGAAGGAAGATGAGAGCATTGGAGATTTTGTTGCAGCACTAAGAGACATTGGCGGAGCATGCAAATTCCTAAACTTGGATGAGGCCATGAGGGACCACGTGGTCCTCGGACTAAAGGACCTTACATTACAGGGTCAACTGCTAATAAAACCTGAAATAACATTAGCAGAGCCAATCAAAGAAGCCACCGCAGCGGAAGCAACAAAGAAATCGGCAGACACCATGCAACAAATCAATAAAGCAATAAAGGAAACCCCAAAAGACACTAATCAAACACACAATAAGACATCAGAGGAAACTCAAAAACTCACCACCACAATACACCACGAGGACATCGAACCCCTCTCAGAAGACGAAGAGGAAGAAGAAGAGGTAAATCAACTCCAGTCGGAAAAAAGCAGACGGGAACGGAAAGGAAGGAAGTCAGAATTCCATTGTGCTGGGTGCGGAGGAGACCATCCACATTCCGAATGGCATTTTTTCGATGCCATTTGCAGGTACTGTGAATGGCGGGGACACATAGCTAGGGCATGCCGGAACAAAAATAACTATAGCCCTTGTTAAGCCTGGGTTCCCCAACCAGGGTTAGGTAGACAAGCTAAACAGAATGTGCAGCGTTAGTCAGATAGGCACACAGATAAATGAGTGAGCTAAGCTTGTATGTTTATTAACATACAGCAAAAATAACAGATACGCTTGTGCTATCAAGAATATATTTTATTCCAGTATAAGTTTATGGCATAGTCAAATAACAGTCCAAATATCATTTACCATGTAGTCAGTCCATTCAGGGATATTCAGTTAGCAAAGTCCATGTAGAATATCCTATGTCAGTTCACTTACAGATCAGTCCTTTGTTGTCTCTCCCGTTCGAGCTATGCAGTCTTGATTCCAAGCAGTAATCAGGGATCATCAAAGCCAGAGAGAGTGAGCAAGCCGTAGTCTTGCTACTTTTATATTGTTTTCATAACCCCTCCTTTAATTGCTATTTCACAGTTAAAGCTGCATACACTCTAACATACACTAACTATGATTCATAGTTATTATTTCATCTAAACCAGTTAGGGTAAACAATGTTATCCCTAACAGCCCTAGACAAAGATGGAATACTCCTCCCAGAGAGAGGGAAAAGCAAACAGAGAGCCATTGGAATCAAGAAAACAAAAACAAACAGTGGAGAGAAACCAATAGAAAAGAGGAAACACATCAAACAATAACTATTGGGCACTCAAACTCAATCAATGCAAAAAAGGTACATGTGCAAGTCACCATAGAAGGTAAATCATGCGAGATGGAGATGGACTCAGGCTTATACTTATCAGTGGTGTCGTGGAATACCATAAAAAGACTAATACCTGATATAAGAAAGAGAGAGCTAGAAATACAAAAACTCACACTAAAAGACTACCAGGGAAACAGAATTCCAGTAGTAGGAACAGGACATTTCAAAATTGGATTCAAAAAACACATTAAAGTCCTCCCATTAACCATAGTCGACCGGGATTGCCCCAGCCTACTGGGACTCGAATGGTTTGCACCATTAGGAATCGGGGTAACCGGAATAAATAACATCACTGAGACAGACTGGGAAGAGAACCTGATGAAAGAATTCCAGGACATCTTCAACGGAGAACTGGGCAAGTACCAAGGGCCCCCTATTTCATTTAATTTGAATCCGATAAGCCCCAATAAGGCTAAAGGCGAGGCGAGTTCCTTTCGCGTTAAAACCAAAAATTGATAAACAATTAGATAAACTTATTGCACAGGAGGTATTAGAACCAATAGACCACACGAGGTGGAAAACCCCAATTATGACTCCTATTAAACCACATGGGTCCGTATGCATCTGCAGAGACTACAAGGCAACCCTTAACCATGCATTACAACAAAGTGCATACCCAGTTCTGGTGGTACAACACCTATTACATTCTCGGGGGGGGGGGGGTAGAATATTCGCGAAATTGGACCTTGCGCAAGCCTACCAACTATTATCGGTAGACCCAGAAACAGCGGAAGCACAAACAATTGTGATCCACAGGGGGGCATTCAAATGCAACAGACTACAATTTGGAGTTAGCATGGCCCCAGGGGTTTCCAGAGCTTAATGGAATGCCTATTACAAGGAATAAAGGGGGTGGTACCATACTTTGACAATGTATTAGTATCAGCTAAGGACAAAGAACAACTGGAAGACCACCTAAGGGAGGTTTTAAAAAAAATTAAGGAGACGAGATTGAAAGTTAAAAAAGAGAAATGCAAATTAGCCACCAACAAAGTTGAATTCCTGGGATACCTCATAGACAAAGAAGGGATCCACCCTACTGAAAACAAAATCAGAGCAATTAAGGAAGCTCCCAGACCCGGAAATAAAACAGAATTACAAGCCTTTTTGGGTCTTATTAATTTTTACAATGTATTTTTGCCACAGAAAGCAACGATAGCAGAACTACTGCACAGGTTGCTTGATAAGAAAGCTGCCTGGATCTGGGGACGACGAGAAGAAACACATTCCAGGGAATTAAAGACTTACTTACATCAGACTGTGTGCTAATACAATACAGCGAAACTCTTCCACTAACATTAACATGCGATGCGTCACCATTTGGCATCAGTGCCATACTCAGCCACATACTACCAGATGGAAAAGAAGCACCCATCGCATTCTACTCAAAAAAACCCTATCAAAAATGGACTGAAATTACAGCCAACTGGATAGAGAGGAGTATTGGCCGCAATAACAGGAGTAAAACTGTTCCACAAGTATATTTATGGCATAAATTTCTCACTTGTCACAGATCATAAACCTCTTCCAGGAATTCTCGCAGGAAACAAAGCTACACCCAACATTCTGTCACCGTGGATGACGAGGTGGTCCGAATTCCTCGCTCCCTATAACTATAACTTGATCTACAGACCAGGGAAGAACATAACACACGCTGATGCCCTGAGCCGTTCCCCCCTACCTGATTTAGAAGATGATCCTGCACCAATCACATCGACACTGCAGGTCGAGACGTGGGAAAACCTACCCATAACAGCAACAGACATTGCTAGGGAAACCGCGAGAGACAGAAACCTGGGCGGATTTTAAATTGGGTAAGTAAAGGGTGGCCAGAGACTGCTAGTGACGAGACTTTCAAACCATTTCAGAATAGACAAACCAAACTCTAGATTTTAAAAGGATGTATACTATGGGGGGATAGGGCGATCATACCAGATATAAGAAAGAACGAATACTTCAGTTATCACATGAGGGTCACCCAGGAATTGTCAGAATGAAGTCCCTGCTAGGAATTATGTATGGTGGCCAGGGATGGATAAGGATATTGGTGAATGGGTAGCAACATGCAAACATTGCCAAGAATCTAGACCTACACCCCCTTCTGTACCAACACACGAGTGGGAAACACCTAGGGGTCCATGGTCTAGGATACACATTGATTTTGCAGGACCAACTAAAGGGCACACATTCTTAATAGTTGTAGATGCTTTCTCAAATTGGCTAGAGGTAAGCATTATGTACTCAACTACAACAGAAGCTGTTATCAGACAACTAAGGAAGCTTTTTGCAACACATGGTTTGCCAGATGTAGTTGTATCTGACAACAGACCGCAATTCACAGCAATTACATTTGAGAAGTTCCTAGCTGAACAAGGGATAATGCACACACTAACAGCGCCGGGACGGACGGAAGGCTACGAACGGACGGGCAGAACGCATGGTCCATATTACTAAAGAAACACCTCAGATAGGCTGGTCCAGATGGCGGGAATTTTGACAAGCCGTCATTGGCTGTGATCTGCGAGCAGCCAGCTATATAAAGGCTGCCGCGGCTCCACAAGTTCAGTTCCTGTAGAGAAAATAAAAAGAGAAAAATCAACCGGGTCTCGCGTCTCCTTTTCCCACAACACAACACTGCCCAAGGAGCTGCTGATCCAGTTCTACAGAGGAATTCTTGAGTCTGTCTTCAGCAATCTCTTCTCCATCAAATGTGGGGGAAAACTGTGGGGGCAACCTGACCCAATAATATACATAATATAATTCCCACCTATGCTTAATACCATTTCCTTTTCTCCCACTTTTGTAAATCGTCCTATGAGGTGGAAGCAGATAAAAAAACCACCAAAAGATTCGTTGATCCAAGGAAAACAAGGTTTTATTCACGTGTCTGCAGAGACGGGTTCCCTCAGGCATAGAAGGAACACAGAGCAAAATTCAGGTAGCATTTTTATCCCCTCTTACGAGGCCTTGGCTCACATTCTTTCTGTTTTCAAATTGATACATGTATTTTGAAGGTCCATACTAGCTCCTTATCTAGCAAAAGTAGTTATACGGTTTCTGACATCGCAGCACTTTATTACAGTTCCCCATTGTTCTAGCCTTATCTTGTTTTTTCTCTTGTGCACAAACTGGAACACTTATTTAGCAGAACTACTGAGTTTTGAGACACACTTCCTTATTCAATTCAATGGGCCATCCAACATGGCTTCGGTTCTGCTCACAAATCCCCCCTTTTTTTCTTTTTCCACTCTTGTCTCAAACTCAAAGAGCAGATCCTCTGCTTCTTTCAGAGTGATTTCTCTCTGATACATCATCAGAGGTTCTGCTTCCTGCTTCTTCTCAAATCTTGAACCCAAGGATTTCCCTATCTTCCCACACGTTGTTATTGCACCAGGGAGACACTGAAGACAACAACACAACAATACACAGCATATAATAATCAATATAATTCCCATTATGGTAGATCTAAACCAAGTGGAACTGGGAAGCCAAGACCATAGTGCTCCCCACAGGTCTGGCAATGAGGAGTCACCTCTTTGTGATAATGGATTAGAGCGAATACGTTCTTCCATTACTTTTACTGTCTTTGTAATATTGGGTTGGAAATCATGGATGTATACACAGCAATGTGAATGAATCAGAGCACACACACACCCTTTTGTAGCTAATACAATGTCTAAAGCATACCTATTTTGTAGAGCAACCTGTCTTACTTCAGAAAGCTCGGTGTTAATCATTTTAATATTCTTTATTGTATCATTGAACATTGTTACCGTGAAGTTATTTAGAATATGTATATCTCGGTAGTTCATGGCTACTCCCAATGGTGTTATTATACCACGGGAGATTTGGGTCCAGAGTCTCTGGGTAAGGCCAGATTCTGAGTCTCTTTTATTACGTATCTGGCCTTGGGGAAGGCCATCAAGTTTATATATCACCGGTATCACATACCCGAGTATACATGTGCCACTCCAGTAAGGTGGCATCTCCCTGTATGCATATTTCCCACACAATACTCACCTAAAGTTTTCCATAGCATAGGTCTGTTGTGATGTTCGGGTCCAATTGATCATATCTTCAAAATGCATACACATCTGATACTGATCTTGATTAAAATAATCTAATTTATGATAACTCTTGGTATAGCTATGGTTACGACAGGATGATGGCATATCAAAAGTCTTATCACATTTTTCCCAATCTCCTAAATGGAGCCCTCTAGTTTCATTTCTCCTAAAACACACATACGCCGTTTCCCTTAAATGAACAAAAATCCTTCCTGTTATATTTCGTTCTACACCATATTTTTCTGTCCCGTGCCCCTGTGGTCTTAGTCTGTTCTGATCAAGTGGAATTACGTGTAGGATTAATCCTTCACCTGTTCTTCCTGGCATGCATAACTAGCAATTGGTGATGTTCAAGGAATGTGAGAACTTCTTGAGATCCTTTATGAACACATTGTCATCCCACAAGTCTGTTCCCAAGTCACCTGCAGGTCCAACATATTGTGAACTTCTTTGATGTATTAATGTAAATATAGTTGCAACAAATAGTCCTCTCCAGAGTTCAGCCGACATCTCCATGGTGGTTTCTGCTGGCTATTTCTTCAAGGTTACCTTTAACGGCTGACCGTCCACTGGGATTGCCTTCCAAGGTTTTTCTGGTTCCAGTGCTTTCTTGACTCTGCTGTAATGCGTCCAGCCTCCTTCCCGAGTACGCACTGCAGATTCAGTCATCAGTAGCACCTGGTACGGACCTTCCCAGCTAGGTTGCAGCTAGGTCAGTAGCACCTGGTACGGACCTTCCCAGCTAGGTTTCACTCCTCCAAGTCTTTATCAGGACCCAGTCTCCAGACTCGTATGGATGTTGGCTACCAGCCAAAGGTGGTCGTTGCACCAACAGTCCCTGTTTGTGAAGAGAAAGCAAAGACTGAGACAGTGCCAGCAAATATTTCCGGAGGAACAAGTCCCTGAACTCTGGTATGGGATTGCCTAGTTTGGCCAAATAGGGTCTCCCCATCAGCATTTCAAAAGGAGAAACCCCTGTGTCTTTCCTTGGACAAGTTCTGATCCTGAGCAGAGCTAAGGGAAGATTCTTTGTCCATGGCAAGCCATTTTCAAGTTGTAGTTTGGTCAAGTGTTTCTTCAGTTCCGCTTTTGCTTTTTCAATTTTTCCACTGGATTCAGGATGCCGTGTAATTCCCATTTCACCCCCACCACCTCCATTACCCTTTGCAGAACCTTTTGGGTGAAATGAGTTCCTCTGTCTGAATCTATTACTTCCATCATTCCATATCGTGGGATAATCTGTTCTAGTAAGATCTTGGTTACTGTGGGAGCTGTGGCTCTTCTAGTGGGATAAGCCTCTACCCACCCCGTTAGTTGATCTTTGATCACAAGCAGGTATTTCCAACCCCCCTTTTCTGGCAACTCAGTGAAATCAATTTGTGCTCTCTGAAAAGGCCAACCCACTAAGGGTCGCCCTCCCATCTCTTTCTTGCGTGCCGCTTTCTTATTTACTTTCAAACAAATCAAACATTTCCAGCAGATGCTCTGAACTACTGTCCACATCCTCAGACTCCAATAGTGAGGTTTAACGGACATGACCAAGGCCTCCGTTCCCCAATGTCCTCCTTCATGAACTTTCTCCAATATTCCCCTCATAACAATGGGTGACACCACCTTGACTCCCTCCGACGTCTTCCATCCCTCTGGGGTTTTGACATATCCCTCTTTCTCCAACTCCAACTTTTCCTTTTTCTCTGGCTCCCATTCCTCCCTCTCGTCCTCCTTTTCCAGTATTGGTATAGATACCATTACCAATTCTATCTCCCCTGCAGCTTCCTTCGCCCATACATCTGATGATATCTTCTCCTAATCTTCCATTGTTAGCATACACATGCGAACTTCCTTCCTTCTATCCCACAATTCTATCCCAAAACATCCAAAAAGTCTCTTCCTAGCAAGTTCACCCCTGAATCCGGAATATATAATATTTTGGTTTTAGTAACCACATCATTCAATTCCAATCTCACCTCTTCCAAAATCTGGACCTCTTGGGATTTCCCACTCACCCCAACCACCTTTAAAGTCTGCTTTGACCTGCATGCTCCCTCTACCGGATCGCATACAGATGTCCGGCTTGCGCCGGTGTCGATCAGGAACAGCCGTTCCTGATGGTCAGGACCCACTAACATATTTACCAGTGGCTCCCCGCGGGTCCCTCTTGGGGAGCCGGAACTTCCCTAATCGTATATGGCATAGCTTCGTTCCTCTGGGGTTTTAGGACATTCGCGCGCAAAATGTCCCTCTTTCCCGCATCTGAAGCAAGTTCTACTCTGGGATGGCCGTTGGAATCGACCGCCTCGATTGCCCCCTGGACCTCCTCGCCTAACCGGGGGTCTCCACTCCCTGCTGGGAGATCTTTCATCTCTCCACCTTGGTCTCGGATCTGATATCTGGGTCTCCCTGTTTTTCCTAACTTCATTTTGGCTGCCGTTTGCACAGCAACTACCATCATCTGAGACTTCTGTTTGGTTTTAACTGAGTCTCGGTTCACAAAAACTTGTTGGGCTGCTCTCATCAAATCTGTCATGCCCAAATCAGTCCATCCCTCTGTCTTCTGGATCTTTTTCTGGATATCTGGCCATGCTTTGGTGATGAACTGCATCTTCAGGAGAGTCTCGAAGGCAGGGGTTTCTGGCTCCACTCCGGAGTACTTGGTTAACCCTTCACGGACCCGAGCACAGAAATCCCCTGGGGACTCATCCTTTCCTTGTGTTATTTCAAATGCTTTGGTCAAGTTTTTCCCTTGAGGGATGGCCAATTTAATTCCTTCAATGATCATGCGTTTCATATCTCTCATGTGCTCCCTATGAGCATCATCACTGATGTTCCAATTTGGATCGGCTATGGGGAACTTTGTGTCTGCAGCCACTGTTCCCTGTTGCCCTGCATGTCTCCTATCCCAGGCAGCCATTGCTGCCCTCCTAATGAGGTTCCTCTCTTCGGGGGTGAAAAGGTGTCCAAGAATATACATCAGTTCTTGATATGTGTATTCATTGGGCCCCAGAAACAATTCCAACTGTTCCGCCACTTCATGAGCATTCTCATGGAGTTTCGGAAGGGTCTTTTTCAGATCCCGTAACTCAGCAGATTTTATGGGGACAGTCACAAAAACGGTGACTGGATTCCCCTGTGCATTCATGCCATTTGGGACTTCTCTGACTGGGAAAGCCGACACGGGATTAGCCGACTTTCCTCCTAGAGGCAAATTCTTTAGGTCCTTGTTTCATTGAGCCAGTTCCCTTCTGAGCCCTGGATATGCAGGTGGAGGTGGAGCCTGGGCAACTGGAGCCGGCAGGGGCGGCAGGGGCGGCAGTGCCAGGACTGCCGGAGCCGATGCCGGTGGACTCCCCATCCAGTCCTCAGTTTCGCTTTCCTCCACCTTGTTGACAAACTGTCTTACTTCTGTTTCTGGTGGAACTGGACCTTCAAAGTGAGCATGATACCATACCTCCACATAGGGTATTTGCTCCTTCATCTGGTATTTCACTATATACTCTTTCAACTGAGTTATCCAGTACGTGCTGGTATTCCCTTTGGGATCCCAGTGGTAAGGAAACTCAGGGTCTACTAGGGGATACTTCGGCCACCTATTTTGGCATAGGTAGATCATTTTCTTTTTCTCTAGACTCCGAGTGTAAGTCCTCAGATGGGGCAACGACTATTGTTGTAGTAGTTGACCCAATGGGGAGTCAGCCTTTTCTATCTCAATACCCGTTCCCTCTTGGAACGTTTCACACTTGCTTTGTCCCTTTCCCATTCTCCACGCTGCCCGCCAGCAATCTCCCAGAGATTCCCAACTCAGGGATTTACACTGTCCTCCAGCAGTCGCTGGATTCCCAGAGTTTAAGGACAGTATATCCCTTCTTCTATCCCAAAAGGCAACAAACTCACCTGATACACCCCTGGTCTCCCGGAGACGAAAGGAGTGTGGGCGTCTCCACTTCAGGTGATCAACGATACTCCCAGAGCATCAGGCCGGCTTCTCTCTCTCTTGTTTCCAAGGATCGTCTGCTGAGTGCAGTTACCCCGGGATCCAACTGAGACAAGGGAGGGGCCCCTCTACAATGGGAGGCGGTGGCGCAACACTTACCCAGTCCCTTTTCTCCAGTCGAAATTCCGTTGGGGCCCCACGTTGGGCGCTAAATTGTGAGGTGGAAGCAGATAAAAAAACCACCAAAAGATTCGTTGATCCAAGGAAAACAAGGTTTTATTCACGTGTCTGCAGAGACGGATTCCCTCAGGCATAGAAGGAACACAGAGCAAAATTCAGGCAGCATTTTTATCCCCTCTTACGAGGCCTTGGCTCACATTCTTTTTGTTTTCAAATTGATACATGTATTTCGAAGGTCCATACTAGCTCCTTATCTAGCAAAAGTAGTTATACGGTTTCTGACATCGCAGCACTTTATTACAGTTCCCCATTGTTCTAGCCTTATCTTGTTTTTTCTCTTGTGCACAAACTGGAACACTTTCTTATTTAGCAGAACTACTGAGTTTTGAGACATACTTCCTTATTCAATTCAATGGGCCATCCAACATGGCTTCGGTTCTGCTCACAGTCCCCTCTGGATTTAGGGCAGGGGTCTTCAAACTTGGCAACTTTAAAACTTGTTAACTTCAACTCCATGCTGGCTGAGGAATTCTGGGAGTTGAAGTTCACGTTTGGAGACCTCTGATCGTGGTGGGCTTCAAAAATTTTAGCAATGGGTTCTCTGCCTGTTTGCTGGGTGGGCGTGGCCATGGTGGGCATGGCCTAGTCAGCCTCCTGCACTATGGGAGGGGGGATTGCCCTTCCCAGGCTCCAGAAGCTTTCCTTGAGTCTCTGGGAAGGTGAAAATGGGCTCCCCGGGCTCTGGACATTCTCTGGAAGCCAGAAACCGGCCTGTTTCCGGCCTCCCCGAACTTCCAGGAGGCCAGTTTTTCGCCCTCCCCAAGGCCCTGCATGCAGCCTGCATTTACCTGCATCCAAAACAGGCCACGTGGGGACTCCTGGGAGGGGCGGGTGGGGCCAGGCAGGAGTGGGATTTGGGGGTTCTCCAAACTCCACAGGATCTTAGCAAGGGGCTCTCCCGAACCCCTGCAAACCCCCAGCAGCCCACCCTGCCTCTGATTTAGGGTAACACAAAGTATTGCCAACAATTTTGCTGTCAGTAAATCACTATCAATCAATCTCACAGCGAGGGAGACTACCTTTTAAATAATATTTTTTTAAAGCAAAGATTGGTTTTGCAAAACGATTTTGATATTATGTATTATTTACAAAGCGCATTGGGTCATGAAGACTCCTAATATATTTTGTCTGACTTTGGCTTAATTATGGTTTACAATTTGCTTGTCATACAAATCAAGCCAACTAAGGCCTACTCACCACATCCAAGCAAACCCAATCATGGCTTAGCCTGGATGTGGGACTCAAGGTGTTTTACAAATCAGAATTATGATGAAAAACATGTTGTACAAATCCACAGTTAAGCTCACAGATCAGCACAACTCCACCAGTATTTTTACACATGCCTGGAAATCTAGTGAAGAGAAGTTTATCAATCTAAGATTACAAGATGTGGACACTTAAGAGAACTAACATGATTACTAGCACCGTTCCTCAGCCTGGGTCCCCCCTGCACAGGATTAGGGGTAGATACGCCCCATGGTTTTTGAAAATCTGCAAGCTGACCCTTGCTTAAAACTCATAAGAAAATAAATCCACTGTGGATTTTTTCTCCCCAACAAACCAATTCAAAACATTTTTAAAGA
Source organism: Laticauda colubrina (assembly GCA_015471245.1). Lineage (NCBI taxonomy): Eukaryota > Metazoa > Chordata > Lepidosauria > Squamata > Elapidae > Laticauda > Laticauda colubrina. The sequence goes on from BLBF01000010.1 coordinate 4,475,190, forward strand.
TCCATCTCATCCTGGGCACCCTTTTTTTTAAACTATTACCATCTGGCCGATGGTACAGGATAATAAAAACAAGGACAAATAGTCTGAAAAACAGCTTCTATCCCAGGGCAGTAACTCTATTGAATTCTACTGTATAGTGCAATTAATGCAATATCACTGGGTTTTTAATTCAGTTGTATAGAATGTGAAGGATGTGTGTTTTAACTTTTTTTTATTTATAATGTGCACTGAAGAAAGCATTTAATTTGTTGTACGAGGTGCAATGACAATAAAGTAAACTATTAAATTTAACAAATCAGGCGCCATATAAATAACACATTTATTTCACCTTTCATTTTTTAATTATAATATTTTAAATGTCTCAGCAGTGCAAAAGGAAAAAAAAATATGAACATTTGAGAAACTAAATTAGAGTAACATCTTTTTCCCTGGTGTAGCTCTATTAGCATCTTTGAAAAGAAGAGTTTTCAATTAATTGGAAGTTTTCGCACTTCCAATTAATGAGGAAGGTGTTTTAAGAGCTGATCCCAAGTGTTTAATCTGAATAATTAATCAAGGCACTAAAATCTTGAACTTTTTCTCAGAGACATCCCAGAGAGGGAAAATTCTCTCTCTCTTTCTCTCTCCCGACCTACCTATCTCAATCTCTCTTTCTCCCCCTCTCCTTCCCTTTCTCTCCTTCCCTCTCTCTCTCTCTTTCTTCCCCTCTCTCCTCAGCAATATATAATTTGCTGAAAAGGATAGAAAGAGAAGCAAATTCATAATATTGACAAGCAGGTTTATTTTTCCTTATTTTTATTTGCAGCCCCTTTTCGGTGCCCAATCTTTCTAACATCCATTAAAACAAGGGACAGAGGGATGCCCAAAGACTGGGCCAAGCAAGGAAATTATACCTTATGATTTTCCTATTTCTTCTCATTCAGCTTGATGGCGGGGAAACATTTCCAAAATTATTTCAAAGGAAGAGAGAAATTCAGAGAGATTCCCTAAGCTAATACACTCTTTCCCTATGGTTGAATTTCCACCCAACTTTCATTTAGAAAAAAAAAAAAACCCTCTGGCATCAAATTTGCTGTGCGATGCCTGGCCCTGTCTTGTCTATGTTACTTCTGTTCCCAATTCCAGTCAGTCAGCCATAGTAATGAAGATTGACATACACATTTACCCACCTTCAGGCTGACATTTGACAAGATTATAATCAATGAGAAAACACTATTTTATTAAAAGTCATTGCTAAGGGGAGGGCAAGCTTATTATGCTCTTGAGCTGGGTATGTATTTAAGGAAATGCCTTAAGTATACAGCAGAGGGAAAATATTGCTTGCTGAGGGAAACTAAATCAGAAAAGTCAAGATGGTACCCCCAACCTCATGACCGAAGTGACAGTCCTATTTTATAAGAGCCTTGGTGGCTCAGTGGTTAGAATGCAATACCGCGGGCTACTTCTGCTGACTGCCGGCTGCCTGCAATTTGGCAGATCTAATCTCACCAGGCTCAAAGTTGACTCAGCCTTCCAGCCTTCTGAGGTGGTGGTGTCCCCAATTCGGGTCTGAGCCTGGTGCCAAAGCCAATGATAGAAGCCAGACATGAGGTGCAGGTTTTCTGATTGCTTTTTATTGAAGTACTCCAAGGAAAAGGGCTCCTGGTCAAAATGCCAAGAGCCCAGAACAAAGCAATAAGTAAATTTCATACATTTTTCACTAAAAGAGAAGGTGGGACAAAGCACGATAATAAGAAATATCATCTAATAAACATTTTAGTAATAATTCTACAATTTGTTCTATTGGTCTCTTAACTGTCCCTATTCCTAGGTCTTGGCTAATTAAATCTCTAGGAGTTATCTAACATACATTTGATTTGCTGCAGGTCATTCTCTGTTTCTAACTTTTAGCTGAGGTATGCAAGTTAGCTAACTTGTATTACTTTTATCAGCTTTCCAATTAGCCAGGATTGTTACAAGATTTACACATGCATATCTCCTGTGGATAAGCATTCTTTGTTCTTGCCAGGCAGACTCCACAATTACAGGCTTCCTGATTTGCTTTGAAGTGTGTGCCATGACCTGGCTTTATTTTAGCAGACGGCCCATCAGTTGGGTAAAATGAGGCAATAGAATTATTGGAGGCAATAGACTGACTCTGTAAACTGCTTAGACAGGACTGTAAAACATCAGGAAGTGGTATATAAGTCTAAGTGCTATTGCTATTTGCATTGCAGCCTGTTACCTTCTTTTTTGCACCATGACATCATTTGTAACATCTGGTACAATGACATTCCCCCCCCCAAAAAAATAGAAGTACAATCTCACTTTTATGGTAGCCATTTTGACTTTTTTGACCTAACTATACTTCTCCCTCTGGGAGATGCCACCCACCCAGGGGTGGGATTCTACCAGTTCGCACCTATTCACTAGAACCAGTTGTTAACATTCTAAGCAGTTCAGAGAACTGGTTGTTAGAAAAAATTATTGGCCTAATCCTGTAAGGAAGGCAGGAAGGAAACATTCTGGTGTTGCTTATAGAAACTGCCTCTCCATTAACCCTCATTACATTCTTGGCAGGACTAGACTTCCTGTCTCAGGAACTTCTCTGGAGTTTTTTTCCCCTCCTTTGCTGGTACTTTGCTTGTGTGGAGTGACCATTCAAAGTTACAATGGCACTGAAAAAAGTGACCGATGACCCTTTTTCACACTTACAACTGTTGAAGAATCCCTACAGTCACAAGAGGCCATGCGAGGAGATGCGTGCCTTGATGTGAATGATGTTGAATTGGCCACACCCAGCCAGTAACATGACCACCAAGCCATGTCCACCAACTAAGGCACACCCACAGAATCGGTTGTTAAAAAAATTGAATCCCACTATTGCACCCAGACTCCTGCATTCAGAAGACTATAGCTTAAAACCTAGCCTAGCAACTTCCATGCCATGAAGGAGGATCTAGTTAGGTCCTGATGAAATATGGTCCATAAAACCAAATCTAAATTATTTGAGACTTGCTGTAGGCCATAGAACGCCATTATGTTTCCCTGTCAGAGAAGAAATACTAAGTGTAAGATACTTTATATTGTCAAACCTCTACAGAGGCATTAATCACATCTGGCCTAGTGGGAAAATATACTCAGATAATTCTGAAGGATGCTTCATTTGGTGCGCCTGTGTGTGTTTATAGACGGTTGTCAGACTTTGAGTTATTATATTAAGAAATGCGGTAAGAAATTGTATCTGTGTAGCACAGGTAAGAAGATACTCAATTCATCTGATACGAGAATGCGTTACCAATTCATTGTATCTCAACCCTAATAACTTTAATACAGGTAGACTTCAACTCCTAGGATTCTACAGAATGCTGGCTGGGGAATTCTGGGAATTGAAGTCCACCTGTCTTAAAGTTGACAAGGTTGAAAAATACTGCTAATGATTTACTCAGCTTGAACTGTCGCTCAGCAAAGAGGTAAAACTGGACATCTGTTTCCCATCAGGAAGATCTAGAAGCCTTAAAAAAAAATACCATCGGCTGTAGATTTTGTCAAAAAACATTTAACAGCCTGGAATGATATCAAAATAATTTTAATACTATGTGCAGATGATAAGTTATTGTGTAAAGGGATGATATTTATAACAGAATAACATTTTCTGCAGAATTAAAATTGGAGAAACATGGGGAAAAAAAGAGGAATTATAATTCCAAAAACACAAGGGGATCCACTTATGTGATTCCATGTTAGTTGTAACCATTGAAGAATTTAGTTCCTTTTTCTACAGAACAGAATAACAGAGTTGGAAGGGACCTTGGAGGTCTTCTAGTCCAGCCCCCTGCTCAGAGAGGAAGCCCTATACCAGTGATGGCTAACCTTTTTGGGCTCCTGTGCCAAAAATGGAGGGTGCGCTTGCACTCACGCACTTGTGCCAGCACCCAGAAGGCAATGTGTGCCCCCCCGCCCCCTGCATATATGTGTGCAATCCACCTCTTACCTGCACTGCACCTCACAGCTGATTTTCAGCAGGTTTGAGGCTTTTTTCAGCTTACCAGAGGCTTGAAAAAAGCCTCTGCAGGCTTTGTAGGACAAATAATAGGCCCGTTTCATCACTTCCGATGTTTACAGGAAGTGATGAAACGGGCCTGTTATTCAGCCTTTTTCCAAGCCTCTAGGAGGTCGAAAAAGGCCTCAAACCAGCTGAAAATCAGCTGTGAGGTGCAGGCATGTGCAGTGAGGTAAGTTTGCCTGCGACTTGCGTGCCAGCACAAATGGCTCTGCATGCCACCTGTGGCATGCATGCCATAGGTTCGCCATCACAGCCCTATACCATTTCAGACAAATAGCTATCCCATCTCTTCTTTAAAACCTCCAATGATGAAGCATCTACAACTTCTGGAGGCAAGTTGTTTCGCTAATTGATTGTTCCAACTGTCCAGAAATTTCTCCTTAGTTGTAGGTTGCTTCTTTCCTTGATTAGTTTCCATCCATTGCTTCTTGTCCTGCCTTCAAGGTTTTTGGAAAATAGATTGACCCCATCTTCTGTGTGTGGCAGCCCTTTAGTTATTGGAATACTGTTATCATGTCACCCTAGTCATTCTTTTCCTGAAACTAAACTCTGGAATAACTCCCAAAGAACATCTTTTCATAGTAGATTACACCAGCCTGTTTATTGATTGGGGATTAAATTCCATGTCAGCCAACATGCCATCCATCTTTGGGTATGGATGGATTGCCAATGTGCTATTTTTAATGTCCAGGAGAAAAATATGTATGGATAAAATGTATGATGGGAGTATGTATGATATTTTCCCACAATATATTTTCTAGGGGCTTTGGAAAATTATTGAGAAAGAAAGAAATGTAAATCTTTACCTATTGTTTATGTCTCTCTCTCTGCTTCCCTCATATTTTCCCAGCTACCTGTTTTTGAAGTCTAAGGTTGTTTAATATGTATTTTTTATAGCTGAACTGAGTATTGATAGAGAGATTAGACTGGGTGAGTATATTTCTAAATCAGAAATTATATACTATAATGTTCTAACACAACACATTATTTTTTTATTTATTTATTTAGATGTAAATTAAATGTGAAGTTACCTATGATAATGTTCCAACATCTTATTTTTTATTTATTAGATTTTTTTGAAATCCCACCTTTATTATTATATTAGTAATAAAGTCGGGATAAAATTATTTATTTGTAACTCAGGGCAGTGAACATTCCTAATAGTTCTTCTTCCTCCTATTTTTCCCCACAACAACAATCCTGTGAAGTGAGTTGGGCTGTGAGAGAGAGAGGAACTGGCCCAAAGTCACATAGCCAGCCTTCAGGCCTAAGGTGGGACTAGAACTCACCATCTTCTGGTAATTGGCCCAAGTCACCCAGCTGGCTTTTGTGCCTAAGGCGGGACTAGAACTCACCGCCTCCTAGTGATTGGCCCAAAGTCACCCAGCTGCCTTTCATGCCTAAGGCAGGACTAGAACTCACCATCTCCTAGACATAGTGATTGCCCCAAAGTCATGCAGCTAGCTTTCACACCAAGGCAGGCCTAGAACTCACAGTCTCCTGGCTTCTAGCCTGCTGCCTTAACCACTAGACCAACCTGTCCCCCCAATGTCTAAAAGATCATCATGCCACTATTGGCATTAACCAGGCTCCTGATATACCCAATCTCCTCGGTGGGGTCACCAAGGATTTCTTCCTTTGTCCCAGTCTTAAAAAGGGGGAGTTGCTATAATTCAGTGTTTTTCCAACTTGGCAACCTTGAAGCACGGCTGGCTGGGGAATTCTGGGAGTTGAAATTCACCAACTTCAAGTCGCCAAGTTGGGAAAACATGGTTGTAGCTCTTCCTGTCTGAAATGCAGAGATGCCCCACTTTAACCCTTCTGAAACACAAGAGGGGGCTGCACAACTGTAAAATCCTGAGCATAGGAAAGGTATTAATAATGCAATTCCTCCCTTTAATAGAATTATTTATTGGCCAAGTGTGATTGGACACACAAAGAATTTGCCTCCGGTGCATAAATTCTCAATTTGCAATGGAGTGATAAGTCATAGATCATAAACCATTAAGATAAATCATAAGATACAAACAACAAATTATAACTCATAGTATACTAATATTGTTACCTTGGTAGAGCCTAACCTTTGCATGCAGAAAGGACTTTACAGAGAGGAAAAAAGAATAAGGGGAACAGAGTGGTGCGGTGGCCTAGAGGTGACGCTCTCTCCTCACAATCGGGAGGCTGTGAATTCGATCCTAGGTAGAGGCAGATATTTCTCTGTCTGGGCACAATGAGAATATATCTGCTGACCAAAACTCCGCATTGGTGACAGGAAGGGCATCTGGCCATTAAAGCACTCTGCTAGTTCTGTTCAGCTGCCCAGACTCCACTCCGCTAGGGATTAATTATGGGGTCCGTTAAGTGATGATGATGAAGAAGAAGAAGAAATAAGGGGAGGGGACAATCTCGCACTCAGAGAAATTAAAACCAAACTCATGGGATCAGCCTGAGTGCAAAGCTGGAAAGACTTGAGAGCTGCTGCTTTGCCTACTAATGGAGCAAAATGCCCTGACTCTGATGGCCCAGCCAAGAAACCAGAAACTTATTTAGCAGCTGAACTATGCTCCTAATGACTAAGACACCAAAGTGCTTCTATTTCATCAATTGTGCCACAGCATAAAAATGATGATATGGCCAGGGATGGTATTCTACCAGTTCACACCTATTCACTCTTTTCTGTATAAAATGGTTTACTCCAAATGTCTCAAATGTGATTGGCCAGAAAGGCCTGCATGGGATTGGTTCACTAAGAACCAATCCAGGAGAATCGCCAAAAGGCGGCAAAGTCAAGTAATTGTCATTGGCTACAAGCCGGCAGGCAAGCCGTATATAAAGGCTGCCGCGGCTTGAGCCAAACCGTTCCGTTTGCTGTAAATAGTGAAAAAAATACATTTGCTGTTGGAACCCGGTCTACCTCACGTTTTTCCGGACGGAACACACTCCTATTCACTGGAACCGGTTGTTAACATTCTAAGCAGTATGGACAACTGGTTGTTGGAAGAAATTACTGGCCTAATCCTGTAAGGAAGGCAGGAAGGAAACATTCTGGTGTTGCTTACAGGAACTGCCTCTCCGTTAACTCTTATTACATTCTTGGCAGGACTAGACCTCCTGTTTCAGGAACCTCTCTGGAGTTTTTTCCCCTCCTTTGCTAGTACTTTGCTTGTGTGGAGTGACCATTCAAAGTTACAATGGCACTGAAAAAAGTTACTTATGACCCTTTTTCACACTTACGACTGTTGCAGCATCCCCAATCATGAGAGGCCAGGTGAGGAGATACGCGCCTCAATGTGAGGTTGAGTTGGCCATGCCCAGCCAGTCACATGACCACCAAGCCACACCCACCAACTTAGCCACACCCACAGAACTGGTTGTTAAAAAATTTGAATCCCACCCCTGGATACGGGGGATTGTTTTATGGAATTTTTTCTGTTTTTCTGTCTATCTAGCTATCTCTTCTTTATGTCCTCCTATCTGTCTTTCTGTTTATCTATTTATTATTCTATCATCCTACCTATTTCTATCTGTCTATCTATCCATCTATCCTATCATCTGTCAATGATCTATATTATCTATATCATTGTTGTCTCTATCATCAATCTGTTTGTCTGTCTATCACCCATCTATTTATCAATCATTTATCTCTATTACTTATATCTATCATCTTTATCATCAATTTGTCTGTCCGTCCATCCATCCATCCATCGTCTATCCTATTTATTTCTACCATCCTATCTTTCTATTTATCAATATTCTGTCTCTCTGGGTGAATTATTCTATTTATTTTCCCATCTATTATCCTATCTATTTCTCTTTCTATGTTTCCATCAATCTATCGAAATATTTCTGTGTCTTTCTTAATCTATATATCTGTCTACTTGCCTGCCTGCCTGTGTACCTGTCTGTCTATATTTCTCAGCAAGTTCTCTGAGTGATGTACAGCAAAATTTATGCAGTGCTTATTTAAAAAATAGATATTTAACTCATATTGCAAAGACTGAAACTGTCAGAAGCTAAAACTGCTAACTAGACAGATGTTTTCACTTCAAATGTTGATGTTTTCAACTGAAGCTGGGCCCTTTTTAATTTGCACGCCCTTTTTATCAGATGCCTCTGACTGATTTTTTTAAAGAGGTCTTGATTTCAGCATAGACCGGACTTGTTGGCATATATATCTTCCTTCTTGTCTGCAGTAAAGCCAATTTAATTAAGAGTGACTAAAGCTGCCATTGTTTCATTTACTTCTTGAATGAGGGGCTGAATTTCTGGATGAGTAAAGGTTTATACCTGGTTGATATAAACTCTGCATAGTTCAACAAATCCTTTCTAAAACCTGGCTTACTATTTCAATACATCTATGCAACCTTCTGCTCAGAGTAGCCATATCTGTGAGATAGACAGCAAATACATTTATTATTTTTTAATTATTTTTTTATCCTATTCAAAAAAACTAAAACACAAACATCAAAAAAAATTACAAAGAGAAAACAAATCTGGAGAAAAAAAATTACAAAGATGAAGCAAACATTTTGTGAATAAAATAAAATTTAAACAAACAAATACCATTATAAATAAGTAAAACATTGTGCCCTTTCCTGCCTTTTGAAAAATATATTTACTTCTTCCCTTTCCTCTTTTCCTCCCTCAATTCTCCCAACCTCAAAAAGATTTTTAAAAAATCACAAGAAATAATTCGGGGGGGGGGGGGGGGGAATAGAACTTAAACCTGAAATGTTCCTATTAGGGATAATTAGAGGTGATTACAAGAAAGAAATTGAATACATAATAAAACATATTGACAGCAGGTAGAATAATGTATGCTCTCAAAATTGAAAATCAGAGAGTAGTCCCACAGATAATATGCTAATAAAAAAATATGGATTGTGCAGAAATGAATAAATTTACAATGGAATTGCAGGAAAAGAAAGAAAAAGAATACTATACTGTCTGGGAGAAATGGTATATTTGGTTAGATAACAAGAATAAAAGACGTTGCATAATGTAAAAGTTATTGATGTATGTGTGTGTGTGTGTATACATATATACATATGGATCTTTGGTTATTCGGGTTTTCTCCCACGTAAAATTGGAAGTATCTAGGCGACGTTTTGATGAAGTCTCATTCATCATCTTCAGGCTTGTTTCTTCAGCTCTGTGCTTCTCAGAGTAATGTGAGCTTGCAGCTGCTTCTTCCTTTTAACTGCTAGTGGGGGTGTGACTTGATTGGGTGGGGGTTTGACTGTGTTCTGATTGGGTGAGGGTGTGTTCTCATTGGTTGGGGGTTTGGGTGTGTTCTGATGGTAGGTGGGTTGGCTGTGTTCTGATTGGCTGGGGGTGTGTTCTGTTTAGGTGGGGGCTTGGTTGTGCTCAGGTTAGTCTTAGTTGCTGGGGGATTTGAGCTGGTGAGCTGTGATCCTGTTGTTTGGCTTCGCTTTCGTGGTCGTGCCACATCTTCATGGTGGGTGTCAGTTCGCTTCTTGTATGGGTCAGAGGGATTTGAAGCGGATAGCGGTGCAGCTGCGGTACGGCTTCTGGTTCGTGGTCATGTCTCATCTTCTGTGTGGGTGTGAGTCTTTTTTCTACGTGGAAATGTGGTGGTAGCATCTTGTGTGGCACTCGTGGGTGTGGGTCTGGTGTCATTCTTCATGTTAGGTACTCATTTATTAATGAGGGCAGGTTTCCAAATGGTTGGTAGGCGGGAGGTATCATCTCGTTTATTCATGCTGTGTGGGCGTTTCTCTATCTCTATGGCTTCTCTGATTATTCTGTTGTTGAAGTGTTCGGTTTTGGCGATAGTTCTGGTATTTTTAAAGTCAATTTCATGTCCTGTGGCTTTGAGGTGTTGGACCAGGGAAGAGGTCAGTTCTTCTTTTTTGATTGAGTTCTTGTGTTCTTCAATGCGAGCACTAATTCTTCTGTTAGTTTGTCCTATGTATGTGGTGGGGCAGGCAGTGCATGGGATTTCGTATACTCCTTGGTTTTCTAACTCGATTTTGTCTTTAGGGTTTCTTAGGATGGTGGATATTTTTCTGTTTGTGCAGAATGCTGTTTTAATGTTGTGTTTTTGGAGGATCTTGCTGATTTTGTCTGTAGTGCCTTTTATATATGGGAGGAGGGCTTTGCCATTCTCTTGTTCTCCGGCATGGCAAAGCCCTCCTATGAACTTCAAAAGCTATGAGAAGCTGGAAGTTAAAAGAGCAGGAATACTAAGTGACCTAAAATTCCTATGCAGCTGCAGAGACAACAATGTAACACCAACCTGCTTCAAATTAACATTTCATAAGAACACATCAGCTACCAAACGTATCCTGAAAAGGACAGAGATATCTCTACTCAGAAATGAAGTTCACAGTAAAAGATTCCAATTAGATCAGTTAAACAAAGATTTGCTAGCACTACACCTGGAATTGAGCAGCAAAATCCACCCTCTACTTTGGGATAAGATCAAACAACTTACAACTTGGAGAGCTGAAACTGAAAACACTTATAAAAATGATAAACTGTCAAGAAAACTGAAAAAATTAGAAAATGACAAGAAAATTCCCAATAACCCACCACAACACCTGAAACAACTAGTATACAACGTTTCCAACAGAGAACTCAACAAAACAGAAACAGATGTCCTATCCAAAGGATTCAATTATGCCATAGCACCCAAAAAAATCCCAACAGAATCCATCATATGTGCAGTAGAATCCAGCCTAACCAAATTAAATACAGATGAAGCTGACAGAATAAGACACCAGGTTACTCACATCTTATGCACAACGAAACCACCAAAAAATAATTTGCAAAAAGATGAATTCAGAGCGTTACAAACCCTGAAAAATGATAACAGCATAATAATACTCCCAGCAGACAAAGGAGACAGTAGTAATGGACAGAAAAGACTATGAAACAAAATTGACAGACCTACTCCAAGACTCCACATACAAACCTATAAACACAGACCCAACCACATATCTAGAAAAATCAACCAAGAAGAAAATTATAACCAGCCACATAAGCAAAGAAATCCAACAGATGATCATCCCAAGAGAAAAATCTTCTAGATGCCCCAAATTATACGGCCTCCCAAAAATACACAAAGAAGGCATACCTCTCAGACCCATAGTCAGCTCCATAGGAGCACCATTACAAAACCTAGCTAAATACTTAGCAAAACAACTACATCCCCATGCTGAAACCGCAGCTTCATATGTACAAAACTCATACCACTTCTTAGAAATGATCAAAGATCTACACGTAGAACAAGAAGATCTGCTTGTAAGTTTCGACATGGTTTCACTATTCACTCAAGTCCCAATAAAAGAAACTCTTGAAATCATCAAAAATAAATACCAACCAGCCAAAGACCTCATGGAACTAACAGAACACTGCCTAACCAACACTTATTTCATATACAAAGGACAAAGTTACAAGCAAATTGAAGGAGCCCCTATGGGATCACCACTGTCACCCATCATTGCAAACCTGTTCATGGAAGAATTCGAATCCAGAGCCCTGGCTAATGCCACCCACAAACCCAAACTATGGCTAAGATACATCGATGACACATTTGTGATTTGGCCCCATGGAAAAGAAAACCTAAACAATTTCCTAACACACCTAAACAACACACACCCCAAAATCAAGTTCACCATGGAAACGGAAATAAACAAACAACTACCATTCCTAGATGTAATAATCTACAAAAGAACAGATGGCACACTGGGACACACCATATACCAGAAGAAAACACACACCAACCGCTACCTCAACGCCCAATCCCACCACCACCCAGCACAGATAAATTCTGTAGCGAAAACACTAATTACCAGAACCAAATGCCTGGCAGACAAGACACATATAAAGACTGAACTATGCACCCTGACTAAAGTATTGACAGCCAATGGCTTCCACAAAAACAAAATCACCAACTTGATCCACAAAAACACACCAAGACATAACAGAGACCTAGAAGATCAACAGATCCATGGAACAGCTGTCCTGCCCTACATAAGAGGTACCACAGATAAAATCAGTAAGATACTACACAGGCATCACATCAAGACTGCCTTCAAAACAGACAAAAAAATAGCAGCCATCCTGAGGAACCCCAAAGACAAAATTGACCTGGAAAACCAAGGCATATACGAAATTCCCTGTACATCATGCCCGGCCACATACATTGGACAGACCAATAGAAGAATAAGTACCCGCCTAGAGGAACACAAAAATGCAGTAAAAAAGCTGGAACACACCTCCTCACTAGTCCAACACATGAAAACCACAGGTCACAACATCAACTTCAATGGCACTAAAACCCTGGCCACTATAGAAAACCCCAACCACAGAATCCTCAGAGAAGCCATAGAGATTGAAAAAAGACCTGACAGCATGAATAGAAGAGATGATTCCACCAGACTGTCAATCATTTGGAAGCCTGCACTCTCAAATAAAAAGATCTCCACACCACAAGGCTCCCAGCCAATCAGAATGGACCAGCCTCGAATTTGAAACCAGGAACTAACTCAATACAGAAGTCTGAGGATGGCAGATGAGATTCTGCTGAAACGTTGCTGCAACTTTAACAGAACTACAATGACGTGGGATAATACCCGAAGGAAGCTAAACAGCACACATGTAAGTACCCGCGAAAGCCTAAGAAAACACACACACACACACACACACACACACACACACACACACACACATATATATATATATATATATATATATATATATATATGAATATGGAAAAGCCGATGTCACAATGTATTGCAAACATTGTAAATATTATTTGTTTTTAAAACTGTAAAACTCTAATAAAGTTTATTTTTAAAAAAGATTTTAAAAAATCACAATGTACTCTGCCATCTTGACTTTTGGACTCCCTTGGCAATTTACAATTGCCCCATAGGTCCAACATGAGTAGAAGCATTAATGTACCATTTGAATATCCCCATTCAATTAATTGACATACTGAGTGAATTCATTTATCCTCATATCATTTTGGCGTTTTGCTGCTTACCCCAACTGGATTGTATATAGGGACTCCTTGACTTACAACGATTTGTTTAGTGATCGCTCGAAGTTACAGTGATCAAAATTAAGACTCTTGGCCATTGACTCACATTTCTGACACTTATAGCATCCCGGGGGTCACGTGATCCACTTTTGCCACCTTCTGACAAGCAAAGTCAACAGGGAGGCCAGATTTACGACCATGTTAACAATTTAACAACTGTAGTGATTCCCTGAATCACCGCAGCGAGAAAGATCATAAAGTGTGGCAAAATTCACTTAAGAACTGTCTTGCTTAGCAACAGACAATTTGGGTTCTACTGCAGTCATAAGCGGAGTAGTGCAATGACCTAAAGGTGAAGCTCTCGCCTCACAATCAGGAAGCTGTGAGTTCAATCCTAGGTAGAGGCAGATATTTCTCTCACTGGGCACAGTGGGAATATATTTGCTGAACAAAACTCCACATTGGCAACAGGAAGGGCATCTGGCCAGTAAACACTCTACTAGCTTCTTCAGTTACCCAGACTCCACCCTGCAAGGGATTAAGGGGTCATTAAAAGGAGATGATGATTGTGGTGATAAGTGGAGGCTATTTGGAATTTAATTTTGTTCCTGGCAAGAAAGAAAACCTGGAGAAGTTCCCATCTTCCAGACTTTGTGAGAGCTGGGAAGATTTGGAAAGCTCTGATTTCTGTCAGTGATCTGTGATCCCCGCACTGCTGTTGCAGAAGATGAAGTCAGCTGTTCCAGGAACAGATGACTCAGTCCTGGCCTCAGATTGTTCCTGCTCTTTTGCCATTAAGAACACAGAATTATAGTTGACATGACAGCCATAAATTGGCACAGCACGGAACAGCTTATATGAATGTCCAGAGGTCAGCAGCGAAAGAGAAAGAAAAACATGGTGGTTAGGTAAGGCGAGAAGATCTCTTCCTTCTTACTCTAGGACCTGTATAGTGCAAGAATCAAAAAGAGGGCTGTGAAAATATTCACAGACCCCTCCCATCCTGGACATAAACTGTTTCAACTCCTTCCCTCAAAACGATGCTATAGAGCCCTGCACATCAGAACAACTAGACACAAGAACAGTTTTTTTTTCCCAAAAGCCATCACTCTGCTAAACAAATAATTCCCTCAATGCTGTGCAACTATTTACAAAGTCTGCACTACTATTACTATTAATCTCCTTATCACCCATCCCCTCCCATTTGTGACTGTATGACTGTAATTTATCTCTTGTATCCTTACGATTTTTATTGACTGTTTCCTAGTATGATTTGATTGCTTATTTGTACCCTATGACTATCATTAAGTGTTGTACCTTATGATTCTTGACTCTTTTTTTTAGGTTTTTTTTTTGTATTTTTACAACAAAAACAACAAATAAAACTATCAATATTACAGTGTGTCGGTTGGATACATATATCTTGTGCGCACACTTTATTATTATCCATTTCTCATTTAATTATATTTATAATCCATTCTGATGAGCATTCTATACCATATTGTTCCATTATTGTATTATCATTTATGTTATAATTTAAATTCTATATTATCTTTCAAAAACAAATCTAAATCCTTGCTAATTTATTACTCATTCAGAAGTAATATAGTATATCATTACTATTACAGTATATTTCAATTTCTTACTCTATTATCTAGCCATTCGTAAAATAAGTTCCAAATTTTATAATACTCCTTTTCTTCCTGTTCTCTATTTGCCATTGTTAATCCATTCATTTCCATTATTTTCTTGATCATTTCCTCCTCTATCAGAATTTTCTCATTTTTCCAATTTTGTGCAAATACAATTCTAACTGCTGTTAATATATTAATAATCAATTCTGTCTTCTGATATCTATCTATCTATCTATCTATCTATCTATCTATCTATCTATCTATCTATCTATCTATCTATCTACTTTCCCAGCCACTGTAAGCTCAGCTGTAAAAATACATATGCAGATAGTCCTCAACTTACAACAAGTTTGTTCAGGGACCATTCATAGCTATGACAGCACTGAAAAAATGTGAATTATGGACTGTTTTTCCCAGTTAGGGCCTTTGCAGCATTTTCCCCATGATCATGTGATCAAAATTCAGCTGTTTGGTTCATATTTATGACGGTCGCAGAGTTCCGGGGATCATGCAATCCCCTTTTGTGACCTTCTCACAAGCAAATGTTGGAAGCCAGATTCACTTAACAGCTAACTCTTCAAAATTGCAGTGATTAACTTAACAACTCTAGCAATGTTCTGACCCAAACCCTTTTCCAATAAAACAAACATGAACCAAAGGGAACAGAAACCTTTTAATGATTCTTACGAATCCCCGGTTAAAAGGCTGCTGCAAACTAATTAACTTTGATAAGCACGAGCCTCGCCAAAAACTTTGTGAGGCTGCCAAAAATAACAAATAAAGTTACCTAGAAATATTTTACAACACAATAGTCTTTAAATACCAACTAAGATGCTGTAATGTCCATGAGGCTCAAGTTTCAAAATATCTTTGCTTCCTGCAAAGAACGTCCGATTCACAGCTGGCTTTTATTTCTTGAAGGAGGGGCCATTACCTTGCAGGCTTACTCCTGAATCGCCCATGCTGTTGTAACTGCTCTTGCCTGTGAGCAATCCTGCGTGCATGCACACTTGGCACAGGCTCCTCGGGAACCTCATTGCTGCTGCCAGCCCCCCCAATCTCTGAAGGCAGCAGTCCACTCCCTAATGGTCCTGGCCCCTCATATGAGTCCTTGCTTTCCTCAGCCATCCACACTTACTGCCGGCTAACCACAACAGGCAAGGAAAGTCATAAAATGAGGCACAACTTACTTAACAAATGTCTCACTTAATGGTAGAAATTTTGGGCTCAGTTGTGGTTGCAAGTTGAGCACTACCTGTAGCAGGGATTCCTAAAACTAGAGCTCAGAGTCATTTGTGGTTGTAAATCGAGGCACCAACCAACTACATTATGAACATTCAGCACACGATGATGAAAAGGTTAGCCATCAGTGGTCTAGGGTTTGTATTACCCTAGTGGTCTTGGGTTTGTATAGGGTTTGTAAACCATGAGCAGGGTTTGTATTAGAAGACCTCCAAGGTCTATTCCAACTCTGTTATTCATTTATTTTCATTCATTCATTCGCTTGTTTGTTTGTTTGTTGATTAAATTTATATGCCACCCAACTCATTCTAAAAAGCGACTCTGGGTTTTTAGAGTGTTTCCTGCAGTCCTCGACTTACCACCACAATTGGGGCCAAAATTTCCCTCACACCAGGCAGTGGTGAAGTGAGTTGCACTTAATTTTACAACCTGTGGTTTTTGGTTTTTTTGCCACAACTTATCACAACAAATCCCTGTAGTTTTTATAGCAAGAGCACTTAGACTTATATACCGCTTTATAGTGCTTTACAGCCTTCTGATAGCGGTTTTGCAGAGTCAGCTTATTGCCCCCAACAATCTGGGTCCTCATTTTACCCACCTCAGAAGGATGGGAGGCTGAGTCAACCTTGAGCCTGGTGAGATTCGAACTGCCAAATTGCAGTAGGAATAGCTTGCAGTACTGCACTCTAACCACTGCGCCACTAAGGCTCGTATGTATGTTATGTGTATCACATGGTTGTTAAGTGAATCCAACTTCTCCCATAGCTGGGAAAGTCGCAAATGATGAATGCATGACCCTGGGACACTGCAATGGTCACTGCAAAAATCTGTTGGGAGAAATGTCCAAAGGGTTCAATTCCAAGTGGGGAGAAAGACACTGGAAACATGGAGGTGGATTGAAAAGATGGTTTGATGGAGCAGAACCATCAAGCACATGATGCTGGTGCAGCTAAACACATGGAGTGGAGAGTGAGTGGCGTTTAAACCCTCTCTTGGGCATTGTACTTGAGCTTCCTGTTCCTGTGCAAGAAAATGTATTCTATTGGCTCAGTGTGGGATTCAGTTTTTTTTACTACTGGTTCTGTGGGCATGATATGGCTTGGTGGGTGTGGTGTGGCTTGGTGGGCATGGCTTGGTGGGTATGGCAGGGGAAGGTTATTGCAAAATCCTCATTCCCTCCCCACCCCACTAACCTGCTTTCCCACTCTGTTCTCCTGTGTAGGGGAACAAAAGTAGACCCAACTGATCAGCTGGGACTCGGGAGGTGGGCGGGGCCTGTCAAAAGTGGTATTTCGAACTAGTCAAACTTTCCGCTGCCGGTTCTCCAGAACTGGCCAGAACCTGCTGAATTGGCTGCTGTCAGACTCCTATGGGGCTATGCAGGGTCATGTTTGTCTGAATCAAATTTGGTTGAACTTTGGGCTGATGCAATATCCTTAGATTTTGCAATGCAGTGAGCCGTGCTGCAAGATAGTCCCATTATATCCTGGGGTGTCATGTCTTAATCCCATCACCCTGGAGTTGAAGGTCATTTGTCTTGTAGAAAAGCTGGCCCAGTCCTTCTTAATGGGCACCAAATATCTGCTTGATGTGCTGGAACTGAGTGTCTGTCTCCCTGAAGATTTCCATTATTCATTTAGGGGAAATATAATATTCTGCCTTTTTAATATTTCCAAAACTATTTCACTCTTCTAGGAGACGGGTGGGTGCTAACTTTCTACAGGTCATTAAGTGCGAGGACCAGGTATAAATCACTTTTTTCAGTGCCTTAACTTTGAACGGTCACTAAACAAATGCTTGTAAGTCGAAGACCGTTTCTTGTTCTCTACCTTCAACTTGCCAGCTCCAAACATCCATGCTTGCCCTGAATGCAAACTGCATTGATTAGGTAAAACAACCAGCTTTGCCAGCCAGAATAGCTTTTGCACAATACTGGAAGAAAGAACACATACCATTCGAAGGCCTAGTAATCAAAAAAAATTCTTGAGTGTGCGGAAATGGATAGGATGACTATAGAATTAAAAGAAAAAGAAGATTCTGAATTCTGTGCAACATGGGGAAAATGGCATGACTGGATTGAGGAAAGAAATAAGAAAAGGAAATGTATTACATAGTTGTAAAAAATTGATATGACCCACACCCTTTTCCAACAAATCAAATACAATCCAAAAGGAACAGAAACCTTTTAATGCTTCTGCAAAATAATTAGCTGTGATAAGTACAAGCCTTGCCAAACTGTACGAGACTTCCCAAAAGATAACAGACAAGAAATAATTTGCAATACGAGAATCTTTAAATACAAACTCAGGATACTGGAATGCCCATGAGGCTGGACTTTCAAAACATCTTTGCCTGTCTTTCATCTTCTTTTTTTTATTAAAGTTTTTATTAATTTTCTACAAACAAACATACAAAACCTGTCTTTCATCTTCTTGAAGGAGGGGCCATTTCCTTGCAGCCTTATTTGCGAGTCGCCTGTGCTGTTGTAACTGCTCTCTCCTACGATCAATCCTGTGCGCGCGCACTTGGCTCAGGCTCCTCGGGAACCTCCTCATCGCTGCTGCCAGCCCCCACAATCTCTGAAGGCAGCGGTCCACTCCCTAATGGTCCTGGCCCCTCATCTGAGTCCTCGCTCTCCTCAGCCGTCCGCACCTGCTGCCGGCTAACCACAACAAAAATATAGAAATAGAACATATAGACAATATTGATATGTAATGTAGTTGTATAAAAATGTGTCACAGTACTGTTTATTATTGATTGAGACATGTAAAAAAAAATCAATTAAAAATAATAATAAAAAACAACCAGCTTTGCAAAAATTTGCGAGTTGTGTGTTTTTCCCAGTTCAGAATCTGGTTTCTTTGTTTTTTGTTATGGAGTCGTGCATCTATAAGGGAAGACAACAGGCTGACTCAAAAAGCATCATCTCAACAAACCAAAATAGTACATTCACTACCAGGGCCAGCAGAAGGGCTCCTTAAAAAGGCTCCTTGGGGTGAGTCGCATTTATTTCACGTTTAACTCTTTGAATTTCCCCCCCTCTCCTCTGCCAAGGAGTTGTGCAGCTTGCTGTTTTCCGACAGCGTAGCAGAAGCTATTAAGAGAATTGCATAATGTAAGTAAGAATGGGGTGTTGAAGAAGAGACACTCACATCGTACAATTAAATGTGTCAGGAAAATAGATGGGGTAGGGTATGTGAACATGAGAAAACTGTCTGAGACAGCCTGATCAATGCTACAATTACTGGAAGGAGTAGGTTGCAATGTTGTGGTACATTAGAATCCAGATTGGAGAATCCCTGTATATGAATTTAAATTTTCCCACCTTTTAATTGCACTTAAATAAGCTGGGTTTATTTCTGAGATATGCTTACCAATTAGCATTTACACAGTCCTTATTAAAACTTAACCTGGTTCCTGGGTTCAAACTACACATTAGTCTCAATTAAGATTGGCTATTCTGCTTTGTTTTTAAAATCAGCCGGGGGTGGCTGGGAGCTGTCAGCCGTGCTGGCTATGTAAAATTTAATATTACTATCGATTTACAATGATGTTAGGCAATTTTCTGTTGCACCCAGCCTGTTGCACCCCATATGCTTTTCTTTTTTTTAACCAGGTGAAACTGACCACAATTTTGTCAGTTTCCTTTTAAAATTCAAGACTGAGGAAGAATGTAAAACTATGCTCCTCCCTCCCTCTTACTCTTCTATTTTCCTTTCTTTTCCTTCCCCTTTCTAATCCTTCCTCTCTCCCTCCCTCCTTCCATCCTTTCTCTCTTCTATCCTTCTTTCTTTCCTTCCTGTCTCCCTTCCTTCCATTTTTCTCTTTCCTCCTTCCCTCCTCTCCTTTCTTTCCTCCCTCCCTTCTTTCTTTCCTCCCTCCATGTCTCCATTTCTTCTTTCTTTCCTCTCTCCTTTCCCTCCTTTCTTTCCTTCTTCCATCTCCCATCCTTCTTTCCTTCCTTCCTGTCTCCCCTCCATCTGACACATCCTTTCTTTGCTCCCTCCCTCCCTTTCTTTCTTTCTTTCTTTCTTTCTTTCTTTCTTT
>BLBF01000010.1:4505551-4518802 GCA_015471245.1 Laticauda colubrina
GAAGGAAGGAAGGAAGGAAGGAAGGAAGGAAGGAAGGAAGGAAGGAAAAGAGTTTGGCAAAAAGATACCCAAGGGCTATTATTTCATTTAGCAAAGATCTGGCTGAGGAGGTGGGCCTCCATGCCTCTTCTAAGCACCAAAAATGATTTATTTAACTATATTTGGTTTCCTTATTTATTTGCTGTCTTTGTGTACATTTAGGCTCAACAGGAGAAAGTGAGGCTTAATGGAATTTAATGGGCGCTGTCTTTCTCTCTCTTTAGCACATTGATCTTTAGAAATGCCTATGTCATCTAAAAAATTTTTTTTAGAAGTCAGTAAACCTAATCCCAGAAATATATACGGATCAGGTTTAAAATCCGAAAGACAGTGAATGAAAGAAAAAACAATGTTCTGTACCTTTTTTTAACCCAAACCAAGTAATGGTGTTGTTTGAAACACAAATTAAGGTTTTTAAGGTATAGAAGTTTTACAAAAATTACTTTCCACCTGCAATTCAGGTTGTAAGCCGTTGCTATAAAGTGTAAATTGGAGTTGACACATTTTTTTAAAGATAAAAGTAATAAGTGTTAGAAAGACGCAGAAAATCCTTAGGTTAAATAATCTGTGAGGCAGCCTTCCCTTTTTAACACTGGGTCACCTGACCTCAGGCAAGTCTAAAATTGCCACACGGATTTCCTGTGGGATTCCCCCAGATTACAAGATTTCTGATCCCATTTGAGCGGCTGCAGTCTACACAATGACATCAGGAATTACATCAGCCTTAATCGCATTGGCCTTCCTTGGTCAAGTTAACTTTTCTGTGTGAGAAATGAAGAACATTTTTCTTCTTTCAGGCATCTGCATATAGGCACAGTTTATTTCCCTCCCCCCTTTTTTTTTTTACAAACTGGAATTAAATGCTAGTGTGGCTTTAGAAGTGAGAACAAGTCCATCTGGAGCCAACCCAAGATAAATCCAATATCACAATCACCATTTAACGACCCCGTAATCTCTCTCAGGGTGGAGTCTGGGTAACTGAATGGAACTAGCAGAGTGCTTGCTGGCTGGATGCCCTTCCTGACACCATTGTGGAGTTTTGTTTGGCAGATATATTCTCATTTTGCCCAGAGAGAGAGAGAGAAAAATATCTGCTTCTACCAAGGATCAAACTCATTGCCTCCTGATCGTGAGGCGAGAGCTCCACCTCTGGGCCACCACACCTGTCATGCCCCTGTTGGAATCTGATTCCAGGGGGGAGGTTGAACAGCTGACGGAGTGAGTGGGAGTGTAGCTCCGCTGGCTGTGGAGGAAACTGGGGAAGGGCACAGTCCAGCTGAGCATTCAGAGGAAGATCCAGGCCTCTCCGTCTTCATCCTAGGGCACGCAGGGAGGAACGGATAAGGGAGCAACAGGGGTTACGAGGGAGAAAAAGGCCCCGATTCCCTTCATTAGCTGCAGCTGGGAAAACAGGATAAAAAAAAAAGTGTTTGCGCACAGCACCTTGCTGGAAGCAAAGCCTGCATTATCTTTGTTTGTCAAGGCTTATCTGGGTTCTGGGGTCCTCCCAACTGTGTATCTGCAATTCCTTATCCTGCCCTGTCTTGTTAATTGCTGCAGCGTGATTTGTGTTGGTTTTTATTTATAATTTATATGTACTTTTGGTTCGGACTGAATTTCTTCCCTTTAAAAACTGTTCTTGGGAGAATTTTTTTCTCCAGCCAATGATAACTGGACATTGGGGGCCAAGTTGGAGGAATTAAAAGGATTTTACCTACTTTTGTGACTTTGTTGCTTTTGTGCCATGCCTTGGGTCATCACAACACCACTCCCAAGTTAAGTCCAATATGAAAGCTTGAAAATCTACTTTTCACATCTGACCGGAATCTGTCTACAGATTCTTACAATCATTTGTTTTGTGACCATTTGAAGTTACAATGGCATTGAAAAACTAATTTATAACTGTTTTTCACACTTACGACCATCACAGCACCCTGTGGTCTTGTAACCAAAATTCGGATGCTTGGTTTACTACTGACTTGTATTTACGGTGGTCACAGTGCCCTGGCAACCTTCTGACAAGCAAAGTCAGCGGGGAAGCCAGATTCACTTAACAACCGTGTTACTAAATGTAACAACTGCAATCCTTCACTGAGCAACTGTGGCAAGAAAGGTTGTAAAATGGGCAGCACGCAATATCTGTCTTGCTTAGCAACAGAAATTTAGGCTAAGTTGGGGTCGTAAACCATGGACTACTTGCGTTGATATTGCGCCTGGAAATCATTAATTTGTCATAATTATACTGTATTTTTGAGTGTAGCTCCCTGAAGTTTTATTTAGCTTTTCTAGTTAATAATCTCTAACAGACGGCTTGATGTAATTTTGTTGACTTAGAAATACACATTTGCAAAAAAAACATATGTTGAAGTTCTGCAGAGCTCCCTTTCTGTTATGTCACTTACCAGAATGGTTCCCCTCTCCCCCCGCCAAAGAAAACTGTTTTGAAAAGATGCTTTGTAGAGTTACTTTTATCCTCATTAAAGCTGCAGAATTTGTAAACGACAATTTGTTATTATATGCGGCAAATGCAAACAAGCCAAGTTGCTAAACCTCGGTGATTCATGAAACAATGTGGTGAATTCATAAAACAAACTTCAAGACATACGTAAGTATTCCTCGACTTACAACTGGGACAAGAATTTCCATTGCTAGGTAATGCCGTTATTAAGTGAGCCATGCCCCTTTTTATCATATTGTAGCAGAATACCTTATGTCACCAGATTTGAAATTTTAGACCTAGAAAACCTTGAACGACACTACCTTCAGTTCCAGCTAAGCATAGTACATAAAATCATACATTGCAATGTCCTACCTGTCAATGACTTCAGCATCAACCATAACAATACAAGAGCAAACAAGAGATACAAACTCAAGGTTAACCACACCAAACTTGATTGCAGGAAATATGACTTCAGCAACAGAGTGGTCAATGTCTGGAATACTCTACCTGACTCTGTGGTTTCTTTCCCAAACCCCAAAAACTTTAACCTTAGACTGTCTACTATTGACCTCACCCCTTTCCTAAGAGGTCTGTAGGGGGTGTGCATAAGCACACCAACGTGCCTACCATCCTATCCTATTGTTTCTTTTTATTTTTCTTATATGTATCCATTTAATGTATTCATAACTATGTTTATACTTATACCTATTATCTTGTAAATGATTGACAAAATAAATAAAAAATAAAATTATTCTTTTGCCATGTTTGTTAGGTGAATCATTATAGTTGAATGAATCAGCAGTCATTAAGCAAATTCCATTCCCCTCCCCCTTTAATTCTTGTCAGATGCTCTCTTGGAAGGTTATAAATAATCACCACTGAATTGGGATGCTGCAACCGTTACAAATACAGGCAGTCCTTGAGTTACGACCACAATGGAGCCCAACATTTATGTTGCTGAGTGAAACATTTGTTAAGTGAGTTTGTCCCATTTTACAACTTCTTGCCATCATAAATGTGAGTCGGTTGTCAAGCATCTGAATGTAAACCACGTGGGGGATGCTGCAAACGGTCATATATGTGTGGAAAATGGTCATAAGTCACTTTTCTCAGTGCCGTTGTAACTTCGGCCACTAGGTGAACTGGTGTAAGTCAAGGACTACCTGTATGTGCCAGTTGGCAGGTGCCCAAATTTTGATCAAGCGACCATGAGGAATGCTGAGATGGTCGTAAGCGTGAGGACTGGTCCATAAGTCACTTTTTTTCAGTACCTTGTAACTTTAATAAATAAAGCCTCCCAGAGTTATTTGATAGTAAGATGGACAAAATATACATTTAATAAGTAAATGTTGAATGACTGCTAAATAAATGATTTGGGATTTGGGGAACATGCAAAGCCAAAGCAGAACATAACATGTTGTTAGACCCAAACCATTGTTTCCCGCTACCAAATTGCATCAGAAGGACTGTCTTAGAGGGGGAGCTCTCAACTCACAATCGGTAGGCCGTGAGTTCAATCCTAGGTAGAGGCAGATATTTTTCTCTCTGGGCACAGTGAGAATATATCTGCTGAATATAACTCCGCATCAGTAACAGGAAGGCAAACCAGCCAGTAAAAACACTCATCTCCGTTCAGTTGCCCAGATTCCACCCCACAAGGGATTATGGGGTTATTAAAAGATGATGATGATGATGGGAAGGACTTTGTACTTGCAGGAAGATATTCTTAAGTAACAACTGTCAATCTGAAAACACAGCAGCTGGAATAGACAGGAAGGGCTTCCAATCACAGTTCAGAACCAGATGTGGCTAATCTCAAGAGAAGGCTTGCAAGTAGTGGTTGAAAGACAATTCCAGTTTGTGATTGATTAATCTCAAAGGCAGATCTCCTAAGTTTGATTGTTTGGAAGGAAATTCTGTGGATTTGAAGGCCAGCTGACTTCTAGCAAAACATCGAGTGCAATCAGGCTGCAGGTTGAACATTATACTCAGTTTCACTGAGATAAGCAGTTGGCTAAAGAAAGTGCAGACAATGAGAAGTTGATGATCTTGTTTTGAGGCAATCAAATCATTTTGGGAAAAGGAAAGAAGAGGCCAAATGTCTACTTTCATGCATTTACAACTGAATATGACAAGAGAATCTTGATACTAATTGAGCTGCTGTGCTTCCGCTCGATGCCTGTCCAACTTGGCCAACCAGTTATTTGAGTTCCTGTTGATTAAAATTATTTCTGGAGAAATTTCTACATCAGTATCCCTTATATGGCTTTATGTTTAGGAGGCCACATGCTTCCGAAAGCATCTAATCAGGGGTGTCAAATTTTAGCGAAGTGGTGGGAAGTCCCAATATGTCACGTGACACCACCATGACAACGCAGATTTGACTTCTCTGATCTAGAGGATGTTTCTCTTTAAGAGGTGTGGACTTCAACTCCCAGAATTCCCCAGCCAGTTGAACTTTGTGATTAAACTTTGATTGAGGGCCTGTGCCATTGTTCTGACCCATGTCCTTTTCCAACAAATCAAACACAATCCAAAAGGAACAGAAACCTTGTAATGCTTTTACAAAATAATTAGCTGTGATAAGCACAAGCCTTGCCAAACTGTGCAAGACTTGCCAAAAGATAACAGACAAGAAATAATTTGCAAAATAATCTTTAAATTCAAACTCAGGATACTGGAATGTCCATGAGGCTGGAGTTTCAAAACGTCTTTGCCTTCTGCAAAGAAGATTAGTTTCACAGCTGGCTTTTATCTTCTTGAAGGAGGGGCCGTTACCTTGCAGCCTTACTCCTGAGTCTCCCGTGCTGCTGCAGCTGCTCTTTCCTCTGAGTAATCTTGCACGCATGCACACTTAGCACAGGCTCCTCGGGAACCTCCTCATTGTTGCTGCCAGCCCCCACAATCTCTGAAGGCAGCAGTCCACTCCCTAATGGTTCTGGCCGCTCATCTGAGTCCTCGCTCTCCTCAGCCATCCACACCTGCTGCCGGCTCATCACAACACTCATGATACATCAGGTTTATTGTTTTAGGGAAAAGTTAGGAAAAGGGTTTTGCTGGTACTTCTTTGATAGCAAACACTTATCTTTGATAGTGTCCCTTGACCAAGAAGACCAGTCCATCTATTAAGTTTCTTCACTGAAAGAAAATTCAACCATAAAGACCATGAGAGAAATAAGTCCTTGAAGACTTTCCTGTGTTGATACAAATGATCTTCTCTCCTTTTTTAATATCTATATGAAGCTACCAATCAAGGACCTGCCAACGATGCTAACATTAAACAGCCCAATCAAAGAACTTTTTGTCAGGATAGAATTGGAAGGGACCTTAGAGGTCTTCTAGTCCAACCCCTTGCTCATGCGGGAGACCCTATACTATTTGAGAGAAGTGGCTATCCAGTCTCTCCTTAAAAATGTCCAGGGATGAAGCATCCACAACTTCTGAAGGCAATCCGTTCCACTGGTTAATTGTCCTCACTGTTATGAAGTTTGCTTCTCTCCTTGATTAGTTTCCATCCACTGTTTCTTGTCTTGCTTTCTGATGCTTTAGAAAATAAGTCAACCCCCCTCTACTTTGTGGCAACCGCTCAAATACCGGAATACTGCTATTATGGGATCAATTGTTGAGGACTAGCTGTAACTGTTGTCCTCATTGAGTTGTCTAGTGGGGTACATTTTACACGAGGCAGCTCTTAATGACCTGGAAGGAGCACCTAAAACTCATTTTGCAGGTCCTAACTGATTGCTAATAGGTTGCCAAATACAAGGTATAGGGCAGGCGTTGGCCTATAAAGGCTTTTATAACTTGGCATCTGCAAGATACCTGCTCTAATCAAAATTGACCTGATTTGCTAGATTGTGTAGCTTGGTGGTCCCACATTTCTGGAAGATGCGCGGGGGAAGGTAAAAATTGGTAAAAATTGTTTCTTTTCTATGGTGGTCCTACTCCTCTAAAATCATCATCTTCTTTTAATGACCCCATAATCCCTTGCGGGGTGGAGTTCTGGGTAACTGAAAGGAGCTAGTAGAGTGTTTACTGGCCAGATGCCCTTCCTGTTGCCAATGTGGAGTTTTGTTCAGCAGATATATTCTCTATTTCTTTTGGCCATTTAGGCTATTGTTATTCCCCTCATATATGCTTTTGCTGTGTCTGATAATGTCTGAAATGATGTTTGTTGGGCTGTATTTTCCTTAAAGAATAGTTCCATTTATTTTTTAATTTTTGACACATATTCTTTCTCTTTTACAATCTGGGAGTTTAATGTCCATCTTCTTAATTTTTTTCCTTCCCTTCCAAATTATTTTTAAAGCCCATGCGTTTGTCATAATCTCTATTGATTCTAACTCATTTCCTAATTCTACAATCATCCATGCCATATCTAATCGAGATCACAACTTACCTGCAGATATATTCTCATTGTGCCCAGAGAGAGAAATATTTGCCTCTACCTAAAGATCAAACTCACAGCCTTTAGGCCACCACACCATTCCCTGCTACTCTAAAATGGCCTCCTCTTATTGATCAGACTTAGACTTCCCTGCTAACTTTCAGGAAATTATTGTACACTGAATTATTTCAGAGGAGATGCTCTTGATTCTAAGCATTGCACCATTCGTATTTACGTATTGGGTTAGTGTTTCCTGTTCATATTGGATTTTATATGTTTAGAATTATTATGGATGCTTTAATTGTTATTATCACTCATGTTCTTTTTCATTTAATATAATAAAATTTAATTAATTTTTCTCATATGAGTAATTGTATAATTTATGTACTAACATATCTTTAACGGCTGGCAGTCTTACAGAATGACATACTAGGAATTTAGAAGTGATGACTGTAAATGTCATCAAGTTAAGTCTGCAGTTCGGACCTTGGTTTAAATTGAGGTTCATCAGCTGCAGTGACCCTTCCTGATCATCCATAATATAATCTGTTGGGTTTGGATTTAAAAGTGTTTTGTAGATGTAGACATTGTGGTTTATAATTATAGCTTTTGACTTGGTAGACTATGTTAAACTATTATGCCTCTTCAGATAAACAGTCTAGTTAGCATTATCCCTATGAATGTAAGATGTAAATAAATGGATAATAATTAATAGTGTCCTAAATAGAGCAGAACATTTTTACCTTTAGAAGCAATCCTCGATTTAGGACCACAATTGAGACTGGAACTTCCATCACTAAGCTATGCGGTCATTAAGTGAGTTGTGACCCATTTTATGACATTTTTGAGACAGTTAAAAGTGTGTAGAGATTCTCAGTCATCCCGGTCATGGTTGTCCCAAAGGTGCTTTTTTCAGGAGGCAGCTGGACTTTCTGGTTTTTTTTTTCTTTTGAAGACGTTTCACTTCTCATCCAAGAAGCTTCTTCAGCTCTGACTGGATGGTTGGGAATGGAAAGATTTATATTCCTTGCAAACAGCTGGTCATTTGCATCTTTTTAGAGGGTGAGTGAAGCACTCTGTGTCCTTAGGGTTACCTGTGTGGTGCTAATGGTTCCTGTAGTTTCTCCTTTCCTCATTCAGGGAGGTATAATATTCTGCCTTTTTAATATTTCCTAGAATATTTCATTCCTCTAGGACAAGGGTAGGTGCTAACTTTCTACACTACTGTTCTTATAGTGTTGGACTTCATCTACCCTGGTCTTACCTGGCTGGTCTGGCCAATTACATGCTTGCTAATTAAAAATATTCTGTTGATATTTCAGGAGTCATGGTTAGAATGCAGTATTGCAGGCTAACTCTGCCCACAGCAGTTCAGTCCTGACCAGCTCAAGGTTGACTCAGCCTTCCATCCGAGGTTGGTAAAATGAGGACCCAGACTGTTGGGGGTCAATAGGCTGACTCTGTAAACCACGGGTGGGATTCGGACCGGTTTGGGTGAACTGGTTGTTAAAGTTACATCTGCCTTTAACATTCAACTGACCCGCTGGCCCCGACCACCCATCCCCACCCCTCCCAGGAGTCTCTGTGCGGCCCATTTTGGATGCAGGTAAGGGTCCGCATGGAGGCTTTGGGAAAGGGGAAAACGGGCCTTCTGAAAGTCTGGAAATGGGCCTGTTTCCAGCTTCTGGAGGGCCCCCAGAGCCCGGGAGAAGCTGTTTTCGCCCTCACAGGGGTCCAGGAAGCCTCCAGACCCCTTGGGAGGGCAAAAAAAATGGCCCTCCCAGAAAAAAACGGAAGTTGCAAAATGTGCCTGTTTCCGACTTCCGGTGGGCCTCCAGAGCCTGGGGGAAGGCTATCTTCACCCGCCCAGAGGCCTGGGGGAAGTGAAAATGGCTTTCCCTGGGCTCCGGAGGCCCACCAGAAGCCAGAAACAGAAAGTTCTGGTAGGCCATGCCCAGCATGGCCACAGCCACCCAGCACCTGGGTAGCGAACCGGTTGCTGGGATTTTTGAATCCCACCTCTGCTGCTCAGAGAGGGCTGCAAAAGCACTATGAAGTGGCATATAAGTCTAGGCGCTATAGCTATTGTTATTTTCCTTGGAGCTGACACTGACACTTGATGGGAAACTTTGATAGCCTTGCAGATGTTCAGTTTTCATCAACAAGGCTGTTTGTCATCAAGGCTGTTAGCAAGGCCACTTTTGGCCATCACAGATAGTCCTTTCTCTCCTTTATGGTCATGATTTGAGTGGCAAAGAGGGGGGGGGAGGCAAAACAAAATATGTGAAGGAAAACTATTTTTCCCTCCCCTCCCAAAAAAAGACAAAATATAGCCATGGTTTCTGTTCCTTGCTGCAGGTAATCCTCCATTTACAACCATTCATTTAGTGACAACTTGAAGTTACCACGGCACTGTGAAAAGGGACTTATAACCTTTTCCAAACTTACAACCTCCTAGTAGACATATGTTCAAAATTTAGACACCTTGTCAACAAGTCGTGTATTTATGAAGGTTGCAGTGTCCTGGGATTGCCATTTGTGATCCTTTTGACAAGCAAAGTCAATGGGGAAGCTAGATTTACTGAACAAATACAGTGTCTCATTTAACAGCTGTGACAAGACACGTGGTAAAGTGGGGCAAAACTCACTTAACAACTGTCTTGTTTAGCAAGAGAAATTTTGGGCTCGGTCATCATAAATTGAAGGCTACCCGGACTCTTGACCATTTTTCCTAAGGCAACTCTTTGTTCTGATTTGAAACTTGGTGTTTAAAGTCACATATTTAAAGCAGGGGTCTCCAAACTTGGCCACTTTAAGACTTGTGGACTTCAACTCCCAGAATTCCTTAGCCAGCATGGCTGGCTGGGGAATTCTGGGAGTTGAAGTCCACAAGTCTTAAAGTGGCCAAGTTTGGAGACCCCTGCTTTAAAGCATTCAGCATCATATGCTGCATAATTGCCAGATATCAATCTTTGTAGGAGCAATTAACAAGCATATTGATCTAGAATTCTAGATCCGGCCTATGAATATGTATAAAAAACCCAGACCATTCAAATGACCAATCAATAGGAGAAACAATTAGCTACTCAGAATGTAAATATCACTTCAAACGAACAACCAATCAAATGACCAACTGACCACATGGATACACAAGACATTTATAAACTAAAGAGAAATAGGACAATAATATTCTAATGATGATGATGGTGGTGAAACCTATCCTGGTAACGAAACGTTTAGAAACTAAATTAAAACAAGCTTGGAGAGCAAACCACTGCCAAATATGAATCTCTATCTCTGTTCCATTACGCTATTTTCCTTTTGTAATAGTAGTTATTTTATAAAATGGCAGCTGCTTTTTTCAAAGGTCCTTTTTTCAGGAGGCAACTGGACTTTTTTTGTTTTATTTTTTGAAGATGTTTTGTTTCTCATCCAAGAAGCTTCTTCAACTCTGACTGGATGGTAAGAAATGGAAGGATTTATATTCTTTGCAGACAGCTGGTCATTTGCATCCTTTTTGAGGGTACTTGAAGCACTTGGAGGTTTACCTGTGTCCTCAGGGTTACCTGAGTAGTGCAAATGGTTCTTATAGTCTGTTATTTTTTCCTCTGGAAATCCATTCCTCCTCCCACGCCTTTCAAAGGGTGCTCATCCCAAATTCTATAGCTAAAAGTCTGCATAGAATTCTCAGCCATCGATTTAGGACCACAATTGAGATTGGAACTTCCATCACTAAGCTTTGCGGTCATTAAGTGAGTTGTGACCCATTTTATGACATTTTTGAGACAGTTAAAACTTTGTAGAGATTCTCAGTCATCCAAGTCATGGTTGTCCCAAAGGTGCTATTTCAGGAAGCAACTGGATTTTCTTTGTTTTTTTTCTTTTGAAGACATTTTGCTTCTTATCCAAGAAGCTTCTTCAGCTCTGACAGGATGGTGGGGAATGGAAGGATTTACATTCCTTGCAGACAGCTGGTCATTTGCATCCTTTTAGAGAGTCGTTGAAGCACTTGGAGGTTTGCAATTTTTCTTTTGGAAATCCATTCCTACTCCTACATCCTTGACGTGCGACCACAGTTGAGCCCAAAATCTGCTAAATGAAACAATTGTCTAGAGAGTTTTGCTCCTCTTTATGACCTTTCTTGCCACAACCGTTAAGTGAATCCTTGCAGTTAGGAAAATAGCTGTTAAGTGAATTTGGCTTTGCCATTGATGTTGCTTGTCAGAAGGTCACAGAAGGTCACATGACCTTGGGACACAGCAGCCATTATGAATATGAGTTGGAATTTTGATCATGTGACCATGAGGATGCTGCAATAATCATGTGAAAAATGGTCATACGTAACTTTTTTCACTACCATTGTAACTTCAAAAGGTCACTAAATGAACTGTGGTCAATCAAGGATTGTCTATATTCTTCATCTAATCCAGGGGTCTCCAATCTTGGCAACTTTAAGACTTGTGGAGCTGGCTGAGGAATTCTTGGAGTTGAAGTATACAAGTCTTAAAGTTGCCAAAGTTAGAGACCCTGATTCATCTAAATCAATATTTTTCCATCTTGGAATATACATTTGTTGTGATCAGTGTTTTAATTAACCTATTGTTTTTCCTAACGGTTGTGCTTGATTTTACAACCTTTTTATTTTTTGCCAGAAACCCAAAATTATTGTTTGTTTCTGGCAAAGAATCCCAAAAATTGTAATCAGTGATTCTGGGATGTTGCAAACAGCTGTAAATGTAGACCAGTTGCCAAGTATCCAAAATATGATCATGTGACTGTATGGGGGAATGTCAAAATGGGGTCCTAAATAGCTTATGGAGGTCTGTCGTAACATGAAACGGTCCTTAGCAAGTTATAAGTCAAAGCCTACCTGTAGTAGATACTGTGTTTCTCATAAAATAAGGCCGGATCTTTTTTTTTTTTTTAGCTCCCCCAAAAAGGCTAGGACGTCTTTTCGGGGGTGACATAATTTCCCCCCCCCCAATCTAGAGTGCCCCATACACAGTCACCTCTCCACTTCTATTAGCTGATGGAAGCGGCCTCGTGGAGAGTTGAGTGAGCATGGGCCGCTCTAGGTGGGGGTGCGCGTGGGGGAGGAAATCTACCGGCTGGTAGAAGCAGCCTCAGGGCAAGCACCCACACGCGCTCCCCTCGCCATGAAGCCGTTTCTATCGGCCAATGGAAGCTCCCCAAAGACAGAGTCACCAGCTGCTTCTATCGGCTGGTAGAAGCGGGTTCGTGGCAAAGGGAGTGTGCATGGGGCACTCGCCCTGAGGCTGCTTCTACTGGCCGATAGAAGCGGCTGGTGACTCTGCCTTTGGGGAGTTTCCATCGGCCAATAGAAATGGCTTCATAGCAAGGGGAGTATGCGTGGGGCGCTCCTGTCAGGAGCGCTCTGCGGGCAGCCACGCCTTGCCCCAAAGCGGCTGGTGACTCTGCCTTTGGGGAGCTTCCTTCAGCCGATAGCAATGGCTTTGTGGCGAGGGGAGCACGCGTGGGCTTTCACCCCGAGGCCACTTCTTACCAGCCGATAGAAGTGGCTGGTGACTCTGCCTTCGGGGAGCTTCTATCGGCCGATGTTCTATTGGTAGTAGGTTGGGGTATTCTACGTGCAGGGCGCTCCTAAAGGCAAGTTTTCTCCCCCCGCCCCTCCCATTTCTCTTCACCTTGTGTAGTTTCAACGAACGATGTGAGAAATGGGGGGGAAACGCATGGATTAAATAGGCCTAAAGTTTGGGGGCAGGGCTTAATTTCACCTCATGCCTAGAAATCATGCTGGGCCTTCCTATTGGTGGAGGCCGTATTGTTGGAGAAACGGTATTATTCCTGATGGCGTAAAAATCTACCTTTTGCTTCTACATGCTCTAATCTTTTCTGACTCAAGAGCTGCAGTGGCTTTTTGAGTAGGATGTCCCAAACATTGCCACTCTCCCTGAAATATTAAGTGAAACTGAAGCAAAAACTAAATGTCTCTTTTCCCTAATTCATATCATTTTTTTAACAGCCATGCCTTTAATAATTTTAATTACAAGTTGGTAAAGGCTTTGAAAGTCTATGGAGGTGGCACCCAGAGTGAACAGATGGAGTCCTGAAGGTTTTTTGTTTATTTACTGTATTGGCTCATTTGAGATGCTACTTCAAGAATGGAGGTTGATTCTAAGCAACATGCAATAAATAGTTCAGGACAAAAACCAAAGATACAGTAACTCAAAAAAGACCATGTTAATCTACCATATCAGAGAAGGAAAATCTCCCCATGGATACCTCCTTTGATATTCATTGGGCAGTCCTATTCCTTTTGACATGAATTGAGAAGATTAATTCATATTAGAATAGAATAGAATAGAATAGAATAGAATAGAATAGAATAGAATAGAATAGAATA
>BLBF01000010.1:4529361-4568670 GCA_015471245.1 Laticauda colubrina
TTCTTTGGTTGCCCTGCACAGGAGAACAGAGCTGGAAAGCAGGTTAGTGGGGTGAGGAGCAGAAGTGGCATTCAGTAGGTTCTGACCAGTTCAGGGGAACCAGTGTTAAGAATATGAGTCTCCTAACAGGTATTTGGATGAGAAATATATAAATCAGGATAAACATTTTCATACTATCTCTTTAAGGGAATGCAATTGGGTGTGGTTTCTCAAACGGCCGTAAGATGGAGCCAGAAACCTGGCTTGTTTAGTTTTAGTCTGAGTCTCAGAAGAGAGTGTGAGTGTATCTTTGTTTCCTTCTGTTGGAAAGTATTACCGTTGCTCCATTTTTCCTAATTGACTGATATTACTGGATTTCATGTAAGTCTGATACTGAACTGTTTTTGACACTGGACTTTGTTACTGGATTATCCCTGGATTGAATACTGACTGATTTAACTTGTGGATGACTTTGAACTGCTTATTTTGGACTTTGCTTAAACCTTTCTGGAAGTAAAAACTGACATTTACTGTACAGTGTATCTGTGTGCTCTGCGTGTATTATTCAAACACTACTCTCTATACATCTCCCTGAATGCGCTCATTCTCCTAACGGGGAATTACCTCAACAACCAGTAGCGGGATTTTTGAGTAGTTCAGAGAACTGGCAAATATCACCTCTGATTGGAGATTTTACAGTATCCTTCCCCTGTCACGCCCACCAAGCCACGCCTACAGAACTGGTAGTAAAAAATTTTGAATCCCACTACTGGTGGGGAAGGAATGGGATTTTGCAGTATATCCTTTCCCTGGAGTGGGGTGAGAATGGAGATTTTACAATATCCTTCCCCTGCCACGCCCACCAAGCAATGCCCACCAAGCCATGTCCACCAAGCCACGTCCACCAAGCCAAGCAATGCCCACCAAGCAACGGCCACAGAACCAGTGGTAAATTTTTTTGAATCCCACCACTGTTACAATGGATCTGCCTTGGGGTTTCTTGTGTCCCAAATTCAAAGTTCTAACAGTTGCACCTCCATCCTGCCTGCTATTATGTGACTGAACTTTGTGCACTGAGCAATACACCTACATTTATGGCAATTATAGTGTTATGCAGTCATGGTTTTGCCAAAAACTGGCTCTTCCAGTGTTTGGTAAAACTGCACCCATAGTGAAAACCATTGGTTCATTTAACTGGGGTTCAGTTATCAATATTTGCAAAAAAAGATAATAGTAATAGCACTTAGACTTATATATCGCTTCCTAGTCCTTCTCTAAGCAGTTTACAGAATCCGCCTCTTGCCCCCAACAATCTGGGTCCTCATTTTACTCACCTCAGAAGGACGGAAGGCTGAGTCAACCTTGAGCCAGTGGGACTTGAACTGCCAAACAGATGGCAATCCGCAGTCAGCAGAAGTAGCATGCAAGTACTGCACTCTAACCACTGTGCCACCATGGATCTTGATAATAAAATCGATAATGATCAGTGCAATTTTACGATTGTGATGGGCAATCTCCATTACAATTGTAAAGTTGTACCACATCATTATTAGACATCACAATCTGTGCCACCATTTTTCTTGTTTTATGCTTGTCCAGCTCAAAGGCGCAAATTGCAGCTCTCCTGTTTCATAGTGATAGCCTTTTAAGACATTTGTTTTGCAAAAGAAGAGCTGGTTAGATTAGGAAATGATTGGGTCATTAAAAAAAAACCGAAACAGACATTTAAAAATAGAATAGGAACCAAACCTTTTCAGCACAATTTTGCTTAGCAAAGAAAGAACACAGCCAACTTGAAGGGAAGCCCTTAATCTTAGGATAATAATCAAATAAAAGCAAACAAAATTAAAGATGATTAAATTGGTTATGAAGAGGCTGCTCGCACAAATAATAATCTATGAGTTCCAAGGTAAGGTGTGTTAATAACACCCATCAATATAAACAAACAATAAAGGGCAAATTATTCATAACAAGCTTGCTAGTCATTCACACAGGTAAACTCGGTAGGGAAAATAAGATTTGGAGAAAAAATTGGTTTGGGATATGCTTCGTAACCAGCTTTTCGATTTTCCTTAGTGCTCCCTCAAGCCGTGTTTCTGAACCTGGCCTATTTTAGCTTGTTTGGACTTCAATTCCCAGAATTCATCAGCCAGTACAGGTAGTCCTCAACTTATGACCATAATGGAGTCCAACATTTATGCAGCGAAGGGAGAAATTTGATGTGCCCAATTTTACGACTTTTGTCACATTTGTTAAATGAATCATGGCAGTTGTTAAATTAGTGACAGGGTTGTTAAGTGAATCTGGATTCCCCACTGACTTTGCTTGTCAGAAGGTCGCAAAAGGGGATCACAGGACCCCTGCCACAGGAATCAGTTTCCAAGCATCTGAATTTTGATCACATGACCATGGGGATTCCGCAATGCAGAGGTGGGATGCTACCAGTTCGGCCTGATTTGGCCAAGCTGGTAGTTCCAAAGATCAGCGGACACTAAACCAGTTCACTCCAACAATCTGCTGTTGGGCCACCCACCAAGCTGGGCTCTCAAGCTGACCTTTATCTCCTGCTTTTGAAGCGTAGCTGCTTTGCGTGGCACAGCAGATTGTCTGCACGTCCGCGGTTGAAACTACAGGGATTGCAGGAGGTGAGTAGGAAAGCCACTGCGCATCTGCAAAGTGTGCATTTGGTGCACGTGCATGCAAAGTGTACACGCACATGCAAAGCACACCCACCAAGCCATGCCCACCGAACTGGTGGTAAACCACTTTGAAACCCAAAGCAGCTGCGCTTCAAAAACAGGGAATAAAGGTGAGTATGGGAGCCTGGGCAGGTGGGTGGACCCAATAGCAGAGCGGCGGAGAGAACCAGTTCGGTTTCTGCTACTCATTGCTGCTACCAGCTCAGCTGAACTGGGCCGAACCAATAGAATACCATCACTGTACCTGTGTAGGACAATGTTTGCAAATTATTGTGCTTTCTCATGCCCCTGTTAGAATCTGATTCTGAGGGAGAGGTGGAACAGCTGACATGGAGTGGGAGTCTGGCTCTAGTGGCTGTGGAGGAAACTGGGGAAGGGCACAATGCAGCTGGACATTCAGAGAAAGACCCAGGCCCACCCTCTCTTCATTCTAGGGCATGCAGGGAGGAAGGATAAGGGAGCAACATGGGTTATGGGGGAGAAAAAGGCTCTGATTCTCCTAATTATATGCAGCTGGGAAAACAGGATAAAGAAGGTGTTTGCGCATAGCTCCTTTCTGGAAACAAAGTGTGAATTATTTTGGTTTGTCAAGTCTTATCTGAATTCTGGCGTCCTCTTGACTGTGTGTGTTTCATTGTCTTTTGAAGTCTTCAATTCCTTATCCTACCCTATCTCGTTAATTGCTGCAGCTTTGTGGTTTGTTGGTTTGTTGGTTTTTGTAATTTATATGTACTTTGGGTTGGGACTGAATTTCTTCCCTTTAAAAACTGTTCTTGGGAGAGATTTTTCTCCAGCTGATTATAACTGGACATTGGGGGCCAAGTTGGAGGAATTAAAGGGACTTTACTTATTTTTGTGACTTTGTTGCTTTTGTGCCACACCCCAGGTCATCATACACTTCCATGTTGAAAAACAGCTGTGTTTCACCTGAGCGCACCTTTCCCCAAAGTCTCTCTCTGGTTACCACAAAGTATTTTTGAGAAACAAATAGAGTAGGCGGAAGATGAGATGCCTTTCAAATAATTAGGATGGCACATGCTGGTGAAGTTGCATTTTAAGAATTTGTCAGCATTTCTTCTTCAAAATCTCTTTTCAGGGGACTAAAGGTTAATTGGGAAATATTTTTCCACATAGCTAAATCATTAGAGGAAAAATTTTAGGTGCAGCTTTGCTATAAATAAGGATTGCTTTAGCTGAGTAGAAGACTTTGCAAAATTTGCGAGTTTTTTTTCTCTTGAATAGTGTTTAGAGTATCTCAATCTGCCTACACCAGACATTTGATAGGTAGGAATAATTCAGCAAGATTCTGTCAATATATCACTTCCTTTTGATTTCAGAACCTTTGGAGACAGGTGACTCACCAGAAGGCTGATTCTCTCCTTTTCCTGCACAGTTTCCAATTTTTTCCCTTCATGGCCTTGACCTCAGCATAACTCACATTTACAGTCAACAAAGCTCTTTGAATCAGATCTAATCGTTGCATGCAGTGGAATGAAATGGAAAAATCTTGAGATGACTATGTCTTAAATCAGATTTCCAATACCGTTTCCTTTCCAGTTGTCTAGACTTCCACTTGCAGGATTTAGAAGTACAGCCAGGAAGATTAAAGGTTATTGAAAACTGATCCACACAGCTGCGGGACACCCAGGTTGAGGAAGCAGAAGTTGATCTGACCAAGGCTTCCTGAGATACCAACAAACACACAACAACAATCCAAAACCGTTTTATTTTAGTTCAACGGCTGTGAATTATCTTCATTCACAGCCTGTAATGAGTCTCAACCAGTTATAATTAGTCCCATGGAAGTCTGCCATGGGGAGAAGTCTGATAAGAATGCACCTTTATCTTACTTGAAGTGCTGCCAACAACTAAATTACCAATTCAAAACCAAACGGAGCACAAATTCACCAAACCAACCAAAGTGAACAACATTGCTTCCTGCAAAGATTCCTGTCCCTTTGCACTTCCTTTATATCTTCTGGGAGGGGCAATCATCTCTAAGCCTTACTCCCGAGTCACCCCTTTTGTCTTAACTGCTCTTGCCTTCTGGCAGCTCTGTGCACGCATGCACTGGGAATGGGCTTCTCCTGTTCCCCTGCCTCGCTGCTGTCAGATTATGGGGACTCTGGAGTCAGCACACAACTCCCAGATGGCCCTGGCCCCATCTTTGGATCGGATGCAGGACCATCATCCGAGTCCTCCACAGACTCCCAGACTTGTCCATGTTCTTCCCCAGTGTCCGATTCTGCTGCCGTCTCCGCACGCTACTGGCGGACCACAACAGAAGTGAGTACAGCCAGCAATGGCTGTTAGGAAACCTTAGTCCCCAAAATGTTAACCCATCCTTTTGTAGATTCAGTGATAACTCAATCTTTGAGATGCACTCTTTGTTTCTAAGCGAGGCATTTATTAAATGAGTTTTGCCCCATTTTATAACCTTTCATGCCACATCTGTGAATCACTGCAGTCATTAAGTTGGTAACATGGTTGTTAAGAGAAACTGATTCCCCCATTGCTTTTGCTTGTCAGGTCGCAAAAAGTGATCGTATGACCTAGGGACACTGCCAACATCATAAATATGGATCAGTTGGTGAGCATCTGAGTTTTGATCATGTGACTATAGGGAAGCTGCTTCAGTCGTAAGTGTAAAAACTGATCTTCAGTCACTTTTTTCACTGCTGAGATAGATGAGAGACTCTCTTCTAGCACTGATGGTGTCGCCTACTATCTCCAAGAAGCTCAGAGAGCACTAAAGATCCCACACTCATGAATCCAACTTATGAGAAATCCTAGTTGTCTTCATGATCAAGAGATCTCCTTCTACGATATCAAACATGGCCAACCACCCAAAAACGTTCTTAGCAAAAACTGTGGAGTACAGAAGTCCATCAGTCCTTCCTTTCCGTCAATTATAGTTTCAGGTTTTGGGATGACCTGGGGAGTGGCTTGAAGGCATCACAATCAGATAAGCAATAAGAGTCCCTTTATTATCTCCAACTTTGCCCCCAATGTCCAGGTTACTGGCTGGAGAAAAACTCCCAAGAAAAGCCTTTGAGTGCAGAAAATTAAGTCCAAAACATGAGCAACACAAACTGTAACTTAAAGTCTAAGCAAGCCAAACTGAAGTAATTAGGTTGGCAGGGCAGGAGCAAAAATTTCAGACTTGAAGGCACAGCAAAACTCACACAGTTGGGAAGACGCCAGGAACACAGATAAGCCATGACAACACAGGATAAAGTCACATTTGCTCCCAGCAGCCTGCCGCACGCAGCTTGCCTTTCTTATCAACTGTCTTTCCAGCTGTGGCTAATGAAGGGAATCAGGGCCCTTTCCTCCCCCGTAAGCTATGCAATCCATGTTGCTCTCTCCTTTCTTGTTCCTCCCTGCATTCCCTAGAATGAAGAGGGGGTGGGCCTTTGTCTTCCTCTGAACTCCCTCCCCCTTGTTCTACCTCTTTCATGCTCTGCCCAGCTGGACTTTGCCCTTCCCCAGTTTCCTCCACAGCCAACAGCCACAGTCTCATTCCCTGTCAACTGTCCAACTTCCTCCTTGGATTCAGACTCTTGATAGGGGCATGATATATTTGATTTTTTTCTGCTAATATTTTTTTTTTTTTTTAATGGTCTGGGGACTTGAGTAATTAGCGTTTGTTTTTTTTAAAATGGCTTGACATTCAGCGTGTAATTGCTGCAGGAACCTTTCATTTATCCTACATTTTTTCGCAGGGCTCATTGAGAAAAGCACTTGATTTATAGAGAAGAATCACATATTCCTTTGTGGTTCTTATCCACTCCAACCAGTTAATGATTTGCCATTCCATCATCGCCTCCGCCCCCAAGTTCTGTCCTGCTCCCACATGTCATGCCTGCTCAGAATTGTCCATCTGTCACTTCTTGAAAAGCAGCTCCAGTGAACGAAGGTCCTCCATGGCGTCTCTCCATTGTCTGCTGCAGCGGGTGGAACAATGAGTTTGCCTCTCAGGTCACGTTCTCTCGTAGCAAAAGCTTTTGCCTTTTATCTCTTTGCAGATCAGTCTGGAACTTTACAGCATGGAGTTGGAGACTCCCTCTGCTTTCTCTCTCTTTCTCTCCCCCCTCCCCATTGAAAGAGCAGGCTTCATTGAGTCTTTTTTCGCCCCTCTTCCCATCCTCTACCTTTTCTTTGTGACTTTGGAAATAAGTTGTTTGCTCATTGTTTGAGCTCCTCAGCATACAGGTAGCTCTCAACCACTCTTGGAATATTGCATACAGTTTTGATCACCATGATACTCATATCAAAAGACCGAAGCACCAGAGTTCACCATTAACAGCATTGCCAAAAAGGCATTAAGAGTTGTATACCTAATCTTCTCCCTTGTAAGGCTGCGACAGGTCAGGAGTGAGTGTTGTTCTTGTCCTAGCTGCTTGAACTGAGTTTGTCTAAAAGGCTTATTAGCCTAGCTCCACCCACTCTGAGTAACTCCTCCCAGCTTTTGACTCAGTCCTTATCCTGGACGGACAAAAGTCACTGCCTCTCCTGCCTTTGGAATCTTTTCTTCAAAGGGTAATGTTGAATTGCTAACTAGGGCATACAAAACCTTTGCTAGATCAATACTTGAATCATCTGTCTAGAATCCACACTGTATTATCAGACATTAATACAATTGAGCGAGTCCAGAAGTATTTCGCGAAAAGAGTACTACTCTGTTTGCAACAGAATACCCTACACCACCAGGCTTGAAATTTTGGGCTTGGACAAGCTGGAACTATGCCGCCTACAGTTGGGCTTAAGTGTAGTACACAAAATTATCTGCTACTATGTCCCACCAATGAATGAGTACTTCAGCTTCAACTGTTAAGTGACTTGTTAAGTGAGTTGTTGCACCATTTTATGACATTTCTAGCCATAGTTATTAAGTGGATCATTGCAGTTGCCAAGTTAGTAACACAGTTGTTTAGTGAATCTGGCTTCCCCATTGACTTGAAGCTCCATTGAAGCTCACAAAAGCTTTCTACATGACCCCAGGATAAGGTGACCGTCACAACTATGAATCAGTTGCCAAGTGTCTGTATTTTGGTCATGTGACCATAAGGATGCTGCAACGGTCCTAAGTGTGAAAGATGGTCATGTCACTTTTTTCAGTGCCATCGTAACTTTGAACCATCACTAAACAAACTGTTGTAAATCGAGGACTGCCTATGTATGACCTCCAGATAAATATTTTTTTTTCAATTCAGTTTTTAAACCACACATCACATTGGCTAATTTTTCCATTACAAGTAGTCCTTGACTTATGACTTACAATAATTGAAGTTATAGTTATGAGGACAGCCAGGTCACGTGACCACATTTTGGCAGCCTGCATTTATTTGCAACATCATGCGCTCATGGGATTGATTTACAACATTTTTTTGCTAGAAACTGGCATTTCCAGCAAAAAGTGGCCCCAGAGCAAACAATGGCTTTGCTTAGTGACTGCTGAGTTTGCTTAATAACTGCAGTGTTTGCATAATATTGCTGTGTTTTAGCAGTGAGGGCGAACCTTTTCAGAACCGAGTGTCCAAACCAGCATGCACTTGCATGCATGTGCATATGTGCATACTGGAGGACCGGAAACCCAAAGAACAGCTTGCTGGTGTGCACATGCCTGTTTTGGGGACATTTTTGGTCCGTTTCCAGGCCACTTTTGGGGGGCCAAAAACAGCCTCAAAAATGGTCTGAAAACATCCCGGAAAACAGCCTGAAAAACAGCCTGATTTTTGGCTGTTTTTTGGGCCGTTTTCTGGCACTCTCACACCAATGAGCATGCCCACAGAGAGGGCTTTTCATGCCATCTCTGGCACGTGTATCATAGGTTCACCATCACAGGCTTAGGGTCTGGCACAAAAATGGAAGTAAAATCAAGTCAGTTGCATGATGACCTGCTTTAAAATCATCATGACTTTTAGAATAGAATAGAATTGTTGGACAGTGTGATTGGACACACAAGTGTGATTGGACACACAAGGAATTTGTCTTTGGTGCAAATACTCTCAGTGCACATAAAAGAAACAATACATTCGTCAAGTCAAGAATCATCAGGTACAACACTTAATGATAGTAATAGGGTACAATAAGCAATCAAATCATACTAGGAAACAGTCAATATAGATCATAAGGATACAAAGCGTCACAGTCATACAGTCACAAGTGGGAGGGGATGGGTGATAAGGAATGATGAGAAGATTAACAGTAATAGTAGTGCAGACTTTGTAAATAGTTGGATAGTGTTGAGGGAATTATTTGCGCAGCAGAGTGGGAAGAAAACTGTCCTTGTGTCTAGTTGTTCTGGATTGCAGTGCTCAATAGCGTCATTTTGAGGGAAGGAGTTGAAACAGTTTATGTCCAGGATGTAAATATTTTCACAGCCCTCTTTTTGACTGGTGCAGTATACAGGTCCTCAATGGAAGGCAGGTTGGTGGTAATTGTTTTTTCTGCAGTCCTAATTACCCGCCGGAGTCTGTGTCTGTCCTGTTGGGTTGCAGAACCAAACCAGCCAGTTATAGAGGTGCAGATGACAGACTCCATCCTTCCTCTGTAGAACTGGATCAGCAGCTCCTTGGGCAGTTTGAGCTCCCTGAGTTGGCTCAGGAAGAACATTCTTTGTTGTGCTTTTTTGATGACGTTTTTGATGTTAGGTGTTCATTTTAGGTCTTGTGATATGATAGAACCTAGAAATTTGAAGGTCTCTACTGTTAATACTGTGTTGTCTAGTATTGTAAGAGGTGGTAGTATGGGAGGGTTTATCACCGTAATTCCCAGACTCAGTTATAGTTGTAAGTTGGGGACTGCCTATATGGCTGTGAAGTGCCAGCTCTAAAGCTGAGACTTAT
Organism: Laticauda colubrina; assembly: GCA_015471245.1. Taxonomy (NCBI): domain Eukaryota; kingdom Metazoa; phylum Chordata; class Lepidosauria; order Squamata; family Elapidae; genus Laticauda; species Laticauda colubrina. The sequence goes on from BLBF01000010.1 coordinate 4,538,891, forward strand.
ATACATTTCATCAATCCAATCTTTGATAATTGGCATACATGTATCATTCCAGGAATACATGATGATCTTTTTGGCCTTGCTCCAAGCCTAATAAACCCCAAAGGTTCTTCAAAAACAGACAGATTCCAGATTTTTTAGAATATGTTTTTTTGTAGCATGTTGACATCTTTTAAATCTTGACTGGCTTCCAAGGAGCAGATTTATCATAATACAAAACTACTAAAGAAAAAGATTGAAGCAGGTTGCGGAGCCCCTTCTCACTCAGCCAGCTGAAAAACATTATGATAGCAAGTTTGATCTTTATAAAGATGGAAAGGAGCCAGATCCCTCAGCCAGAAAAGGATGCCAATTGTCTACTAGGTATAATGGGAAGAAAAGCTAAACACTAGGTAAAGGCCCTGTCACACTGGCCGACGGATGTAAAACGTTTGTAAAAAGGACTCAGTGGACGAGAAAAATGTTCCATCCGTTGTTGTCCGCTCTCAAAAGGGACAAAAATTTGCATAACCAGAGCGGACAACATGGAAAGGAACAGACGGGGGAGGACGCAGGGCGGATGAAGCGTATGTACAGTGGAAGCCTAGCGGATGAAGCGGAAGCCTAGCGGAAGCCTAGCGGATGCCTAGCGGATGCCTAGCGGAAGCCTAGCGGATGCCTAGCGTTCACTGTGCATGCGGGGAGGATGCATTGCATCAGCCCCACGGATATAAAGGGAAGCAGCTCCCAAGCAGGTCAATATTCAGAGGAAAGACCTGCTTCCAGATACATCCACTGCCTGCCAGCCTGCCTGCCTGCCAGCCAGCCAGCAACCCCACAACCATGGGGAAGAAGAGAAAGCCTCAGCCATCTGCTGCCAGCCCTGGCAAGAGGGACAGGGCCACCCTCCCACCCCCTGGCCCTCACTCTGCTTCTGCTGGGGCTTCTGCAGCACAGGCTCACTCTTCTGGGGCTGGGGCTTCTGCTTCTGGAGGAGCTGCTGCTGCTGCTTATGGCGGTGGTGCTTCTGCTGGTGCTTACTCTGCTGATGCTGCTTCTGGCAGTGGTGCTTTTGCTGGTGCTTACTCTGCTGAAGCTGCTCCTCGTCCTCCTGGTCCTGCTGGTGCTCCTCATCCTGCTGGTGCTCCTCGTCCTGCTGGTCCTGCTGGTGCTCCTCGTCCTGCTGGTCCTGCTCGTACTCCTGGTGCTGATGGTGCTGCTGGCGCTGCTGGTGCTTACTCTGCTGCTGCTGATCCTGGTCCTGCTGGTGCTGCTGGTGCTGGTCCTGCTGGTGCTGCTGCTGCTGCTGGTGATGGTGTGGAGGAGCAGCCCCTACAACCTGGAAGCCCCTCTGATGAGGGCCCATGTGGCCCTGCCAAAGAGAGGAAGAGGCAGACGCGAGAACGGGAGAGGAGGCAATACAACATCGAGGAGGAACATGAGGATGAGGTGCTGGAGTGGCTGAGAGAGAATGAGTATCTATGGCGGAAGAGACACAGGCTCTATAGGGACACCAAAAGGAAGCAGGCTGCTTGGAGAGAGAAGGCGGAGAGCCTGGGCTACACTTCGAGGTGCTCCTCGGCTGGTAGAAGCACATGCACACCTGGTATGGGAAGCTGCACTTCAAGAAATCTGGCCAGGCCGCGGTCAAGCTGATGGACAGAAGACCTACTTCATAGCCAAGTGCAGCTTCCTGGAGGGTGAGATATGCCACCAAGGAGCAGCCCCTCTCACAACCCTCTCTCTCAGGCAGCCTGCTGAGAGCCAGTCCTCTTCCGGCCAAGAGTCAGCTCCTGTCTCCAGGCAGGTATCTGTGGAGCGTGCCATGACGGAGAACCCGCCGACAGCTGTTCTAACCATGGCGGAGCGCGTGGAGGACCCCCTAGCACAGTGGGAGAAAGGAGACAGCACTTCCATCACAGTCCCAACCCGCATCCACCCCCAGCTCCACCTCCACAGAAAGACAGAGAGCCAGGCAGGAGGGACAGAGCCACACTGTCCTGCTGGAGATAAGAGACACCATCAGGAGCAGCATAGATCTCCTCTCTCAGCTGGTACACACCGACTCCTCATCCTCCAACTGCAAGCCCTTCCTCACCTATGTGAACCAGACCCTCAAGAACATGGAGGAACCCCAGTACCAGGTGGTGAAGGACCGGATCACCGATCTGCTTCACAACCCTCCAGATCCAGATGAACCTGCTCCCACCCAGTCCAGGTCTGCTTCTCCACCCCAGGTGATGTCACTCCAATTCCAAGGCTTTCCACAGGCCCTCACCTACCAGGGATACGGCTACCAGGAGGTCCAGCAGCACAGGGAGCAGCCCTTCCCAGTCTGGACACAGGTTCATCGGACGCCACCGGTTCCACTGATGCCAATGCCACCCACACCACTGCTGCCACCGGTGCCACCGACGCCACCAATGCCACCCATGCCAGTCCTCACCCAGCTGCAGACCAGACAGCCCCACTACACTGCTCCTTCCTCCACCCCACAGCCAAGCCCGGCCTCAGTACATCTGTCGTCGGTACTGGGGCTGACACCCCATGTCATGGAGGAAGGAGCTCTCAACATCATGGGGCTGAGCCAGCTGTCTGAGAGCTTCCTCAACACACCGTCCCCTGTTGTCCTCTCGGGGCCAGGCACCCCAGTGGCGCTTCAGACCAGCACTCCAGCAGCACCCACCTCCACAGCACCTGGACCCTTCACCCCTGAGACTGGGCACACCTCTGAGTGACAGAGAAGAGTGCCAGAGACTGGGTGGCTACCTGTAGACTTTATTTGGACACTTGACTTGGGTCATTTTTCTTTTACAGCTTGTTATTAATACATATTATCTTTGCTTCACACACTTGCTTCATTTATTTTTGTAAATAAAGTCTTGGTGGAAACTTTTAGAAATGGTTTAAGCCTTTGCATGCTTGTGGGATGGGTAAGGATAGCAGTGGGATGGGCAGGGATACCTTTGGGATGGGTAATAATAGCTGTGGGATGGGCAGGGATACCTGTGGGATGGGTAATAGCTGTGGGATGGGTTAAGATAGCAGTGGGATGGGCAGGGATATCTTTGCGATGGGTTAAGATAGCTGTGGGATTGATAATCTTCCAGCGCAAGCATAGTGGGACTGTATGGTCCACCCTCCCAGCTGCCACACATATGGCCCTTTATTATCAATAACAATTTATTCATTGATCCACACATTTGAACATAAACACAACTCTTCTATTCATTGTAGGCCCACCCAACATACATGGCCCAATCTCATCCGTGTGATGAGACAGGCTGAAGGAAGCATCCATTAATCATCTACCATCCTGTCTTGCCACTCCACTGCTCCAGCTGGGGAGTTGCACCAGTGTTTCAGGAGGTTGCGCTGCTTCTTCCCTTCACGTGAGGCTCTGTTGGGGCCTTGCACATCCTCAGTGTCTATCAGGTTTTGTCCTTGCCTCCATTCCCCAGGCTCCATGTCCCCATTGCCTTGTTGGAGGTCCATGAGCCTGTTCTGCAAGACTGGGTAGCGGGTGCGCATGAGATTGTGCAGGATGCAGCAAGCTTCCACGATCCTCCTCACGGTCTCTGGGCGATGCTTCATGATGGTGAGAAGTACCTGGAACCTGTTGGCCAGGATGCCAAAGACGTTCTCCACCACCCACCTTGCCCTGGACAGCCTGTAGTTGAAGATCCTCTCTTCACGGGTGAGGAGTCTGGAGGTGTAGGGCTTCATGAGGTAGGTTGTGAGGGAGAAGGCGTCATCCCCCACAATGAAGTAGGGCACATCTTGCGTGTCATTGGGCAGGGGGTCTGGATCTGGGAAGCCCATGATGAGGTTGCGTTCCAGCCCTTCCTTGAGGTGACTGGCGTTGTATACCTGGGCATCTGAAACTGACCCGTTGCCTGAAGCATCAATGTACATGAACTTGTAGTCAGCATAGACCATGGCGAAGAGGATGATGCTGAAGAAGCCCTTGGAGTTGAAATAAGTGGACCCCGACTTGGCTGGAGTTTTGCAGGCCATGTGCTTCCCATCTATGGCTCCAACGGTGTGGGGGAAGTTCCACTTCTGATACCACTGCTCTGCAACTTTCTTCCAGCCTTCTTCAGTGGAGGGGCACTGGAGGAGCTCCTCCAGGTATTCTTCGATGATGGCCTGTACCACCCCTCTGACCACAATGCTGATGGTGTTGTGTGGCACCCTCCAGCTATACTGCATGCTCCTGTACGTGGTCCCGGAGGCCAGGTGGCGCAGAGTCAGTGCCACCTTGAGCCCAGGGTCCAGGCTGGGCCGGAAGTTGGTGCTCTGCTTGGTCAACCTGGGTGTCAGCCACTGCACAATTTCGTCAAACATGGCTGGAGGCATCCTCATGAAGTTCTGGAATGCACGAGGGTCTTCGTTCCTCAGCTCCACCATCAGCTTGTTGTACAGTCCGTACTCTGCTCTTCTCCTGATCCATTTTCGGACCCAGACGCTTCTTGCCTGCCTCCTTTTCTTCCTGTAGAACAGTTGAAAGAGCCTGTACAGGGCTTCGCACTGTTGTGGAACGATGGTGGCTACCAAAAGGACTGTGTTACGATCCATGGTGGACATGACTGGATGCTGTGGAAGAGCAAGAGGCAGATGAAGGCTGCAGAGGTCTGCACCGCTGGGCTGCTGGTCTGAAAGTGAGATCCAGGTGAGTTGCTCCCCCTTTTTATAGGAAATATAGGTTTTCCCCTATGTGTCCTTTTGCATCCTCTAGACATCCTTAATATCTGAGATAGGCCCCCTCTGCGAACGTTTTTTCCGTTTTAAATGCTTTCTTTGCGAGCTGCATCTGCTTTCATCCTTTCTCCGTCCGTGGTACTAACACTGCGCGTCCGTTCTGCTTCCTCCCTGTGTCCACTTTCTGCTGGAGCGGATTTGAGTTGCGCAGATGCGCAGCGGATGCCTAGCGGATATAGCGGATGCGTAATGGATGACGACGGCTGCAGAACGGATGTTCCTCATATGCCTAGCGGATGCAGAACGGACGCGTTGAATACATTTTCCGCTCAGAAAGTTTTGAGCAGCTCAAAACTTTTTGAGCGGATGAAACCTCAGTCGATGGATGCTGAATGGAAAGAGAGGAAGAAAAACGGACGCAGTGAGTTACAGAACGGATGGATCACGTTAACCAACGGATGGCAAGTGTTTCTCTCCATTTTACATCCTCTTTCCATCCGTTGGTGCAATGTGACATGGGCTTAAGGGATTTAAAAATTATCTCCCCTCCCCCTGGTGTGTGGGCGTGTGTCAGAAAGAGAGAGAGAGAGAAAAATAACATTGATTTGTTTATTCATGAACTGGAATAGAGCTTAGTAATAAAGTCAGCCAATAAGTGCTGAATTGAGGGCTGAAACCTAAAGAGAGGGTCTGGGCCTGGTTTATCTCTGTTCTGTACTCAGCTCTAAAGTGAAAGAGAAACTAGCTTGCTTGCTGAAAACTAGAGCACTGCTCTGAACCTGTAACACGTCTGCTTCTGTTTGAATTTGCTCCATGTTGGAGAAATCTACAACTGGTATTGTAAAATTTACTTTATTCATTTAAAGAACTTAAATGAAGCCTCACCCCTCTGTGTTTACTTTTCTGGTGCTGAATTTACGCTGCAATACTCTGAACATGATTAAACATGATACTTTCTCAATGTTGTAAATATTACTTATCCATGTTCCTGGGTTTCCTACAAATTGTCAGAGGCAAAAACCATACATTAAGTTGCAGTTCTAAAAGGATTTGTTGCTCAGCAATAAAGAATCTGATCAACTAGTACAGTACAGATAATCCTCAACTTATAGCCATTTATTTACAGACCATTCAAAGTTACAATGGCACTGAAAAAATCTACTATCCTGTCAGCGCTGAAGAAGCTTCTTAGATGAGAACCGAAACATCTTCAAAAGGAAAAAAACCCAGAAAGTCCAGTTGCCTCCTGAAAAAGCACCTTTGGGACAATCATGACCTAGATGACTGAGTGTTGTGGTTTGCTGGCAGCCTGTGCAGACTGCAGCAGAATCGGACAGTGGGGAAGAAAGGGGACCAGTCCAGGAGTCTGGAAAGGACTTGGGTGAGGGTTCTGCGTCCAATGCAGAGATTGGGCCAAGACCATCTGGGAGTGGGGTGCTGATTCCGACGCCTCCAGAATCTGACAGCAAGACAGAGGAACAAGGGGAGCCTGTTCCCAGTGCGCGTGTGCGCAGAGTTGCCAGAAGCCAAGAGCAGCTGAGACAAAAAGGGCAACTCAGGAGTAAGACTTGGAGGTGATTGCCCCTCCCATAAAATATAAAGGTAATGCAAAGGTGAAGAAACCTTTGTAGGAAGCAAAGTCGTTTGTTCTGTTTGGATTAATCCTTGAAGCTCTGTGTGTACTTTGTACTTTGGTTGGTTTTGTACAGCTCATTTGGCACTGTAGTCGTTGATAGCAATTCAAAGGAGAGAAAGGTTGGGTGCTTATCTCGAGGAACTATTTGGGACTCATTACCGGCTGGGAATGAACATAATTCCCAGCTTTGAAATAAAACGAGTTGTTTTACATAAGCATGTGCATAATTATGGTCTCAGGAAGCCTTGGTCAGAACACTGAGAATGCATGACTGTTTTTCAAACTAATGACCTTTGTAGCATCCCCGTGGTCACGTGATCAAAATTTGGATGTTTAGCAACTGCTTCATATTTATGACAGTTACAGGGTCCCGCGGTCATAGGAATCAACTTTTGCAATCCTCTGACAAGTGAAGTCAATGGAAAAGCCAGATATACTTCACAAATGTGTTCCTAATTTAGCAATTGCAGTGATTCACTTAACAACTGTGGCAAGAAAGATTGCTAAATGGGGGAAAACTTGTCAACCTCAAAGAATCTTTCTTCTGCTTATCTTTCTGGCTGCCATAGAAGGGGGGGGGAGAGAAGAATAATTGGACTTTGTGGGGGCAAGAGTGCTGGATGTTTGAGTTGAGTTGTTAAAGTTGGGTTATTTTCTTGATTATGTTTACTTGCTTACTGTGCAGATGTAGCCCCTTATCTGCCAAAGCCAAGGTCAGCCATCTTGGCATACCAGATGTCTGAAACACCACCTGAAGATTCACCTACATATTATACACACCTCAGATTGGAGGGCCAGTTTGAACTATTGGGGATGGGAACATGGGGTAACTTTCTATACGTGATTTTCGTACCTATTGCTTCAGATCTTGTATTCTTCTGATGCTACCACTTTAATTTTCAGTAAAAGTCCTTTTCTCTATAACAATGGAATCTAAGGTTTTCTTTCTTGGATTTTGAATGGAGCCTCTCCTGACACTTGCTTTTCAACTATCTTGCTTAGCAACATAGATTTTGGACTTAATTGTAATCATAAGCCGAGGACTACCCGTGTAGGTTTTGCTGGGGGGAAGATATGGAGTGTATAATGTCTCAGTCACTGGTTTAATTTTTGTTTTGTTTTCTTCTCCCCATCTTAGGACACTTCAATTCTTAATTCATCACAGAGGGGGATGGAAAATTCTTCCGTGGCTTCTGCCTCTTCTGAGGCAGGAAGCAACCGGTCACAAGAAATTGAGGAATTGGAAAGGTTCATCGATAGCTACGTTTTGGAATATCAAGTCCAAGGCTTGTTGACAGAAAAAACCGAAGGGGATGAAGAGAATGAGAAAACACAGTCCAATATCTCGCAGGTGGGTGACAGACCTGGAATGGATCATTCCCACTGGCTTAAAAACACAAAAAGAGGCATAGTGAGAAGAATAACAATCACTGTAGAACTGAATAAAATCAGATATTATTACTGAATAATAATACCTGATGTTTTTCAGATACAGTGGAAGCACAACCGACTGTGCATGTGTGGACAAAAATTACATGGACTGTGCATGCACAGAAGGGGAAATCGGCGTGGAAAGGGAATCTGCTACAACCAGGTTTGTTTGCCGCCTGATTTTTGAATCGTGACCCGATTCAAAAATCGGGTGGATTGTTTTTGATCGGAACCCAATTTGATCACAAACAGAAGCGTTCGCGACCCGAGGTTCCACTGTAGTTCCAAGCTGTGTGTTTTAAACCAGGCATGGACACCATTTTAACAAACAATGAAGCTTGTTTTGATACTGCAGAGGCATAATCAATGATGGTATCATTCTTGAATTGCAAGATGAGCAGCAGATACATTTATTAATAATAATTAATGGTAATAATCAGTCATGGGGCTGGGTTTGGGGCAAATCTTCTAAGTCTCTAGGAAGACTTTTTTAGGAATAAGAATCAAGAATGATGTATTTGGCAGATCGGTCACCCACACTCAAACCTGACTCAAGAACTTCTAAGGGGCATAATTTTAGCCCCCGATTACTTTCAGTTACCGGAAGGCCACACATAGATCATTGGCTTCCTATAGGTGGCTTTTAAAAGCCAGTGTGATCTCATGGAAAGGGTGCTGCACTAGAAACTGGGAGACTATGAATCCTCCCTTAGACATGAAATTCTGCTGGGTGACTTTGAGCCAATCACCAGGAGATTCTGAGTTCTAATCCTGCCTTAGGCATGAAAGCTGACTGGCTGATTTTGAGCCAATCTCAAAAGATGGTGATGCTTTTTATTCCTGCCTTAGGAATAAAAGATGGCTGGGTGATTTGGGGCCAGTCTCTCCCTCCCTCCTCCACCTCTCCTCCCACTCCCCCATCTCCAATGGTGGGATTCAAATAATTTAACAACCGGTTCTCTGCCCTAATGACTGGCTGGGAGGGCATGGCCAAGGGGGTGTGACAGGCAGCACTTGGCCTCCTGCACACCCTTGGGAGCAAAAATGGGCCATTGGGCTGTGCCGCAACCCCTCCTGCACCCCATTTTGAGCCTAGTAGGCCTCCCTGCAGCCTCCTGGGAGCAAAAACCAGGCATGGGGGGCGCACATCCCCATGCCCCATTTTGGGCCTAGTAGGCCTCCCTTCAGCAGCCTCCTGAGAGCAGGGGGACTCCTGGAAGGGCATGGAGGGGAGGGGCCAGCTTACAATTTTAACAACCAGTTTGGCCAAAGTGGTACGAACCATTTGAATCCCACCATTGCCCGTCTCCCTCCTCCTCCCTCTCCCCAACTCACTTCATAATTTTATTGTTGTAGGCAAAATAGAACATGACTCATTTTCTATTCCATTTGAGTTATCGGAAATAGAAACCAGATATATTTTATCTGACTTTAGCCTTATTTAAAACCGTGGACTCTCGTCCAAATATTAATGAACTCTGACCCCACTTAGCTTCTTTAGATCAACCACAATTGATTAGATATGCCACCTATCTAGTGACAATCTGGAGAGGCTGTGCAATTTCTTTGCTGTGCCCCATTCGAGAACCATCTAGGCCAGACCCTGCTTAGCTTTTGTTGTGGTTAGCCGGCAGCAGTGAGGAGGAGGTTCCCGAGGAGCCTGTTCTAAGTGCAAGTGAGCACAGGATGATTTGTAGAAGAGAACAGCTGGAGCAGCACAGGTGACTCCGGAGTAAGAATGCAACATAATGGCCTCTTCCTTCAGAGAATATAAGCCTGGTTTCAAAGGGTTTTTGCTTTCGCACACTCAACATTGTGTGTAGAGACTCTGGCTTATCTGAAGAATTCTGTCAAGGCTTTTCTGGTTGGACTAATTGGCTGCAAGCCATCTTTTATCTACAAAGAAGTTTATTTGTAGATTAAAGCTGTGAAGGTTTGAGTTACTGAGTTTGTTTGAGATTTTCTTGCTGGTAACAAGGTTGGGTCAGAACAGCTTTCAAGTTCGAGTAAGATTGGCCAGGTGCAGTCACCTGTTAACATAGGTATATTCTGTGATATAAGGTGTGAAAGAAAGGGTGTTTTCTCTCAAACCTGCCAGCAAAAGCCAACTCTCTCATTCCCATCTTGGTGCATTGCTCTCACTTATTTTATTCTTGAATGTATTAGAATGTATTAATTTGTTCATTCATCAAATTTATATAGCTGTCCATTTAACCCCAGATGACTCTGGGTGACAAACAGCAAATCCATCCTCTTTTCTCTCTTTTCAGTGGACCGTTGACTGTCATGAAGAAATAGAAAGCAGCATGTCCAGCTACAGAGGCAAGGGATCAGCACCCCATAATCAAAACCAGGTAATAAAAATTGGAGTTCTTTAATAATGAAAAACATCCTTTAGTACCAATAGAACAGAATATTTCTAGCTTGGGGTGAACTGTTGGGTCCTTTGTGAGCTTGGTTGGAGGTTGAACTATCTGAGCTTGGTTGGAGGTTGTTTTTCCCTCTGGCATTTCATTACTCAACTAGATAACATCATTAGTGGTAGAAGGGAGTGAGGTTTGCACTCTTTCTATATATTAAATATTTATATATTTTTATACTTTGATTACAGAGCAGCTCAGTAGTGTTTCTGTTGGAAAGTAAATACCATTGAGTGAATTCGCACCTACTTTCCTAGAAATAAAACCCAGTGGGGCTATTGAACAAAGACAGACCCTGGGATTAAGAATGAGTTTCATTCCTAACTGTCTTAATTGAATGAAACCTTGAACTTGCACTTATGAATGGGCTGCCTACGGTTAAAAATGGCAGGCAGTGTTTCCTTCCTCAAGGAACCACACAAATTAACAGAATAACAAAGTTGGGAGGGACCCTGGAGGTCTTCTAGTCCAACCCTCTGCTCAAGCAGGAGACCCTTTGGCATTGTAGACAACCACTTTCTTCTTAAAAGTCTCCAGGGATGGAGCACCCACAGTTTCTGGAGGCAAGCTGTTCCACTGGTTAATTGTCCTCCAAGAACTACTCACAAGCTGTATTCAGGTAATCCTCGACTTACAACCACAGTTGAGCCCAACATTTCTGTTGCTAAGTGAGACAGTTGCTAAGTGAGTTTTGCCCCATTTTACAACCTTTCTGTTCTGACCCAAACCTTGTTCCAAGGAAGCCAACAAGAAACAGAGATAACAGAAAAAACTTTTAACAATTCTTTACAAATTGCGTTCCTTCCCGGTTTAAAGGCTGTTTCAAACTAATTGTCTCTGATAAGAACGAGCCTTGCCAAGGTTGTGCAAGGCTGCCAAGAACACTAGATAATGTTGCCAAGAAATATTTCAAACACAAAGTGTCTCCAAACACCAACCAAGATATTCCAAACCTCCACAAGGCTTGAGTGCAAAAACTTCTTTGCTTCCTGTAAAGAATTCTGGTTTCTCAGCTGGATTTTATCTCTTAAGGGAGGGGCCATTATCTTGCAGCCTTACTCCCAAGTCGCTCATGCTGCTGCAGCTGCTCTTTCCTTTGAGCAGCCCTGCATGCACACGCACTTGGCACAGGCTCCTTGGGGGCCTCTTCCTCATTGCTGCCAGCCTCCACAATCTCGGAAGGCAGCATTCCACTCCCATCTGATGGTCCTGGCCCCATCCCTGCAAACTGTTTTAAGTCAAAGACTACCGGCATTAAAAATACGCTGTAACAAAGCTAACATTTTAACATACAAGGAAACATCTCCAATTGTCTTGTCTACTTTCTTGTTTAAAGAATGGAAACAAAAACAGCTCTCTGGACATGTTGGGAACGGATATCTGGGCAGCCAACACTCTTGAATCTTTCAGGTAAACTTACTTTTATTTCTGTGGATGAATATTTTGGCTTGCAACTTGTAATTGTCAAAGTACAGTGGTACCTTGGTACTCAACTGCTTGAAACTCATAAAATTTGGTTCTCAACACATTTTAACACAAAAATTTTATCCCAGTACTCATAGTTGTTTGGTACTCAACATACAAGATAGAACTTGTCAATGTAAGCTGCCTTGTGACACACTACATCATTCCTTGTAGGAAAAAGTTGTTTGATACAATTTTTTGGTATTCATCACATCTCCTGGAACCAGTGAACAATGAGTACCAAGGTACCACTTTATTCCACAGTTAAAACTCCAGTACCTCTATATCTGTCCGTCTGTCTGTCTGTCTTCTATCAATCTAATGTATTTTTCAATATATTAACAATATAGAACAAAAGCAAAGTTTGAAAATAAGAATTGAAGAAAAGAAGATAAGAAAAAGAACAAGAACATATTATTATAATTTCCTGCTTTCTTTCTGTTGAGTAATTCTCAATCTTTTCCCAAGCTCTGTCCTTTTTTAATCCTAAATCCTTAAATCCAATGATTTTTGTGCGAGGAGCAGGAACAGGAACGTAAATAAGTAAGAGAGAGATGCAGTGATAAAAATTGATTTTAAAAAAGCATCAAAAATACCAAAAGGTAATTTTACACAGATGATCCACATGATGGGAGCACTCTGGAGGTTTCCACCAGCAGTTAGTTCAAGTCCTTGAAGGCAAACTAAGTGTGAAGCGCTTTGTTAAATATGTTCAGGTTGGGGTCCATTTGGATCTCAGGGGAATGGTGCTCCTTAGGGCTGAAGCAGTGACAGAAGTCCTCGTTCTGTGTTCTAGCAAATTGTAATGGTAAATGAGAATGACATTGGGAGAAAAGGAGGGAGAGCCATGGGCTTGAGAACCATTGTGTAAAAGGAATCTTGATGTCAACTCGTAAAGCATTCCTATGTTGAGTAGCCATAAGCGGGGGGCGGGGGGAGAGAACCAGAAGTACTTTCCACACTTATCTTACAAAGATTGTAGCTAGGCTACCAGATCTTCTGTCCGTGAAAATCCTACATTGGAGAATGTGATTGATGACACCCAGCCTGTGCTTTGTTGGAGAATCTGATTGATGAAACACCAAGGGAGGAGGGGGGAAACAGGATCACAAGGAGTGGTGATATTCAGCCGGTGTGCATCGGTTTAGCTGAACCGGTCGCAATGATTTGGCATGGGTCACCAAACCGGTAGTGACTTTTGGCTGGCCTTGCCTGATACCTGGTCGCCTGGTTGCCTCTTGCTCGCTCGCTTCACCCACCTGACGTTCACCCCGCCCAATCACTCCTCACCTTGTATGCTGGTCCTTCATGGCTTGCCTTTAACCTGCCTTCCCACGTGGTGCCTGCGCCCCAACTGAGCAGCCTAGATCTGCCTGCTCACAGGTAAGCATGTGAGTCATGCTAGCCCCCCCATTCCTGGATCTTCTTGCCCACCACTATTCCTAGATCTTGCCACCACCCCCACTGCCCCTGGGCTTGGTTGTCTGGCTAGGCTGCCATGTGATGCTCTCCCTACCACGTGGCAGCTGAGGTGCAGCAAGAAGCGTTGGAGGTGCCCCGAAAGGGAGGGCGGGAACTCCCGGGGCTGCCATCACCCATCGCCTCCGCTGCCTCCGCCTGCTGCCTCTCCCTTCATGTTCATACTTGAAGGATCAGTTTCATCCTGATAGCTGAAGTTTTGGTCACCTGCCCTTACCTGCCCTTTCATGTATCAAAAGAGGCCCAACATTCAGATGCTATTTGTGGGTTTAATCACTTCTCTGGATTCCATCGCTCTTTATTAATTCACATTTTGCTCAGTCATAATTTCAGTTCCATTTTGTACATCTCCATTTACCAGTTGGAACATCAAAGGGTCTTAATAAATGTCTTAGTAATTCAGTTTAAGGACTAATACAAATATAATTTTGTTTGCCATCAAATCAATCAGTTGTCAAAGCTGGAACAAATTTGCAGTGTAGACATTCTCTTGTTCTAATTCTGATGTCCTGACATACAGCATTCTTGCATGGTATGGGAGCAGCTCTGTAGCAGACAAAAAAGCTCTGCAGAGAATCATTAAAATTGCCCAGAATATCACCGGGTTCCAGCTACCAGCCCTGGACGACATCTTCACATCTCACTGTTTGAGGAAGTTGCACAATATTCACAGAGACTCTTCCCATCCTGGTTACAATCTTTGTGAACTGTTGCCTTCTGACAGAAGATACAGAACAATTAAAACTTGGACCTCGTGTTTTCTGAACAGTTTTTATCCCAGAGCTATAATTGCACTTAACGGTGAACTGAAGGATCACCATCAGTAATCTGTGGGACAGTATTGCTTGGTCTGTTGTGTGGATGCTTGTGTGCTTTTAGGGAGCGGGAAATTTTGGCGGGTGGGGGGTTGTTTGGGGATTGTCATGTGGGTGTGAGTGCTGGGACTGGTCTCTGGGTGTTATGTGAATTTCGTTGTATGTGTATACTGTGTATAATATGTACAATGACAATAAATTATTGTTGTTGTTGTTATAATTATGTTTTTCACAAGGGCAGAAGGTGTTATCTGGATCGCCTTCTTCACTTCAGTAATATGGTTGATTTATTAGATTACAGTCACCCTCAATATGCAACCTTACATCAGTTTTGATAGAACAGAATATTTGAATTATATATCGGATTGAACTGAGAACTCCTTGGTGCTCTCTGAGCTTGATTATTTTCTTGCAGACGTTTCATTACCTGACTAGGCAACATCATCAATGCCCTGGTAATGAAATGTTATATTAGTTTGCCTAGTGCTCCCAATTCCCTGTTAAACCCAGTTACCATTACAGTGTTTCCTTCCAAATCTTCAGTTTTTCTATTTCTTCACATATATATTGTTTATTCTGCAGTGGGGCCACCTGGGATTTGCAACCAGAGAAACTTGACTTCACACAGTTCCACAGAAAACTTCGCAACACTCCCAAGGATCCTCTTCCACAGATAGACAGAGAAGGGTAAGTATATAAAGGAACTTAAAAAGTTCCTATAAAGTTTATGAAGGAAACTTAAGAATCCGAAAGAAAGATTTTAAAATGCAGGAAGTCGGTTTTGCTACCCTGGTAACTTTCCTGGTTTTGCGGAGGGGCTGGGACTAACCAGAGAATTCTTAGCCAATCAATGTCACCTTTAATCACGTGTGCAGTTTCACACAGGCAAACTGCCTGTTGCAGGTCAATCAATTAGGGAGGTACATCTAGTGGGACAAAGGAACAGAGCCTTCTGTGTGGTGGCTCCCTCCCTTTGAAATAGAAATAGCAGTAGCACTTAGACTTATATACTGCTTTACAATGCTTTTATAGCCCTCTCTAAGCGATTTACAGAGTCAGCCTCTTATCCCTAACAATCTGGGTCCTCATTTTACCCACCTCGGAAGGATGGAAGGCTGAGACAACCTTGAGCCTGGTAAGATTCGATCTGCCAAATTGCAGGCAGCCGCAGTCTGCAGAAGTAGACTGCTCTAACCACTGCGCCATCGAGGCTATATTCACCTCGATATGAGATTGGCCCCCACCTTGATACCTTTTCAGAGTGCCCTGAAGATGTGGTTCTGCCAGCAAGGCCTGGGGAGTCCAGGGTGATATGGAGCTGATCAAGTGACTGGTGTGATTGTTTGGTTGCGGCCACTGCTCTCTCTCTCTCTCTGTCTCTCTCTCTCTCTCTCTCTCTGTGTGTGTGTGTGTGTGTGATGGATTTTTGCATTGTGAAATTTTAATCTTGCAAGCCATCCAGAGTCACCATGTGTGAGTTGGTCAGCCATAGAAATTTGCTTAATAAATAATAAACAAAATACATAAATTGTGCTTTACTTGACCCATTTGTCTATCCCTGGTTTAGAATTGGCAAAGGAAAATGTGAAGAAGGAGATGGAATCAACTTAAACGACATTGGAAAAGTTCTCCCAGCCTGGCAGGTGAGTTTTCTCCCATCCCCTGGAATCTGAATTCTTTGTTTATATACTGTATATATACATTTTTATTGAAAATTAGATTTTAAAAACACAGTTTTTAAGTGATGTTTATCTTTTGACATATATCAACTGTCTTTACATTATTATAATAGCAGAATGTCATCTATATGCATATTTACATTATAAATCTTTGTATCTGTTTCTATCTTCGACATTTTGTTGTGGTATAAGCTCTTTCTTTAGTTTCTATTTCACATTTTTTGACTTCCTTTCATATCCCTCCAATTACATATTTTTTTCCATATTTCATAGAATTCTGTAGTATCTTTCTCCTTCAGTTCTAATGTTAATCTAACTCGGCGCAGTATAAAAATGTTTGTATTATTACTTTGTCGTTAGGTATTTTTTTTAATTTTCAGGTTTGGGCAATTGATAATATTGCAGCTGTGATAATATGACTAATTAGACATATATCTGCTTTTTTTTAAGATTCTCATTTGTTATTCCTAATAGGAACATTTCTGGTGTGTAATTTATTTTTAGGGTTAGGGTTAGGCTAAACCTAGAATCTGTATTCTTGTTTGGTGGACCATCTGGATACCAAAAGGATAATATAGAATAACAGAGTTGGAAGGGACCTTGGAGGTCTTCTAGTCCAACCCCCTGCTCAGACAGGAAACCCTACACCACTTCAGACAAAGGGATATCCAATCTCTTCTTAAAAACTTCCAGCGTTGTTGCATTCACAACTTCTGGAGGCAAGTTGTTCCACTGATTAATTGTTCTAACTGTCAGGAAATATCTCCTTAGTTCCAAGTTGCTTCTCTTATAATATATATCTTATAATTTATAATAACAATAAGCTGTGCAACGAACCATCTAACACAGGTAATCCTCCAAGTCACCAAGACTTTTGGTTTCATGTAAGTGGACTTACAACGTGTTTCACTTAACAACTGTTGCAGCATCCCCATGTTCACGTCAACAAAATTTGGATGCTTGCCAATTGGCATATATTTATGATGGTTGCAGTGTCCCAGGATCATGTGAACATTTTTTGCCACCTTCAGACAAGCAAAATCAATGGGTACCCAGACTCACTTCACAACTGTGTTACTAACTTAACAACAGCCATGGTTCACTTATCAATTGTGGCAAAAAAGTTCATACCATGGGGAAAAACTCATTTAACAACTGTCAGAAATTTTGGGCTTGAATTGTTTTTGTAAGTTGAGAACTACCTAATTATGTATTTGTATCCTGCCTTTATTATTTTCACAAATAATTCAAGGTGGTTGTGATGACCCAGGGTGAGATATAAAACAAACACAGTCATAGGAAAGAGGTGAAACCCCTTTTATTCCTTCACTTTGCTTCCAAGCTCTGAATACTCTTGACAGAAGACAAAAAAAAACTCCCACACAAACAGTTACAAGAAGAAGGAAAAAAGATAAACCAGGCAAGATAAGGGCTGGAGAATGTCCACAGATAACACACACTGAGAAGGATGCCAAACTCAGAGAGGAAACAGAAACTTGAGAAATTTCTACACTTTGTTTCCAACATTGACCCGTACGCATGTCTGTCCTCTTATTCGGTTGTCACAGCTGCAGCCCATGAAGAGGATCAAGGCCCTCTCCTCCTGAATAGATCACGTCTCTCCCTTATCCTCTCTTCCCTGTGTGCCCTAGGATGGATAGGGAACAGGCCTGGGTCCTCTTCTGACTGCCCAACCGGCCTCTGCCCTTCCCCAGCCTCCTCCACAACCTCCGGAGCCACACTTCCACTCCCTGTTGGCTGTTCCTCCTCTCCCTCAGAGTCAGTCTCCACCAGGGGCATGACAGTGGCGAACATATCCAACACAGCTTCTTCTTCCTATTTTCCCCAAAATAACAACCCTGTGAGGTGAGTTTGACTGAATGACTTGCCCAGTGTCCTTCAGCTGACTTTCATGCCTAAGGCAGGACTAGAACTCAAAGTCTCCTGGTAATTGGCCCAAGATCATCCTGCTGGCTTTCATCCCTAATGCAGGACTAGAATTCACAGTCTCCCAGTTTCTAGCCTGGTGCTCTTAACCACTAGACCAGGAGTGTCAAACTCAAGGCCCACGGGCCGGATCTGGTCCATGGTGTGCTTAGATCTGGCCCGTGGGGTTGCCCTGGAAACAGCGAAGGACCAGCCCATAGTGTCTCTGCCAGCAAAAACACAGCTCAGGAGGCCCTCTTGAGCGCCATTTTTGCTGGCAGAGGGCTGCAGGAGGATCCCCCCAGCCCCACCCGGGCCACCAAAACGAGTGATGTCAAGCTGGTTATGCCCCCCCTCGGCCACACACCTCATCCCCTCGAGGTCAAGCACAATCCCGATGTAGCCCTCAATGAAATCAAGTTTGACACCCCTGCACTAGACCAATGGGTCAATGAACCTGGTCCATTTACCTCCTAAATTTCGTTTGCCCCTCAAAAGATATCACATATGTGTCAGGATTCCGGCAGTTACCCCAATTAAATCATGAGTCTCGAGCCAAACTTCCAAAACTAAACAGTATTTACTGGGAGTTAACATGCTGTGAGGCATGCACATGTGCAGTGAGGTAAGTTTGCCTGCGGCTTGCGTGCCGGTACAAATGGCTTTGCATGTCACCTGTGGTACTCATGTCATAGGCTTGCCATCACGGATCTAGACCTTAAGAGCAGATGAAAATTACAGGTAATCCTCAACTTATGACCATTTGTTTAATAATTGGGTTGAAGTTGTGGCAGACTTCCCAAAAGGTACTTAAGAGTCAGGTTCAAAGTTACAATGGCCACTTCCCTTCTGCATTCACATGATCACATTTTTGGGCACTTGGCAACTATTTTCAGGGTCCCATAATACCATGACTACAATTTATGACATTTTTTTTTTTTTGCTGGAAATCAGCAAAAAAAATTATTTCCAGTTTCCATCAAAAAATGTCCATTGTAAACATGGGTTCGCTTAACCACTGCCATGTTCACTAAATGGCCACTGCAAAAAAAAAAAAAGTCATAAAATCATATCAGATATCTGGGTGCCTCAACTTCTGCTTGTCATGATATACGATGGAAATTCCGTCCTCCATTACAGTCATAAACTGAGGATTACTTGCACAAACGCACTTATTTTTATGCCAGATTTCTCTTGTGACTTTCATCAAGAATGCTTGGAATCGAAGTTGCCAGTTGCCATTGTGAATTGTCTGTTTAATGAACCTTTTCCCTCCTTTTACTGCAATTGTCAGAATTCTTTTCCGGCCAAGGATGATGGTCGTCAGGAATTTGGGTGTGCCTTCTGGGCTCAAGCATTGAATTTTACATTCCAGCTCTCTTGCCTGGGATATTTTCTGGACTATCATTGTTCCATCTTGTGGCTGGGGATGGACACAGCAGGCATCTGCTGAAGTTCTAACAAAAAATAGAGAAATTGACTTGTTTCTGTTGTTGTTGCTTCCCTCTTGATTTTGTTCATGGTGAAATTTTTTAACCATCCTTGTCCTGCTGGATCCCTCAGCAGCTTTTGAAACTCTCAACCATAGTATCTTGGTTGGAAATTGGAGATACCATACTGTGGTGGGGCTGCTCCATCCTGAATCGGTGAATCCGGTTGGGTTTTGGGTGGTGAGAGGAAATAACTTGGATTCCCTGTTTCTCACGGTTTAATGTAATTCTCTTTCCCTGGAATTGCTTCTGAAGACCATCCAGAAACTTCAGCGGGTGTGAGGTGCAGCAACACGTACCCTTACCAAGCGGTGTAGTTTCTGCCATGTTGTATCACTTGTTCAGGAGTAGGTTTGGTTGCTTGGGTGTTTCCGAGTGCAGTTCAAAAAGTTGGTTGGTTTGTTCCCCCTGTATAACCAGAGGTGGTATTCAGCAGGTTCTGATCAGTTCTGGAGAACCGGTAGTGGAAATATTGGCAAATCCCACCTCTGACTGGCCCCGCCCTCATTTCTTCTCTGTCTCCCGAGTCTCAGCTGGGTCTTCTTTTGTTGCCCTACACAGGACATCAGAGCTGGAAATCAGGTTAGTGAGGTGGGGAGGGAAGGGGATTTTGCAGTATCCTTCGCCTGCCACACCCACCAAGCCTTGCCCACAGAACTGGTAGTAAAAAAATTTGAATCCCACCACTGCGTATAACCTCTGTCAATCCAACCCAAGACCGTGGAGAAAGTCTTCTGAAAGTCTTGACATCTGACTCACATTTATAATGGTTGCAGTGTTCTGGTATTATGTGATCTCATTTTGCGACCTTTTTGACAAGCAGAGTCAATGGTGAAGCCAGATTCACATAACAACCAGTAGCAATTGCAGTGATTCACTTCACCAATGTGGCAAAAAAAGTCGTCACATGGGACAAAACTCACTGAACAAATGTCTCAATTAGCAACATACATTTTAGGCTCAATTGTGATCATAAATTGAAGACTACCTATAGTTTCTGATGCTAAATTGCTTCCAATCCCTGGAAATTACAAAGAGAATATAAAAAAAAACCTCTTTTCCTTGTTCATCACCCAGAAATTTCAAAGAATAAAGATAGTGTGATATCACTGTCTTTAGGAATATAACACTTGAACTGCAACAGGTTAAAGCAACTTTGCATTCATTTATTTTTTTTCTAAAAAGAGGCCAGTTTCATTCTTGCCTCTGGTGCTAAAAAGCCTCAGATTACTGCGGGCTCCATCTGTGTCATCAGACAGAAGCATTTCAAGGCGTCAACGAAATCAACTTCATGTAGGTCACCTCTTTTGTGTTGACATAAAACAAAGAAAGGAGATTCAAGCATGTGTCTTTCTGCTCTGCTGAGAATGCTGGAGGCTGTGACCTCCCCTTTGCTAAAAAAAAAAAAAAAAAAGTTTTCTAAGAACTGGCTGGTGGCTTTCTCCACTTGTGGCAAATTAGCCTGAAGAAACCAAGTTCTTGTTCCATACTCCGTCAAGAAATGTTTGTTATTACTGATAGCCAGCAGAGGGGAGCATATATTCACATTTGATTCGGCAAAGCTAATCAATCTAGAGAAGGGAGTGTGTTCAGTTCTAAACATGCAGCACCAAACAAACGAAGCTGCCTTGAATGACAGGGAAGTCCTCAGGTTAAGAGCACAACTGAGCTCAAAATTTATGTTGTTAAGTGAAAAATTTGTTAAGTGAATTTGTCCCGTTTTACAAATTTTCTTGCCACATTTGTACAGTGAATCCCTTTAGTTCTTAAATTAGTAACATGGTTTTTGTTTTTTTTTGGCATCTGCTGCACACTGCTGGCTCATATTTAAATGGTTGTCTACTAGGACTCTGTGAGATCCCTCTCACAGATGTGAGATCTACTGCTGAGCAAGGTACCACCTATACTGTACCTGAGCATTTGATTTTTCTTGCCTAAATGTACAACCATTTTTCACCATTGAATTTCATTTCATTAGTTAGCGCCCAGTGTTCAACTGATTGTTAAATGAATCTGAGTTCTCCATTGACTTTGCTTGCCAGAAGGTTGCAAAATGACTCCTGAAGACTGCAACCATCATAAATACGAGTCAGTTGTCAAGCATCTGAATGCAAATGACTTGACCATTGAGATGTTGTAACTTCAAACGGTCACTAAATGAACCTCTGTAAGTGTGATGACCTGGGGCATGGCACAAAGGCAACACAGTCAGATAATCGGTAGGAGTACCTTTATTACCTCCAACTTTGCCCCCAATGTCCTGGTTACCTTCTGGCCAGAGAAAAGCTATCCCAGGAACAGCCTTTGGCTGCGGAGAATCAAGTCCAAACCATGGTCAACAAAAACTGTAACTGTAAGTCCAATCAAGGCAAAATGAGGTAATTAGTTCGGCAGGGCAGGAGCAAGAATTCCATATGTGAAGGCACAGCAATAACTCAACACAGTTGGGAGGATGCCAGGAACGCAGATAACCAAAGTCAACACAAGATAAACTCACAAGTTTGATCCCAGCAGCTGCCACACTCAGCATGCATTTCTTTTAAACTCTCGTTCCCAGGTGTGGCTAATGAAGGGAATCAGGGCCCTTTCCCCCATAAGCCACACAACCTACATTGCGCTCTTCTCCGTTCCTCCCTGTGTGTCCTGGGATGAAGAGAGGGTGGGCCTGAGTCTTCCTCTGAATTCCCTCTCCCTTGCTCTACCTCTTCCCTGCTCTGCCCAGCCGGACTTTGCCCTTTCCCAGTTTTCTCCACAGCCAACGGAGCCACACTCCCACTCCCTGTCAGCTGTTCATTTTCCTCCTCGGATTCAGACCCCGACAGGGGCACAACAGTAAGTCAAGGACTACTTGTCCAGATGAGTAGTACAGGTAGTTCTCAACAAGCACATTTGGGACCAGAATTTGTTTTTGTTTTTTTAACAAATTTTATTCCATTTTTCACATTAAAAATAAAAATCTCTTTTTAGTGGACATCATATTTCTGGGTCATCACCTTTATGTACAAATATGACAGCAATTATACATTCATATATGCATACTTAATTCTATTACTACCTTTTCCATTCCAAATTTTCAGTAAGGAGAGAAACACATTAATTCTAGCCTCTTTCACTAATCTCAGTCGAAACATCTTTTTGTTTCATTTCAATTATTTTAAATATAATCCTTTAATATTTATTTTAAAAATAAAGATAAACAATATGTGTTTGCCTTATAATTATAATAATGATAATAATTAAAAAGTTACCAATGTCTCTCGTTGCTTTTAATAGTCTATATTAACTTATTAATTTAGTTGGTTCTTTAGTCTGTCATATTCCCTTTTCGTTACACATTCTTTTTATAAATTCTAGATTAATACAAATTTTAACACTAAGAAAAAAAAAAAAGTATAAGTTTCCCCCCTTTTACTGCTTTGAGTGTGACACCTCAATGATTAAAATATACCTTTATTCCCTCATCTTGATTCCCAATAAACCATTATTTTTAAGAAGTTACAATAATGATCATTACATCTTTTTGTTTGGATTCCGCAGCATATTTCCCCCTCCTTGATTTTTAATAAGAGTTATCAGTATCTATATTACCCTATTTTCTAAATATTTTTAATTGCAGAAATATTCTTATTACCCCTTGTCACCCTGCACCTTTTTAATTCATCAACCACTATCTCTGAAAAAACAATTTCTTTTCAACATTTTACTATTTCTGTATATCTTTATTTCATACGCCTGTTTCTTACTGCTTCTCCTCCCCCTCTTTTCCCCATATCTTTTCTCATTCCAATTTATATCCCTCTCTTTCTTAATATCTTCCTTTCCCCTTTTCTGCTGGGTCTTTCTGCCTTTCCTGACTTCACAGGTATTCCCCCTTTTGATTGCCTTCTTAAATTTCAGCTTTTTAACCTTCCTTCTTTCCCCACTTCTTTGTAATGTTCTTTGTGTTAATTGTCTATTTAAGATGTCTTCTCCTTGAATCCACTCCTCCTCCTCTGAAGATCTTTCTTCTTGTTCTTCAATTGCCATTTCCATTTTTTCTAATACAAAGCAAAGTGATTAGCCTCTTTCCTGTAATAATTCTCTCATATTTTTAAGTTCCATTTTTAATTCCTGAAGAGATATCATCATTACACACTCTTATATTTTATGATCGTTAAAGTCCACAAAAAACAACAACACACTTTTACTTTCCTTCTTTCTTCTTTCAATTTTCTAAAGTTCTCAGTTATTCCAGCTGAGAGTCTATACCAAAAACATCAATCAATCCCATAGTCAGTCTTTCCTTGCTTTTTTCTTTATTCTGGTTCTGCTTTCACTTTCTAAGATTCTTACTTTGTTTCAATATTTCTTTAATGTTATATCCACACAAGTCCATTCGGAAACAGGATGCTTCCCCTTGTTTGAGCTCAAGTTTTTGTCAAAAGGTGGCACTCTCCATTATACAAAGTCTTCACCTTTTTCCCCTATTTTTTTATTTAGGGTTTTTCGAACCTCAATATTCCAGCACAGTCCAATCTCCAATTTGTAAACTTTATTATTTTTTGACAATCTTAAATCCAGCTTTATGCCTGTTTATTCCCAAAATATTTTAGTCCAATTTAGTTAAATCTTTAGTTCCAGCTTCTTCCTTTCCCGGTTCGAAGCCCTGCTTAGTTGTCAAAAATATTTATTTTTCCTGTTCCTTTGTAATTTCGCCGCTCACTTTTCTTTTCTTAAAAATTCCATGTTACCTTAATCCCGGGGTACTTTTGTTTAGTTGTTTTGCCCAGTTGTCCTGGTTCAGATGTTATCCACCTCTTTCTTCCCTCCTGCACAAATCTTAATCCACCTGAGTCCTCCTCTTTGGGGTGGCTATTTTAAACCACTGCTGCAGTCGTCTTCGGGGGAGGGGGAAAGACCAAGCCCGGGGGGGAGATGCGGCTCCCCTCAACCTGGTTTGTGGCTTCCCCTTACTCCGCCGCCCCTCCAAGGCAGCTTCAGCCTTTAATCGTAATGATCGGGTCTCTCCAACAAAAGAGCACGGACCATAGCCGCAGAGAGTCGCAATCTACGGTCCGTCAGCGAGGAGGCTCCACCTTCTTTTTCCGGGATCAGAATTTCTGTTGCTAAGCAAGAAGGGGGTTCATTGAATCCCATTCCATTTAGAAGTTTGGTGAATCATTGCAGTTGTTAAGCAAATCATGAAGTCGTTCAGCAAATCCCACTTCTCCCATTGACATTGATTGTTGGAAGTTAGCTGGGAAGGTTGCTAGTGGGATTCATGTAGCCTCAAGAAGGACACTGCAACCACGATAAATACAGGTAGTCAACTTATAATAGTTCATTTCGTGATCATTCAAAATTACATGACATATTAGTACCACTTTATAAAGCCTTAATAAGGCCACACCTGGAATACTGCATCCAGTTTTGGTCACCACATTACAAAAAAGATGCTGAGACTTTGGAAAAATTGCAAAGAAGAGCAACTAAGATGATTAAGGGTCTAGAGACGAAAGCATATGAAAAACAGTGGCAGGAATTCAGTATGGCCAGTCTAAAGAAAAGAAGGACTAGGGGTGACGTGACAGCAGTATTCCAGTATTTGAGGGGTTGCCACAAAGAGGAGGGGGTCAATTCATTTTCCAAAGCACTAGAAGGCAAGACAAGAAACAATGGATGGAAACTCATCAAGGAGAGAAGCAATGTGGAATTGAGGAGAAACTTCTTCACAGTGAGGACAATTAACCAGTGGAACAGCTTGCCTTCAGACATTGTGGGTGCTTCATCACTGAACGTTTTAAAGAAGAGAATTTACTTGTCTGAAATGGTACAGGATCTCCTGCTTGGTCTGGGGGCTGGATTAGAAGACCTCCAAGGTCCCTTCCAGCTCTATACTGAATTCAAGCTAACTGCTTTATTATACTCAGCCTGTAATACAGGAATCTCTTGGCCTGGGTACACATAGCAATAGCACTTAGACTTATATACCACTTCACAGTGCTTTACAGCACTCTCTAAGCAGTTTGCAGAGTCAGCCTATTGCCCCCCAACAATTTTGGGTCCTCATTTTACCCACCTAAGAAGGATGGAAGGCTGAGTCAACCTTGAGCCTGGTGAGATTCGATCTGCCGAATTGCAGGCAGCCAGCAGGCAGCAGAAGTAGCTTGTAGTACTGCATTCTAACCCCTGAGCCGCCGAAGCTCTACGGAGCTTCATGGGGTCAGTTCTGAATCTCTTGCAGCTGCACGAGGATTCAAGGTTAATTCCTTGCTTGCCTGCGTGCCTGGCAGGGCGTTTCTCAGCACCCATGCATCCAAATTTTGATCATGTGCCTGTGAGGACAGTGTCACAGATGTATGTGCGACAACCAATCATACAGTCACTTCATAGCAAAAACTATAGGTTTGCTTAATTGCAGCGTTTGCTTAACGACATGCAAGTGTTTGTAAACAGTAGGCAGTGACCTGCTTTACGACTCACAACAAAAATTGCAGTCATACATGGAGGACTACTTGCAGTATGCCTTTTACCTTAAGCTTCCCTTCCCTTTTCCTTCCGCAAATGAAAAAACATGAGAGCCCTTCTCCTCTGGGGGAGATTTTCAACCCTGCACTTTGCAATGGCCACCATTAGAGGGCACTGTGATCTCTACAAAGCTTAAGGAAAAAAGATGGCTGTTGGCTGGGTCTCCTTTAGCTAAACAGAGCCTGGGGGAGGAGAAAGGAAGCTGTTGTCACTTTTTCCAAATAGTAGAATGCAGTGTATGTTAGTAGCAGCCTTTCTATACACATCCTGAACAAGGGTCAGGGCGCGCTGTCTTCCCATTGAAGTCATCACTGCTGACCTCAAGCTACCTAGAAGCAACAGGGTTTGGCAATCCTAACCCTCGGCCTTGCATTAAAAGACCTAGGATGAGGGTGGATTTCAGAAAGGGAGGGGAAGTCTAGGAGTTACGCTTTGTTTCCCTCTATTATCAAACTGGAGAGTAATTCAGACCAGGGGTTTACACCCAACCTTGGCAACTTTAGGCCCGGAGGACTTCAACTCCCAGAATTCCCCAGCCAGCAAAGCTGGCAGGGCGTTGGCTGGGGAATTCTGGCGGCAAAGCTGGCTGGGGAATTCTGGGAGTTGAAGTCCTCCGGGCTTAAAGTTGCCAAGGCTGGAGACCCCTGATTCATACCATTGACTCTGAATTCCTGCTCAGAAATGGAATCTAGTTGAGAGATCTCCTGCCTCGACTTACAACCATTCGTTTAGTGGCCATTCAAACTTATATCAGCCCTGAAAAAAAAGTGACTTATTTGTCACACTTATGACGGTTGTAGCATCCCTGTCATTAGGTGATCAACATTTGTATGCTTAGCCACTGGCATGTTATTTATTATTTATTTCGTGCAGGGCATATCGTAAATGTACTAGCAATATATAGCAACATTTCATTTAGATTAGTAGAACAGAATATAATCACCATCTTCTTTTAATGACCTCATAATCCTTTGGGGGGTTGAAGTCTGGGCAATTGAATGGAGCTGAGTGTTTACTGGCCGGATGCCCTTCCTGTCACCAATACAGAGTTTTGTTCGGCAGATATATTCCCATCATGCCCAGAGAGAGGAATATCTGCCTTTACACAGCCTCCTGTGAGGCGAGAGCTCCACCTCTAGGCCACCATACCACTCAGTAGAACAGAATATCATATAAACATTAAAAAGATTTATGTCCAAATAACAATGTCTAGGTCATTAGGCTATCTAGCCATTGAAGGACAGCATCGTTTATATTTTTTAAAAATCAGATACTCGACCAGTAAATGTCCTCAGCTTACAGGCGGTTCACAATGTGATCTACAGTTCTACATGGGATCACGCTGAGGGGAGGATACTATGCCCCTTTTATACAGAGAGTCCCGGCAGGCACCCTGTGAGGTGCGAATCCTTCAGGGTTGTGCATTGCTGACAGGACTGGCATGTATTAAGACAGTTGCAATGTCCCAGAGTCAACTGTAGCAAGAAATGATCGTAAAATGGAACAAAACCAGCTTAACCATGGCTTTGCTTAGCAACAGAAATGTTGGAAAATCTGGGAGTTGAAATCCACAAATCTTAAAGTTACCAAGCACCTTAGTGGATTGATTCTGAACGATGCTGCGGATGAAGTTGGTTTCACTCAATATCCTATACATGGCCACATTACATCCATTTTTTTAAACCGAGTTCTGTTTTATGGATCAAACGTTAAATGAATATTAGCCATTCTTTCACATTTGGTTTTAACCAAAGAGAGAATTGAAAAATGCCACTAAAATGGGAGGCTAATCAGAACTGGGCCTGTTTCTGCTAGAGAAAAAAATAGCCTTTCGAGCACTACACATCATCTTGCTTTGGTTTCCTTGCTTAGATCTGTGGTAATGGGACATCCTTTCTCGTAATATAATAGGTTAATGTTTCCTGTTGAGATTAAAATGGGTTCTTCACTTGCTTGTGGCCGTCCTTAGTATTCATTCTTCTCTCCCTCCCCCTCCATCCTGGCCTGATCCCTGAAGCATTTCCTCCAATATTATGAAAATAGCAACCAATACAATGTAGGTTCTTCAAATGCTGGTTTCCTGTCCTCAACTAGAAGGTAGGTACTTAGAAGGTATTGTACAGTGTAGCCTGGGAGTCTGGATTCTCTCTTCACCATGTCAAACAAAGACCTGGGTTTAATAAATATGGCACAAGCCATGTTGAGGACTGACAATGCAGATTTCTCTGCATTTAGTTGAAGGCACACTTCTGGCTGCCTTTTTTTTTTTTGCACTCCAGAGCATGGTGTGTACTACTTTGTTAAAGCTGCTTAGGTCATTCTTACTTCCGATAGAAGAAAATATTAGTAGCTGGGTATTGAATTGTGGGGTCCTTGGTGTTCTCTTGAGTTTGGTTGTTTTCTTGCAGACATTTCATTACCAAGCTGGATAATACCATTCGTGTAGAAGGAGAGTGGATTGCGCTCTGTTTATAGACAAATGGTTTGCTCTGTCAGTGTTGGTGGGAATGTTCTTGGTGGTTCCTTGATTGGCCTGTTGTTTACTGTTAGCTTGTTTGTCTGCATTGGTTGTTCCTTGATTAGGGTACTGTTTACATGAATGTTGGTTTAGTAGTGTTAATCTTGATGTTAATCTCTGCTCATCTGGTCAGGATGTGTTTTGGTCTGTTTCTTTTGGGGTGCTTGATTATGTCTTTTGAGTGGCATGTAGATGTTGCTTATTTTGTGTGCCTGTTGATGGCTGATTTGTCTGAATGTCAGGCTTCCAGGAATCCTCTGGCATTTTTGGAGTTGGCTTGGTCTAGGATGTCTACAGCTTCCCAGTTGAAGCTGTGGTTGAGTCTGTTCATTCCTACCAGCCTGTCTTGACTAAGCAGCCAGTCAGGCAAGATGGCACATAAGCATACCTTGTATTCCTCAATACTGCTACACTCCAATGGGACTCTAAGGCATGGCCAAAAGAGGCAGTTAACTTGTTGCTGTTCATATATCAATGATCAGAATGTTATTCTCACTTTTGATTTATTTATTTCTTTATTGAATTTTTGTGGCTGCCTATTTGCCCATGGCAACTCAAGGTGGCTTACAGAATGCAAAACCATATTTAAAATTAAAAAAACAATAAAAACTAACAAAAAGAATCAAATAAATGAAGTACAATAAAACAAAATCTGGAAAAATAAATAATAAAAAATAACACCCCCACTCCCATCCATCCTGCCCCGACGACAGCCACTCATACGAGACATTTGATGGGCTGCATCCCGCTCCAGGTTCCCCAGGCCCACTGGCAGAACCACCTAGGTCTTCAGTGCCTTCTGGAAGAGTATTAGTGAGGGGGCCATTCTAATCTCTGGGGGAATGAAGTTCCAGAGAGAGGGAGCCACCCCAGAGAAGGCCCTTCTTCTGGGTCCCACCAGGTATATCTCCCTCAGGGGTGGGACTCACAACATTCCCTGCCTACGACATGCCAATTTACATGTCAGAGAGGCAGGAAGATAGTCAGCTTTCAGGGCCAAAGTAGCTTATGAGCATTTTGACATGTTGTTTTGGACCACCTTGTGTTCACATATGGCTATATAACAGCCATTTCTCCTTTACTCCTGGTTCCAACTCCCTCCTTAGAAAGCACTGGGCAAGTAGGGATCTTCCAGGTAAAAGCAATGCTAATCATTGCACAAGAGGCAACAATATTGTAAGTAATATAAAGTTCACAATATTGTCTTTAACTGCCTAGCCAACAGAAGCAATATGAAGACACCAAGCTCCTGCTTTTCTGGTGTTATGACAGTGGAAGCAGATCATGGTAAAGGAATCAAAATTTAGGACCAGCATGTTAGATAGAAGGCCACCGTAGTGATTAGAGAAGGTTTCTGCACTTTATTATTTTGTTGGGATGGCGGTACTATACATGTCAGTGGAAGGTAAAATCACAAAAGTGCATCTCACTTATTTGTTGCCAAGTCATGCTAAGGAATTCACTGGAGAAAGCAATTGTGCTTGGAAGACTTGGTGGTAAAAGAAAAGTTGGCCACCAAAGAACATGGTGGAAGAACAGCATTAAAGCTGACACACCAGCCAGAGCAAAGAACAACTCAAAGAAGTAGTGTCAGATCAGAAGATGTGAAGAGACCTAATCTGTACAATTGCCAAGAGTCGTACACGACTGAATGGATAATATCATCATTGGGATGCTGGTTTTACAGAAAATTCTTCTTCTTCTTCTTCTTCTTCTTCTTCTTCTTCTTCTTCTTCTT
>BLBF01000010.1:4568680-4579798 GCA_015471245.1 Laticauda colubrina
TCTTCTTCTTCTTCTTCTTCTTCTTCTTCTTCTTCTTCTTCTTCTTCGTCTTCGTCTTCGTCTTCGTCTTCTCCTTCTCCTTCTCCTTCTCCTTCTCCTTCTCCTTCTCCTTCTCCTTCTCCTCTCCTCTCCTCTCCTCCCTCCCTCCTCCTCCTCCTCCTCCTCCTCCTCCTCCTCCTCCTCCTCCTCTTTCTTCTTTTTTCAATCGAGTGTGGAACAAGGAACTTGGTTATTGGTTAGTAGCTAAGCCCAAATCAACGATGACATCTGCAAGGTCAGAGATGCCTGTGACATCCTGTATATTCAGGAGAGCCCAATAGCAACAGCACTTAAACTTACATACCACTTCATAGGGCTTTACAGCCCTCTCAAAGCAATTTACAGAATCAGCATATTACCCCCAACAATCTGGGTCCTCACTTTACCAACCTCAGAAGGATGGGAGGCTGAGTCAACCTTGAGTCGGTCAGGATGGAACTCCTGGCAGTGAGCAGAGTCAGCCTGAAATGCTGCATTCTACCTACTATGCCACCATGGGCTCTTCCATGTCTAAGATCAAGTGAGTTGGGTGATGGAAAATCTGGTTGTCTGCAAGTGCCCTATTGCGCATTGATCTCTAACAACCTTGACTCTTGGTTATGCCTCTTTTCCACTGAAAGAAAACATGGTCTTCAGAAAGTCTGCCCTGCAAGGCTTTGGGGCATTAATTCTTGAGTTAACACAATCACCTCCAACTTGGCATCCTTCTGGCATTTAGGAGCTGCAGCAGCCAGAATTGCTACAAGACTGGTATGAATTTAGACTTCCGGCCTCCAAATATCTGCCAGGGGTTAACGTAATGGTGATTTGTGCTAGATGTGCTTGATTATGGAAACCTGTTAGAATCCCCCATAATTCAGTTCAGAAGCCTGTAACATTCAACATCTGTTGAGAGGTTGACCTCGTTCTTTCTTCTCTCCCCTTCTGGCTTTCTTTTCCAACCTGATGCTCTTTGGCAGAGCAGTAGCTATAAGTAGCAGGCTCCTTGGCGCTCGGTTCCAATATAGAGCAGTCTTTTAAATTAGGCAGCCATAGTCTCCCTGGATTCTGAAATGCTTCTAGCAAGGAATATTCCTCAACTGGCCACCTGCCAACGGCATGCAGAATTCCAGGAAATATAGATCTCAATGCATCTGGAGAACACCAGGATTGGGAAAATATTTAAGTGATCAGTCTGGCGGTCTGGTGGACAGGCAACGCACATAAAAAGCAGGCAGAAATTTGGCTTTATCATTAAGGCTGCCATCTTGACTTTGCTCTATAGACATCCCTGGCATGGAACAAGAATTGAGTCTAGGCTAAAGAAAATGTTGACTGAACTCTACCCAAAAGGAGAAAATAGCAATGAAGCAAAGAGGGCATCTGATTTGCCTTTCTGTCTGCGTATCAAATTTATGTATCTATCTGTCTTACCTAAAGTGAATCTGTACAGCACCCAAACACTCAGATTAAAAGCAACAAATAAATAAAATATAAAAATCCATATTAATAAATATCAGAAAAGTGAAAGATACAACCATATGAAAGGGAAGCTAAAAATATTCACCTCACTATTTATATATCAAATTTATATCGATCAAGATGACTTGACTTCTTGATTTACTTGGTTTCCCTTCTCTCCCCCCTCCATTCTACTCCACTTCACTTATGCAGCCACCCATTTTACATAGGTGACTCTAAGCAACCCACAATTTAAAACAAAACTGATAAAAATGCACAATGCAATACAAAACTTGTCCGTTAAATCATCTTCATTTAATGACCCCATAATCCCTTGCAGGATAGAGTCTGGGCAACTGAATGGAGCTAGCAGAATGGCCGGATGCCCTTCCTGTTGCCAATGCGGAGTTTTATTCAGCAGATAAATACTCAGTGTGCCCAGAGAGAGAAATATCTGCTTCTATCTAGGATCGAACTCACAACCTCCTGATTGTGAGGAATAAGCTCCACCTCTAGGCCACAGCCCCACTCCAAAACATGTATGTTAAAACCATATTAAAACCACACAAACAGGCAAATGGCAAAGATTTATAGCATTCCAAATAATTATTGAACAGGCTTTCCACTGCCACTGAGTCTCCAAGTCCGGGTGGCAAAGCCACTTCTCCAGGGCCATCTGAAAGGTGAACAGGTGTCATTCCCCCTGTTGGAATATGATTCAGAGGGGGAGGCCGAGCAGCTGATAGGAAGTGGGAGTGTGGCTCCGGTGGCTGTGGAAGAAACTGGGGAAGGGCACAGTCCGGCTGGGCATTCAGAGGAAGACCCAGAGCAATCCCCTCTTCATCCTAGGGCACACAGGGAAGAACAGAGAAGGGAGCAACGTGAATTGCATGGCTTAATGGAGAGGAAAGGGCCCTGATTCCCTTTATTAGCTGCAAGTGGGAACACAGTGTTTAAAAAGAGGAAGATGCACACAGCAAGTTGTTGGGAGCAAATATTGTGGCTTATCTGTGTTCCTGGCCTCTTCCCAACTATGTGTGTCTTGTTGGCCTTTGAAGTCTGCAATTGTTTATCCTGCCCTGACTAGTTAATTGCTGCAGCATGATTTGTGTGGATTTTTATTTACAGTTTATATGTACTTTGTTTTCGGACTGAATTTCATCCACTTAAAGACTGTTTTTGGGAGAGTTTTTTTTCTCCAGCCAAAGGTAACCTGGACATTGGGGGCAAAGTTGGAGATCTTAAAGAGACTTTTCTTATTTATGTGACTGTGTTGCCTTTGTACCACGCCCCGGGTCATCACAACAGGATCAGGGCCAATCTCATCTTAACACCGAGGAGCAAAGAAGGTCATGTGAAGATCAGCCTTTCTTGGACTTGCATCACGTTTCTATGCTATTTTCTAAGGCTTTGTTTGCCAATTAAAAGGCACCGTTGCCTTTAGGTTTTTCCATTTGGCCGATGTGGGTGACCCTTGCGACACTCCGATTACAATGGACGCTTTTGAGAAATCACCATTATGCCTTTAGGAAGAAATACGGATTCTGTTTTCATTCCTGACCATCACTTTTCGTCCATGGTCTCCTCCTGCAAAAGAGGCTACTTCCCTTGTATCTAAAACTGCAAACATCACTTGCATTGGGGTGGGGGAAATATTGCTTTCTTTGTTTCCCCCCTCCCATTGTATTTCTTGGGGAGGAGGAAGGGGGGGGGGAGGAAAGTTGTTTTTAGCCAGCTAAGGCCTTCTCCTCCTGGCCTTTCCTGACTCTGTGTGGCTCTGCATGGCTGGGGCCAGTGGGGGCGAGAGTACGTGATAACTAGCAGGTATTTGTGAATGGACTTCAACCCGGTGACTCCCTGTGGCTCAGCCAAACAGAGACGGGAGGCGGCGGGAAGGGAGAAACCTGAAAGTCACTCTGTATGGCTTGACTTGGCTGGAAAATATTTTTCAATGTGGCAGTTCCGAAGCTTTGGAGGAAGGTTTTTTCTAGCCCAAGAACAATAAAGGGGTCAGCGGTGAGATCTTCTCCCTTACACCCTCTTCCTTCCATTGTGCAAAGAATCCCAGGCTGTTTTCAGGACTCCAGAGCTGAGCAAAAAGCTCATGATATCATGGTGGGAGGGAAGGAGAATGTCTGGCCGGACCAGGTTTGATGTTCATAATCTTGGTTCCATCAAAGAATTGCTCCCAAGTCCTTGAGGCTGATTGTATTTCCTTGGGGTAGGGTGTGGAGGTAGGATTCCTAAGAATGATTGTGTGGTGAAATGTTCATAGTATTCGGCATTGAAGGACACAGCGAGTGCTGCCAGTGGAGAAGGTAACCCTGGTCTCCTGATTATCATGCCAAGCTGGGCCAAGACACCAAGGCCATGTAATGGGTCAAAATAACAGAGTTGGAAGGGATTTTGGAAGTCTTCTAGTCCTAACAGGGGATCCCATACCATTTCAGACAATGGTTGTCCAATCTCTTCTTAAAAAGTCCACTGATGGAGCATCCACAACTTCTGAAGGCAAGCCATTCCATTGATTAATTGTTGTCACTGAAAGGAAATTTCTCCTTAATTCTAGATTGGTTCTCTGCTTAATGAATTTCCATCCATTGCTTCTTGTCCTGCCTTCAGATACTTCGCAGAATAGATTGAGGCCCTCTTTTTTTGTGGCAGCCACTTGGATGTTGGAAGAGTGCTATCATGTCACCCAGAGGTGGTATTCAGCAGGTTCTGACCAATTCTGGAGAACTGGTAGCGGAAATTTTGAGCAGTTTGGAGAACCGGCAAATCCCACCTCTGACTGGCCCTACTCCCATCTCTTCTCTGCCTCCCAAGTCCCAGCTGATTGGCTAGATCTCCTTTGGTTGCCCTGCACAGGAGAATGGAGCTGGAAAGCAGGTTAGTGGGGTGGGGAGGGAATGGGGATTTTGCAGTATCCTTCCCCTGCCATGCCCACCATGCCATGCCCACTAAACCGGTAGTAAAAATTTTTTGAATCCCACCACTGATGTCACCCGTAGTCCTTCTTTGCATAGATTAGACATACTCAGTTCCTGCTTTCAATATTCATATGTTTTAGCTTCCAGCCCCCTATTCACTGTTGTTCTTCTCTGCATTCTTTCTGGACTCTCAACATCTTTTTTTATGTCATGGCAACCAAATGAACAACTTGAACCTCCTTTAAATGTGAGTGTAGTCTTTGAACTTTTCCAAAGTACTATTGCACTCTAATATGAGAATCAAGGACATGGCCATTTAGGTTTGTTTCAGCCACTTATTACAGCATGGTCTCCTACAGGCCACTAAGATGCCAATTCAGGCTTCCCAATCTGGCATTTTCTGGATGGTTGGATTACAACCTCATCCATGGTGGCTTGGGATGGCCTACAATTGGCAGGCTTCCGTTTGGAGAAAGCCATATCGTGGTTTGGTGAAGAGAAGGTTGAAAGATGACATAACTTTGAAACTCATAACAGTTCAGCTGTTGTCCCTATTTCCTATTGAAATCAATAAACTACACTGTTGAAGAGAAGTCCCTGCATTTTTAGGTTGCTCATCATTGTGGTTAAGATCGTGAGCAACCAAGATCTCACAAAAGTTCATTAGTGGTCTCTTGATAACTCTGCATGTTTTCATGCAGAAACATTGGCACACATTATCTGATCTGGATTGATCTATCCATGAGTTTGCAGAGAATGTTGTATTTCCTTTCTCCTCTTCCTGGTCCGGCTGTGGATTTCCCCAACTTTACTACTGGCACTAGCCTGAGAAATTATCCCGGGATCAGTTTTTAACCACTTCTCGTTTAATTTGATGGAAGAGATTCTTCTTAGAGAAATTCATTTCAAGGAGAGATAAATATAAGATAAATTCTCACGGGTGGGGTTTGTTATATCTTTACTTGCTTAGTGATAAAGTGGCCAAGGAAGGGGTATGGATGTGCAAAACTTCTGAGAAACTTAAGAATAGTATCTCCCTCCTCCTAGTCAGCCCAACCACGCCGAGCCTATTCTGATTGTTCCTGTTTTTGCCCACAAACTTGAGAATATTCAGTGATTGTGTTCACAATCATTTGGATCTCGTGCCATTTTGAAGGATACCTGAATTTGACATTGGCTGAAAAGACATCCATCAAGGCCAATCCTACCTGTTGCTTGATTATTCACTGGACTAATCTAGAATATTATTATTTGGTATTTGAAATTTCATGGCAGTCAGTCCTTAGCTACCTGACAATTAGTGGTCTGAGAAGGAATTAAGAAACATGATGTAACTGGCAATCCCTTCTTTGTCTTTTTAGGTATTCCTAAACAAAGTATTCTTGTGGAGTTTCATGGAATAACTGTACTATCTTGAGTTACTGGTTAGGTTGTGGGGTTTTTAACTCAGAGAAAATTAGGATGGTGCCATATTTCTCAGCCTGGAGACCTTCAGAAACAGTGTTGAATTGTGGTCCAGATACCATGTTAGATTTCCCAGTAATGTGATGGATTTGAACTGTTGCCAGAACATCTGGGAGAACAGAAGATTGGGAGAAGATGAGCTGGATTAGCTGGGGCTCTATATAAGGGATCCCTATTGATGTAAAGGGATCATGATTGTCATGATGCTGGCTTAAATGAAAACAATGAAAGCATTATGTGGTAGAAGAGAATACAGTATTTGTAGCTCACAATTGAGCTGTCTGGTCCTTGCTCTCTCAGATTGGTGGTTTTCTTGCAGACATTTTGTTACCAAAGTAACATCTTCAGTGCAATACCTAGTTTGGTAGTGAAACGTCTGCAAGAAAACTACCAAGCTCAGACAGCATCAAAGAACAAACCCCACCCCCCAGCATTATGTGTAAATGAACATTCTGTAATTATTTTAGAAGCCCATTGGTTTGGTTCACATAATACACTAGGCAAGGAAAAGTTTAGATTAGGTAGTTTATATTTTCGCATGTTAAAAGAACTCACCTGTTGTCTTAGCATATTATGTGACTCAGACCATTGTGTTAAGCTACCATGGTTGAGCTGCTGCGTGATATGTGAGCAATGCATTGTCTGTTAATCAGGTTTAGGATTTACCATGTTGTGTAAACCCAGCCATGAAGTCAGATTCATTTCTCATCGTTCAAAGGGTTCTTGGCGTTATGGTAGGGAAAAACAATAAGAAAGTTTTCCATGTGCTCAGGATACAGTGAATTGCCAGAAGCAAATTTGAGAAACAGTTTTGGCATGTGTTCCGTTCTAATATTAATCTTTGGGTGGTTGTTTTAGTCCAGTCCAGTTGTATTAACTACACTATTCTTCCTATGAAACTTTTACACATTCCTGAACATTGTTCCGCCCCAACAGCAAACTCCTACACAACCATCAGACAGTTTAGCTGTGGAAATATGTTGGAAGGTTCTTATAGAAATGTTCATTGACATATTGGAACGCATTTTGGGAAGGAAACCCCTTAGGCTGGTTTGGTAAGAGTTGGTGCGTTCCAATGACTCTTTGCCTAACAGCTCTGATTGATGAAACTGCTTGGATGAGCAGTGAAACAACTTAAGCTAACAAAAATTTGCCCAGTTTTATTTATTTATTTTGATTTGTCAATCACTTACAAGATAATAGGTATAAGTACATACATGAGTAAGAATACAGGAAATAGGTATGAAGAAATGGGGACAATAGGACAGGGACGGTAGACACGATTGTGCGTTTATGCCCACCCATTACCAACCTCTTAGGAATGGGGTGAGGTCAATAGTGGATAGTTTGAGGTTAAAGGAATAGGGGTGAGAGGATGTAACAACAGAGTCAGATAATACATTGCAGGCATTGACCACTCTGTTGCTGAAGTTGTACTTTCTGCAATCAAGTTTACATTGAGTTTGCCATGATTCAATCTTCAGACACTTTTGCCTGCATGACTGAGAGTCTTGACATGTTCTAAAGAAAACACACTGACAGCTGGAAAAAAAAAACCTCTTGGTCCATCAAATCTCCCCTTTGACCGTTTTTTAAATATTTATATCTGATTTTTTTTTATTTGTGTTAGATGATGGACATGTGTTTATCCCAAGAATATTTAAACTCAGTTATTGATGTTTGATCTATTATCTTTGCTTGAAGTTGGTTCCAAGCTTCCTTCCACTGCTCTTTTCATGTAGTAATACTTTATAATATTACTTTTGAACTTGCCTCCTTGTCAGTTTGAGATTCTACCCCATGTTCTTGATTTTGGCTTAATATTGAAAACACTGCCGTCTAGAACCTTATTCACACCCTTAATATATTTAAAGATTTCAATCATGC
This sequence comes from Laticauda colubrina, assembly GCA_015471245.1. Classification (NCBI taxonomy): domain Eukaryota; kingdom Metazoa; phylum Chordata; class Lepidosauria; order Squamata; family Elapidae; genus Laticauda; species Laticauda colubrina. Next base: position 4,576,441 of record BLBF01000010.1, read on the forward strand.
CCCCTCTTTCTCTTCTGTCCTCCAGGCCAGGGATCTCCAGCCTTGGCAAGTTTAAGAGTTGTGGACTTCAACTCCCAGAATTCCCCAGCCAGTCACCAGTCTTAAAATTGCCAAAGTTAGAGACCCCTGCTCCAGGCAGGGTGTAGTATTCAATTCCTCCATGCAATACACATATGCCATGAATTGTAGACTGAAAGTCAAGGAGAATCCAGTTTTGAACACCTGAGAAACTAGTTTTCTCTTTCTCTCTATATTTTTCAGGGTGATAAAATTCCCTACCCTCGTCTCCACAACTTCACAACTGGAGCTGTGGAAAAAATGGCATGTTATTTCACCCTCGTATGCTGGTCCAGCAAAGGTTTTACTTCACCTGTTCTGTCCCATAAGCTAAGACTATGTAAACAGAAGGTTATTTGCCATTGCTAACCCCTTTCTTTCTCCCCAGTGACTTGATGGCAGTACATACTGAACTCGTAAACCTTACACATTTAGGGTTTCCCATTAACAAAAGCGGCAGCTAGCCAATCTTAAATTTTTCATCTTTTTGGTGTGTGTGTGTGCATCGTGCTCATGGCTCCCATAAATGGAGAGATGCTACAACTTTTCTTAGGTAGCCGGAGCCAAAGATTTCCTCAGAACTTGAGTTACTTTCCTGGAGACCGACAAATTTCAGAAGAGGAAGTCGCCGTGAATCGGGCAAAATTCCCTCTTTTCTTAGAACCCTGCAGCCAGACTTCAAGTACGTGCAACCTGACATGTTGTGTAGGGAATTGTGGAAAGAAATAACCCTTACATCCCCTTCCACCTCCCTTGTGGGAGATGATAAGTCTGCCTGTGGGAAAGTTTATCACTGCAACGAAACTCTATTGTATATCACAGATACAGAAGGTAAACATCACCTTGGCTGGCTGAAGCTGTGTGTCCACACACGTAGACAAGCTCACCAGACTGGGCCTTTCGCAGGTAAACTTGGGAGTGTTTCACCCCACATCTTAGGGCAAAGGAATCTGGAATGAACTCTACGCTATACACACAGGCATTGATCTGCTTCATTTAATAATGTTTAACCTTCTTTCTAATGCTGCAAAGTAGAAACATCAAAGTCAAAATATCCACGCCTGAAAGAGAAAACCAGTTCCCATAATTTCAATTTCTACTTCCTTAGAAAGTCCATTTCTTGTCCTAGATGAAGTTGTGTTCTCCCTTGCAAAGCTGTCTTGTATGTTCTTGAACTTACAGCTCCTGCTGAAACAGCAGATGGAGGTTAGGAATCCCTAAGTTACATCTTGGGTTCCACTTGTAACTCTTTCTAGAACTTTTCTGACAGTCACCTATGCTATTATCTCATGTCTGAATTAAGGATTTCTACTTTTTTTCCCCCTAATCACTGACCATGAGCCTATTTATTTTATTCTTTTTAATAACAATTTTTATTTAATGTTTTTGAGAAAGGAAAAAAGGACTAAGAAGAAAAGAGAAATGCAAAGAAGGAAAAATAAAACATAGAGGGAATAAACAGGAAGATACAAGCTACATAGAGTTAAATAGGACTAAAATTATTAGAAAAGAATTTTCAATATTTTATGAGCTAGTTTTGTGCACATCTTACATTGTTTGATAAGTTGCTAGTCTTAATTAAAGTCCAGACAATATATAAATATTGTCACCAACAATCTACCAGTATGTATTACCAAGATAAAGCATTATAGGTTGTCCTCAATTTACGACCACAGTTAAGTCCAATATTTCTGTTGCTAAGCGACACAGTTGTTAAAGTGAGTCTTGCCCCATTTTACCTTTTTTTGCCACACTTCATTTGCCGCTAGAAATTGTGAAGTGAGTAACACTGTTTTTAAGTGAATCTTGCTTCCCCATTGAGTCTGCTTGTCAGAAGGTCACAAAAGGTGACTTGACACCAGGACACTGCAACCGTCATAAATATGAGCCAGCTGCCAAGAATCTGAATTTTGATCACGTGACCATGGGGATGCTGCAAGTATCATAAGCTTTTTTTGTCATGGATGTGGCCTCTGCAGAAGCCATTTTGTGAGAGTGACTGTAATTTTTTCTCAGGTGCCAAAAGTGCATCCCCCAGAGATCTGTGTTGATATAAAAAAGGAAATTTAGAAAAGGGAAACTGAATCTCAACTGACCAGAGCAGGAAATAATTTTGGAATAATTATTTTAAAAGTAAAGATGTTTTTGCCCCCAATATCTCCGAAATGTCCATTTGAATCTCTGGATAATTTATATACCGTAAATGAAACCTATTTAATTACCCAAATGCATTTTAACTAATTAATCAGCAGCTTGAGTTAATTGATGGCACCAGCTTGCTTGCCTGTGTATTTTTAACCCAGCCGCACAATTCCTAAAATTCAGCGCTTCTGAATTTTATGCAAGCAGCCAGTACCAGAGAGGACATCTTCTGTTGAAAAAGCAAACCAGCCCAATTTGAATAAGTTTGCATGACTCCACTTGGTGTGCTGCTGTGGTTTTTTGTTTTTTGTTTTAATTGCTAGGGTCTTCCCTGACTAAATTGATCTTTCCTTTTATTGTGACGATTCCTGTCTTCATTCAAGGAGACTGCTGAGTCCTTTTCCATCTTAGGGTGTTCCTCCTGGAGCGCCTTTCCTTAATCACAGCAGACGCGAGACCATGTTGGGTAAAAGAGAGGAAGGAGGAAGTAATTTGCTCAGCATAATGTGGTTCTTTTTTTAAAGCTAGTGAGAATAGTTTTTCCTCTTGGAAAGCTCGGGCATTTCCTTAATTTCCTCTCTTGGAGCTTCGTCTGGGTGGGGATTTCAGAAAAGGGTGTTCATAGGCACGGGGCAGGCTGACACAACACACACAGCCAAATGCAGAGTGTTCCTTTGGAATAGTTAATGGCAGGGGGCCACAAGGACATGAGGAATCTGGGACAAAGTTCTCTCCCACCTACCTGGCCACTTTCAAAAAAATCCTTCTGCAGACAGAACATGCGTACTTCCCACGCCAACAGCAAGGTTTGCTGCACTCTTTGAGTTAAAGTAGTCCTCTTTAACTTACAGCCAAAATTTCTGTTGCTAAGTGAGACATTTGTTAAGTGAGATTTGCTCCATTTTCCTTTGTTGCCACGGTTGTTAAGTGAATCATTGTAGTTGTTAAGTTAGTAACGTAGTTGTTAAGTGAATCTGGCTTCACCATTGACTTTGCTTGTCAGAATGTTGGAGTGGAGTGGACTGGAAATAGAATACAGTAGAATAGAACAGAACAGAATAGAAAAGAAAAGAAAATATGGAATGGAATTAGAATAGAATAGAATAGAATAGAATAGAATAGAATAGAATAGAATAGAATAGAATAGAATAGAATAGAA
>BLBF01000010.1:4587261-4603977 GCA_015471245.1 Laticauda colubrina
AGAAGAAGAAGAAGAAGAAGAAGAAGAAGAAGAAGAAGAAGAAGAAGGCAACTCCGATGTGAAAATAAGCAGGGATCTTACAGGAATACTCCCATGCCTTTTCTGCTAATAGATATACATAGGCCACCCCTTATGACCACAATTGGGACTAGAATTTCTATTGCTAGGCAAGGTGGTTGTTAAGTGAGTTATGCCTGATTTTATTACCTTTTTTATCTCAGCTAAGAAGTTAATTATGAAGTCATTAAGTGAATCTAGGTTCCCCTTATAAACCTTGCTTGTTGATAGCTCACTGGGAGGATCACAAATGGTGATTATATGGTCTGGGGACATTGCACCTGACATAAGTACATGCCAGTTTTCAAGCGCCCACATTCTGATCATGTGACTGTTGGGATGCTATGATGGTTATAAGTGCAAATTCCAGTTTTAACTCATTTCAGTGGTTGTAACTTCAAATGGTTGCTAAATGAATGGTGGAAGTCAAGGACTACTTCTAGAAACACAGATAGTCCTCGACTTAACAACAGTTCATTTAGTGACCGTTCAAACTTAACAAAAGCAGGAATAAAAGTGACATGACTATTTTTCACAATTATGACCATTGCAATATTCCCATAGACACATGATCAAAATTCAGATGCTTGGCAACTGACTCATATTTATGACAGTTGCTGCCTGCTGGGGTCATGCGATCCCCTTTTGCGACCTTCTGACAAGCAGTCAGTGGGGAAACCAGATTCACTTAACAACTGGGTAACTAACTTAACAACTGAAGCAATTCACTTAACAACAGTGGCACAAAAGGTTGTAAAATGGGACAAAGTTCACTTAGCAAATGTTTAACTTCACAACAAAGATTTGGGGCTCAATTTGGGTCATAAAGTGAGGACTACCTGTACGCTTGTGGCCCAACTATTTTGTTCCTTGTGCCTTTCTAATCCTGTCCTTTTTCTTCTCCAATTCCTGAAAGGGTTTCTTTGGGTGATGCCTATTATTTCTGGAGTTAAGGAGCAAATACGGCAATTTCTTTCCTGTCTACCCACTTTGGCCCCCACCAGAGCAAGATTAAAGCTATTTCTTCCAGGCATTGCGTCAATAAAAAAATAAAAAGCAAAGCCTAGCAAACTGGGTCTCTCTAGGAAATGCCACTTCAAGAGGTGAAAGGAAACAGGCATCTGGAACAAATAAAACCCTCTCTGAATCTTCTCTGTAATTTGGGCCTTGTGAAGCTTGCTTTTAGCGGATGAAGAGAATCTGGCTTGCCATCCAACCTTTGACTATGGCAGGGGTGGCCAACCGGTCAGAGGCTAAGAGCCACAGTTTTTACTGTGTTACTACAAAGAGCCACATCATACACATGGGCACACATGAACTACCCCGATCCCAATCGGTGCCTTTTGGAAATTCCTGGTCGATGTTAGCATGGAGTGAACTGAAGTGCCGCTGAAGATTTGAAGCCTTGAAATATGCCAATGATGCTTGACATATGAGGTAGAATGGCTTGCCATTACGTTCAACAACAACAAAAAAAACTCTCCCACTCTTTTAAGATGTGTTCATCTTCATATTTTCATTTTGCTGTGCATTTTTTCCCTGCCATTTTGACAGTGAATTTGGCAGGCCTACACACTGCTCAACGAGTTTCCCTCCAAGTCATTTGCTTCAACGCTCATGCACATGATATGCACGTACTGTAAAAAACACACAAACACAAAATTCGACTTGAACGTAAGAGCTGCACGAAACCGGACAAAGAGCCACATGCGGCTCGGGAGCTGTGAGTTGGCCAGGCCTGGACTATGGCTTTCTCTCTCTCACCTCCACCACCACCATTTTAGGCTTAGTTTTCTGGAGCTGGTGGGAAATCTTCCTTTATTAGCGGCAGAAAGTAGGGAATGTTATCAACAGCTATGGGAAGGAAATTTTGCAGGGTTTATATCTGGGGTGGGATTCAAAAATCCCAACAACCGGTTCTCTGCCCGGTTCCTGGGTGGGCATGGCCATGGTGGGCGTGTCCTACCAGAACTTCCGGGAGGACCATTTTTCACCTTCCCCAGAGTCCGTAGGCTTCCCTCAGGCCTCTGGGAGGGAAAAACAGCCTCCCCCAGACTCCGGAGGCTTCCGGAGGCTAGAAATAGGCCCATTTCTGGAACTTCTGGGAGGGCCTTTTTTATCCCTCACAGAGCCTCCACGCAGACCCTTCACTTACCTGCATCCAAAACAGGCCACGTGCAGACTCCTGGGAGGGATGGGGCAGGGTAGGCAGGATCAGCTGGTTGGTTCAACTCCAGTTCGGTGAACCAGATGTAAATTTAACATTTGGTTCACCCAAACCGGCCCAATCTGTCTGAATCTAACACCCCTGGTTTATACCCCGCTGTGTGAAGGTGCAGGTAGACTCGACGTACGACCGCAATTGAGCAAAATTTCTGTTGCTAAGTGAGAGAATTGCTTAGTAAGGTTTGCCTCATTTTAGCCACCTTTCTTGCCACCGTTGTTAAGTGAAGCACTGCAGTTGTCAAGTTAGTAAACAGGGTTCTTGAGTTGAATCTGGCATCCCCATTGACTTTGCTGGTCAATAGGTTGCAAACGGGGATCACACATGACCCTGGGACACTGGGACCGTCATAAATGTGAGTTGCCAAGTGTTTGAATTTTAATCAGGTTAGCTACAGGGAGGTGTGAAAAATGATCGTAAGTCCCTTTTTTCAGTGTCATTGTAACTTTGAACCGTCACTAAATAAACTGTTGTGGGTCGAGGACTATTAGCAATGGAAATTCTTGTCTCAATTGTGGTTGTACGTCAGGGTCTCCCTTTAAAGCTATTATCAGAGTCCTAAACTTTTGATTTATTATTCAAGCACGTCCCACTAAATATTGACAATTAGGCGGATGTTTTTCATGACTGTTTTTCTCCCCCAAATGACTCCAAGGCCTTCTGTCTTTGCCGCCTTCCGTAATCTTTAGCCTCAACAGCTCAATGGCTGGGGTTTTTTTTAAATATATTTTTAATCTACCCACTCATTTTTCTGACCGGTTTCCTTCACCCCACCCCTTTTATCTCTTTTGCAACCCGATTTAAGCTCATTGATGCTAAACGTCTGTTTTTAAACGTGACCTCCATCACGGGAAATGCATACAAATAAGCAATAAACCCAAACAGAACTAAAATAACATCAGCGAAAACAATCACAGTCACATCCACGGGTAAAAGCATTGTTCCATACGCAGCCGTAACATGGGAAAAGTACTTCGAATTTCCTAGATCAGATTGTAACTGATTTTCGCATTGACTGGTTTGATTCTCCCAACAAAAGAGGATTTTCTTTTGTGAGTTATTTTTGTGCTCTTCCTAAAGTCGGCTGTGCAGCCTTGGCAGTTTTAAACGGAGCGTGGGGGAGAGAGGCGTTGCATTAACGTTTCCAGGTCTACCTGGCGCCTGGGTCTCAGATAAGAGGAAGCAGAATTTCTCCCTGCTTTGTCGGCTGGAGGATAGTCTCATGTTCACCGGACAGCTTCTCCAGGGAGTGCTGGGAATGCTTCTGGCTGCAATGGTCAAAAAAAATCCGAGTTGGTAATACTTGGCAGAGATCGGGCAATAATATCCCATAGAACAGCATTTCTCAACTTTAAGACAGGTGGACTTCAATTCCCAGAATTCCCCAGCCCAACATGCATCAATTAAAATAAACTTTCACAACTCCCTGGGATTCAGTGACCCAAAGGTGTAGTCCCAATAAACAAAAATAAATGAATATTTTTAATATGCAAAGGAAGTTCTAAATTTTCTGAAGGCCATCAAAGGAAGGCCGACAGACCAGGAAGGTGCTAGGCTGGAGAATTCTGGGAATTGAAGTCCACCAGTCTTAAAGTTGCCAGTTTTGGAGACCCCGGGCCTATTAGCAATAGAGAGCTAGTCCTGTGTTTCTAGCAGAGTCTGTTTCCTGATCTTGACTACCTTGCAGGGCTGTCAAAGTACGAGTCAGATGACCACCTGGAGCAAGGGGTCACCAACCTTTTGAACCTCAGGGGCCACCAAACTCATAATTTTAAATCCCGCGGACCACTAATATGAATTTTGAGTGACGGTGGCTGGCTGACATTGGTGGGAGAGAGAGAGAGAGAGGGAAGGAGATGGGGGGGGGGGGGAGAGAGAGAGAGAGAGAGAGAGAGAGAGAGAGAGAGAGAGAGAGAGAGAGAGAGAGAGATCCGATCTAACCTCGGAGGGCTGGTACTGATGTTCTCTCTCTCTTTTTCTCTCTTTCTCTTTCTCTCTCTCTCTCCCCCCCCTCTTTCTCTCTCTCTCTCTCTCTCTCTCTCTCTCACACACACACACACACACGCGCGCGCACACAGAGGTCCCTTACATGCACACACACTCTCCAAGGCAGCCATTTTCCTAACCTGCTTTTCAGCTCCGTTTTCAAGGGGAGAGAGGGAGAGGGTATCCTGCAATCCCAAATAAAGAAGGATCGGTCAGTAGGAAAACAGGGTGGGGGATTTTCCTGCAAACTTTTTTTTGAGATTTTCCCAGAGTCTCTGCAGAAAAAGCAGAAGCAGCCTGGATTAATTGCTTTTGCGGGTGGTTTTGGAGTGACATTTCTCTGTGGACCAGCAAAATTTTCTCACGGACCATCAGTGGTCCCCGGCATACCAGTTGGCGACCACTGACCTGGAGAATGCTATCAGCCACCTTGTTGCTCCCCCATCCCCAAGTCTCTGAGATTGTTTGAGCAAGCTGTGGATATGAAAGATAATAAAGATCTCCAAATACTGCAACAGCTGCCTTCAATTGCAAAAGCAGGAGTAAAAATAGCTTTATCTTGGACTGCTGTGACCCATTTAACCATGTTCCTCATAGCCTTGTTTCCAGGGAAACCTTGATACTCAGGTGCTGGATAGATCTTCTCCCACGCAGGCAGCCCACACATTAATACACACACACACACACTCTCTCACAAAGTCCTTTTATCAATGTGGCTTGCAGAAAAACCATTTCCTTGCATCTGAGCGAACACCGAATCTGTGTCCTGTTGGGGGTTTCCGTTGAGGCAGGTCACACAGGGGCATCCACAGGATGCAGTTGAAAAAGTCAGTGTTTTCCAAACTTGGCAAGTTTAAATAGTGTGGAGTCCCCAGCTGGGGAATTCTGGGAGTTGAAGTCCAGGGCATGTTGAAGTGGCCAAGTTTGAAAAACATTGGTCTAGATCAGTGATGGCTAATCTTTTCGGCACCAAGTGCCCAAAGCACGTGTGTGCACATCCCCAAAATACAATAGGCATGTGTCCCTCCTATATGCACCCCAACCCCACACATGCTCATGGGATCCCATGCATGCACCCCACGTCCTAAGCATATGCACACATCCCCCATGCATGCGCCCTGCCCAGAGGTGGGATTCTACCACTTCAGACCAGTTCAATAGAACTGGTTGTTACGATTCTGCGCAGTTTGGAGAACTGCAAATCACACCACTGGCTCCCCTCCCCACCCATCCCACCCAGGACTGAGGCCCAGTCAAAGGTGGTATTCAGAGGATTGGGGGAGGGAAAAGTGGCCTGAGAGCAGAGCTGAACCTTCCTTAGGATTGAAGCTTGTATTTTTCAGTGCAGATACAGGCAGCAGATTGCAGAAAGGTGGATCTCTGAGTGAATCTGTGATTCTGTGAGCAACTCAATCTGCCTGTCTGCTTTGCCTGATTTTGGGTAAAAGTTGCTCTTTTTTTTTTAAATAAAAAATTCAATCTTTACATATATACTTACAATATTTATATACAAGCCACGCCTAGCCATTCACCTGACTACCAAGCCACACCCACAAATTAGGCCATGCCCACAGAACCGGTTGTTAAGAAATTTAAATCCCACCCCTGGCCGTGCCCCCCACGCATGCATGGCGGAGCTGAGCTGGGGTGACGGCTTGCATGCCCACAGAGAGGGCTCTGCGTGCCACCTCTGTTACGCATGCCATAGGTTTGCCATTATGGGTCTGGATGCTGGTTGCAACGTGATTGAGGCTGTGCTGATTTTTAACGGGCATCACATCTTTTTTTCACCACACATACCTTGTGGGCACCTTCAGGTGGGTGACAGAGAGCTGAGCAAACCCAGAGCAGATTATCCTTGGAACAGCAGTGGGATCCTTCCTGTTCCACTACCGGTTCATTGATCATGCACTCGTGCACCTAATGCGCCCGCTCAGCTTTCCCTACATCAGTTGAGGCCTCGGCACCAATCAGCTGAGAGGATAAAGAAGAGAAAAGCACAGGGGCCAGTGGGAGTGCCGATCCTGCACTTTTTTCCCTCCTCTCAGCTGATCCTGAGCAGTGATTGCCAACCAGTGGGCCAGGGACCACTGGTGGTCCACAAGAAAATTTTGGTGGTCTGTAGAGAAATGCCACCCCCAAAGCACCTCCCAAAGCAATTAATCCAGGCTGCACGGGAACACAAGGCTTGCTTCGCTTGCACTGCGAACAACACAAAGTAGTGAGGGGAGGGGGGAAAGGGCGGAGGAGGGAACTTGCCCCATTCGCCCCACACATCTTGCCTGATCATCAGGCTGCTTCTTTCCGCTTCTTTTTTCTTCTGCTTTTGGTTGAATGCAAAGAAAGCAGCAGAAGTCTTTCTTTCTCTCCCCCAAACTCTGCCAGAAATGAGTCTTTGGGACCCTGCAAGGCCTCCTGCTCCAAGAGGCTGCGCCAGCGTGACAAATCTCACAGAGACTCATTTCTGGCAGTGTTTAGGGGAGACAAAGAAAGACTTTTGCTGCTTCTGCTGTTTTCCTTCCATGAAGCCAAAAGTCTCTGTCCCTCTCCCCCTGCGAACGGAGCTGGAGATGGTATCCTGCGATCCCAAATAAAGAGTGATCGATTGGTAGGAAAATGGGGTGGGTGATTTTCCTGCAGACTTTTTGGGGGATTTTCCCAGGGTCTCTGGGTCCTCAGGATTTAATATTATGAGTTTGGTGGTCCCTGAGGTCCAAAGGATTGGCGACCCCTGATCCTGAGGATTATTATTATTTTTTAACTATCAGTTCAGTTGAACGGGTCCAAAGTGGTAGCATACCACCACTGCCTTGGAAGTGTTACTTTGCATCTGACATGTTTCTTTTTCTCACTTGCAAAAAAAGGAGACACTTTTGAAAGTCATTTGGTTGTTCTGAATCCCAGTCCTTAAAATTAGAAGCAGGTAATATATATATCCAGGTAATACAGCAAACATCTAAAAATCTCTTCCTCCCTGCAAGTTTCCTTCCGTATCTTTATTTTTTTTTTTAATTCACTTTATTTAAAGGAAGAATTTAAAGGCACTGATGATGTTAACTCCTTACTTCAACCCTGAACTATACATATTCTCCTTCATTGGAATTCAAAGGGCCCTGGCACAGAGAAAAACAAAGGACTGCTCTGTATCGTCTGTTCTGAAATATTTTAAAATAAATTCACATGGCTACATGCGTTTTTCTAGAACAAACAATGGGAACTGTTCTTAATGCACAAGAGGGGAGGTGGTGTGAAAGAAGAAAAGAACATAATATCCAAAACAAAATACAATGGATGATAAAAAGAACGTCAAAATAAGTAATCATCAGAAGCCCAGAATTTAAAACATCTGCATTCAGTTTTCTTATTCAGAAAAGGATTTAATGGATAAAGGTAGTCCATAAGAAAATTGTAAGATAAACAGGGAAATGAATTGTGCCAGATAGTTGCAGAATGAATGCCTCTTTAGATGCCAGGCTCTGGGTAGCGTGAATAAAATACTTCTACTGCTTGCAAACTGAGAGTTTTGTGGTTCTAGGAAAATGAATAACACTCTGCAATTATTAGGGACCCTCTTCTTCCAAGAAGTGGGGTATTATTTAAGCCAGCAGTCCCCAACCTTTCTGGCTCCAGTGGCTGACTTTGGAAGAAAAGTTGTCTTCCATGGACCAGCGGGGGGAATGGTTCCATATATACAACTTAGATTCTGCACATGCTCAGATGAAGCTGAGCTCGCTCACCCACTGCTTACACAACCTACCATAGTTCCCAACAGGCTGCGGATCAGTACCGGTCTGGAACTGGCAGTTCGGGCCCCCTGTTTTAAACAATAGTAATGAAACACTAAATCTTCTTGCAGACATTTCGTTACCAAATGAGGTAACATCATCAGTGCTGGTAAAGGAATGTTCTCATTTTATATACTAGTGACTTGCCCTGCCAGTGTTGTTGGGAGTGGTTTTCCTTGATTAGGCTGTTCTTTATTGTTAGCTTGCTTGTCTCAGTTAGTAATTTCTTGACTGGGGTATGATTTGCTTCTTGATTGTTGGCCTAGTGTTATCTTGACTTTAATTTCTGCTCATCTGGGTGTTGATTGATGGCGAGGAGGTATTTTGGTCTTTTTGTTTCCTTTTAGATTTTTAAATTGTCTCTTTAAAATTGGTATGTAGATGTTGTTTATCTCTACGTGCCTATTGATGGCCAATTTGTCTGAGTGCACCAGACAAATCGGCCATGTAAACCAAGACAAACATGCCATCAGATCTTTTCTCTGGGTTCAGATGGTGCCAGGCAGACAAAAAGAATTCCAACATTGTGGAATGTCTGCTGCAGGAGTGGAGAATTCATAAGAAATTCCTCCAATTACCATCCTTGATCATTGGCTGTACTGGCTAGGAAGGTGGAGCTGAGCTTTCCCCTTTTCTGACTTCAAGGATTGAATTGGGTTGTAAACTAAATCCGTATTCAGTGGTTTGATGGATCTGATGAGACAACCGATTCTAAAAGGAGAGGAGATAAGATAATTTAATGTGATTTTCTTATTAGATGGGGAGAAACGTGGAAATGTGGAATGTAAGAAATGTTATGAGATAGGAGGCAGGTTCTGGAAAAGTAGGATGAGAACCGGAGAGGTTGACTCTGGTGTTCAAACCATTTCAGTTTGGATAACAGCGGTTTATTCTTCATGAAGAGTACTCTGGAGTTGGTGTCTTTATTGAACAGAATAAGTTGGAAGGGACCTTGGAGGTCTTCTAGTCCAACCCTCTGATCAATCAGGAAACCCTATACCCATGATGGTGAACCAATGGCATGTGTGCCACAGGTGACATGTAGAGCCATTTGTGTGAGCACATGAGCCCCAGCCAAACTTACCTGCACTGCGCATGCGCACGCCTCCCAGCTGATTTTTGGCCCATTTGAGGCTGTTTTTGCCCTCCTGGAGGCTCAAGGGGAGCCTCTGCAGCCTCGGGAGGCTGAAAAACCAGCCTTCCGGGAATACCAGAAGTGCCGAAGTAGTCCCATTTTCAGTCTCCCGAGGCTGCAGGGGCTTCCCTCAAGCCTCCAGAAGGGCGAAATGGCCTCAAACAGGCCAAAAATCAGCTGGGAGGCGCACACATGTGCAGTGCAGGTAAGGGGGCGGGGGGTGTTGCACGCGCATGTGCAGGGGGGAGGTACACATTGCATTGAGGGTGCTGGCACACGCGCGCTTTCAGCACATCACAACAAAAAGGTTCACCATCACTGCCCTACACCATTTCAGACAAATGGTTGTCCAATCTCTTCTTATGAAGTGAACCAATATAGAAAGATGTTCTAAGGGGCTCCTGACTTGTAGGCATCTTGGCATCTTACAAATTGTCATTTATATTAATTGCAAGCAAACTTCTACTGCAGGAATGGCCCCTCAAATGCTGTTTGAGAGGCTTTTAAGATTAAGTCTTGGTGCCACCGTTGTATGAATGATGCTCATGAATGTTTTTCCTTCTACTCTCGCCTTTTAAATGTCCAAATTTCACATTTGTTTTATATTGATTGCTTTGATTTATCATAAGTTGCTTCCTTGCCTTTTTACCCACCTGACTTTCTCTTTTATTCCAATTATGTGCTTCTTGCTAAGATGTTTTACCCTGGAATGCAGCATAGAAAGTATATTAAGTAAATAAGTTAGTGGAATTTGATTGGGGTTCAATTATGCTCAGTACCTTTTCTTTATGTATACTGAAAATATTTACACCAAGACAAATTCCTTGTGTGTCCAATCACGCTCGGCCAATAAAGAATTCTATTCTATGCTATTCTATTCTATTCTATTCTATTCTATTCCATTCCATTCCATTCCATTTTATTCCATTCTATTCTATTCTATTCTTAAAATACCTCAAGCAACAATGAAATTGCCCCTAAGGCAAGTCAGAACTTTATTTTGCTGATAAAAAGGCAGTTATAAAAAACAGCAACCAGTTGTGGCCCTACTTTTTGTTCTCAAAATGACTATTCAGATACTCCTGCATTCATCAGACTGTAAAAAGTGGTCTTTACTTTCAGATATGCAAGATTCTGTTAGTCAGCCTTGCAATAAAGAAGAATTAGCTCATTTGGTTGTCTTTCCTGTCTGGTCTACCTGGGAAAGTTGACACCTGGTGATACTGTACATAGATGGAAAGTATTTTCCTATTACAATAATTTTGGACGAATATCAGAATTTGACAAGTCTAGTTCAAGCATCCACAATCTGGGTTCCTATGGACTTCAATTCCCAGAATACTTTACAATGGTCATGGATGCATGATGTGTGATGGTCTTAAAGCTTTGAAGCAATAACTTTTTTCACACTATGTTGCAATGTTCAAGCTTGTTTGTATTAATAATATGTGATTCTACCCTTAATCATCATAAGCTTACTTCACTCTAGCCCAAGGGTCTTCAAACCTGGCAAGTTTAAGACTCATGGACTTCAACTCCCAGAATTCCTGAGCTAACATGACTGGAGGAGGAATTCTGGGAGTTGAAGTCCACAAGTCTTAAAGCTATCGAGTTTGAAGACCCCTGCTCTGGCAATTCTTAGGAAAAATTAAAATGAGCAGCTTGTCTGAACCAGCGTTTCAAGAGGTTAGGAAGGCCAGAAGGGCCAGGGACAGTAACATTCTGCTCCTGGCCATAATCATGAGTATTTTCTGGTCCTTCTTATTGAACTTATAACCATCTTTCTTTTTCCCCTGTTTTATGCCAGGGTTGTCACCCATTGCCACACGAAGCAGAAATTGCACACACCAAAAAACTATTCAGGAGGAGGAGGAACGACCGGAGGTAAGGGAAAGACTTTGCCTTCTGAATTTCTGTCATTAATTCCCCCTTCCCCAAAATCGGTTCTTCTTATTGTCCACATCAGAAATGAAACAGAGATGGAAACTCCAATGCCAGTCTGAGGTTTTGCAAGATTCATCCTATTACTAGCTACAAAGGCAAACATTGCTTCCAGTGATGAACCAGGATAGGCAGTGAATCAGAGCTCTGTGAAGAGCCTCCTCGCTCTGAAATTGTTTTCTACTCTATACATGCATCATGGTGAAGGCATCTTCAGGGTGCCAGGTTGTGAGGTGCCTATGGCAGATGCCTCACGATTCCCCCACAGCAGGGATGAGTGGTGGCCCTACTGTCCTTGAGCAAGGAGTACATGGAAAATAGCAATAGCACTTAGACCTATATACCGCTTCACAGTGCTTTACAGCCCTGTCTTAGTGGTTTACAGAGTCAGCCTCTTGCCCCCAACCATCATTTTACTCACCTCAGAAGGATAGAAGGCTGAGTCAGCCTTGAGCCTGGTGGGATTTGAACTGCCGAATTGCAGGCAGCCGGTAGTCAGCAGGATTGGCCTTCAGTACAGCAATCTAATCATTGCACCACCAAGGCTTTCAAAAGAGAGCTGAGTTCTCTTCTTAAGTCCTTAGATGGGTCCTTCCCCAGTCTTAAAGCAAGCGGTTTACTGAGAAACCGAGAGGTGTGAAACATCAGATCCACACATGAGAAGGTCCAATTAAATTTATTTACTGCTAAATAGCCTATGCACAGGAATCTTCTTCATTGAAGGTTAGCACTTGCTTGGATTTAGTTAAGGGTCAAGGGAATTCAAGAGAGTCGATTTGTGGCTATGTAGGGATTCAAGGCTGAGCCCTCTTTTAACTCCACCCTCGAGTTCTGCTGCTACTCTTCCTACAGAGAGGAGATTCTGAATAGCATCAGTAAGTCCTTGTAAGATTTTTCCAACCAACAGTTGGTCTTTGAGAGCATCCCGGGATGCACCTTCCCAAAAATGAGAAAGATCAGGAGAAAAATAGGTACAGGTAATCCTCTATTTACAACCATTCAGAGTTACAACAACAGTAAAAAAAATAAAAGTGATTTGTGACTGGTCCTCACATTCCCACAGCCATGTGATCAAAATTTGGGCACTTGGCAACCAGCATGTATTTATACATCCTGGGTTGCATGATCGCCATTTGCGACTTTCCCAGGTGGTTTCATTGGGGAAAGCCAGACTCACTGAATAACTGCAGTGATTCACTTAATATCCACAGCAAAAAAAGGTTGCAAAATTGGGCGTCTGACTCACTTAACAGCTACCTTGCTTAATAAAGTAAATGTTGGTCCCAATTTTAGTCTTACGTCAAGGACTACCTGTAGTGATTTTGGCCAAGGCTTATAGGTTGTACCTCAGGTTGTAAAAGATTACAAGAAGCCCTCAGGCCTAAGGTTATATAGGCCTGCAGTAGAGGAAGAATGGAGTACAGGTAGTTCTCGACTTATGACTGTAATTGAGCCCAACATTTCCATTGCTAAGCAAGACAGCTGTAAAATGAATTTTGCCCCATTCTTACCACAGTCGCTAAGTGAATCACTGCAGTTGTTAAGTAAATCTGACTTCCCCCATTGACTTTGCTTGCCAAAGGTCATAAAAGGTGATCAGATGACCCTGGGACCCTCATAAATACATGCCAAACACCCGAATTTTGATCACATGACCATGGGAATGCTGCAATGGTCGTAAGTGTGAAAAATAACCATTAGTCCCTTTTTTCAGTGCCATTGTAATTTCGAAGAGTCACTAAACGAATGGTTTTAAGTCAAGGACTAGCTGTATAAGCTCAGCTCCCTCAGTCCTTATCTCTTCAGGCTGCAAGAGATATTTGGTCAATATTCACTGGTTAAGTAACAGGAGATAAGTCCTTTTTAGTTGAGTGACTTTTCTACAGGTGATTTGACGTGGTGTTTAAATAACCAAAACCAAAATGTTTTTGTTGTTAATGTTTTTAATTGACTTACGATCTGGAGGAAATGACACCTTGCTTTCCATCCAAAGCTTAAAATAGCTGTTGGCAAATATGCTTTTGTTCCTTATGTTTCCTCAAAAAAAGCATTTTCTAAGCTCCTTCCTGGTGAACCGTTTTTCTTTGTTTCCACCTTTGATAACAGGCTTGGCTGAGGTTTCTGAAGGAGAAAAAGAAGCTGATAAGATAAGAAGAAGATACGCTTTTTCCCTCCCCTTCTTAATAGTTTACTCAGCCAGGCTTTATTTACATACTTTTGTTAGGCTTCGATTCCGCCTTTATTTGTACAATCCAGAATGGTGTATGCAATGGTCGCCCCGCCTATTTCTCTCACAACAAAAAGGCTGTGAGGTGGGTTTGGCTGAGGGAGAATGACTGGCCCAAAGTCACCCTGTCATCTTGCAGGCCTCAGGGGAAACTAGAATTTACCATCGCCCGGTCTCTAGCTCAGCGCCTTCACATATTGCACCAACCTGGCTGGCCCATTACTCCATCCTATTCTTCCTTCTTTAAAACAGGAAGAAAAAAAACACTGAGAAGGAATGAAGGGAGGGAAAAAGGAACAACTGATAACATAGTGGGAAGGGAAATTTTTTGTCATTTATTTAAATATTAATATTGTAAGATATAAAAAAAATACAAAAGAAAAGAGTAGAAAAGATAGGGGAAGGAAAAGGGAAGAGAAAAGTGTAGAAAAAAGGGGAAAAAGGAAAAAAATGTTTCAACTCCCCTTGGTGCAGATAAATACATACATATATACATACATACATACATACAAACATACATACATACATACACGTATGTGTGTATGTCCATGTGTGTGTGTGTGTGTGTGTGTGTGTGAAATATCACTCATGCACCATCACAAAATCTCCAGAACCATAAAGCCTACAAATTTGAAATTTGGCAGTATGTTCCTCGTAGCTTCTAGGTGCTCACTAAGAAAGGATTTTTCAAAATGACCATCAAAGCATTAGTATTTCCTATATTATTATTATTAATATGCTCTGATGCTAAGCCTCCCCACCTGAAAAGAAACCTGTTCCAAATGCAAAACACAAGCAGAGGAGAGGAGTGTCAGTTTTAGTTTCATAGCAGCAAGCAGCTGTAGTACAGAACAATTGAGCTAAGCCATGCCCAGGCTCCTTGTTGTCTCCTTGCTCATACAGCAAATACTGCTTCAGTTTCCATGTTTCAGTTTCCAAACAGCCCTCAACTCTCACACACATGTTGGTAGGCAGAGGCAGAATGTTTCCCCTTTATTTTCCTCCCCAAAACCTAAGCCCGACCACATAGTTTCGTCGTGAAGGACGAATATCAAGCTAGTATTTCAGATAATGACTATCTAGTCGCTTCTTAAAATCTTCCAGCGATGGAGAGCCCATGATTTCTGAAGCCAAGCTGTTCCACTTGTTAATTGTCCTCACTGTTAAGACGTTTCCAAACATAGTTTCTTGTTCTGCCCTCTGGTGTCTGGGAGAATAATTTGACCCCCTCTTCTTTGTGGCTTTTTGGAATCCTGCCATCATTTCACGCCTAATTCTTCTTTTCTTTAAGACTATCCAAATCTAAGACTAGCCAAATCTTAGATACTCTGATATAATTGTGTAGTGCGACATCTGTAAGACAAGCTTGTGCTTTCCTCAAGTACAGATATATTCCTCAACTTACAACAGTTCATTTAGTGACCATTCAAAGTTACAATGTCAAAGCGACTTATGAAAGCGTTTTTCATACTTACAACCATTGCAGCATCCCTATAATCATGTGATCGTAATTCATATGCTTGGCAAGTGGTTCATACTTATGACGATTGCCATGTCTCAGGATCATTGTGATCCCCTTTTGCAACAGTAAGCAGTAACTGTGAGAGAGATCTTGCAGTTTGTGGACAACCAGCTAAAGATGAGCCAGCAGTGTGCAGCAGCAGCCAAAAAAGCCAATGCAATCCTAAATTGCATTAACAGAGGGATACAATCAAAATCAAGGGAGGTACTAATTCCACTCTATAAAGCCTTAGTAAGGCCACACCTAGAGTACTGCATCTAGTTTTGGTCACCATACTATAAAAAAGAGGTTGAGACTCTAGAAAAAGTACAGAGAAAAACAACCAGGAGGATTAGGGGATTGGAGACTAAAACATAAGAAACGATTGCTGGAACTGGCCCTGGCTAGTCTAGTGAAGAGAAGGACCAGGGAAGACAGGAGAGTAGTCTTCCAATATTTGAGGGGCTGCCACAAGGAGGAGGAAGGGGTCAAGCTATTTTCCAAAGCACCAGAAGGCCAGACAAGGAATAATGGATGGAAACTGAATAAGGAGAGATTTAACCTGGAAATGAAGAGAAACTTTCTGACAGTGAGAACAATCAACCAATGAACAATTTGCCCTTGGAAGTTGTGGGAGCGCCATCATTTGAAACTTTCAAGAAGAGATTGGACTCCCATCTGTCAGAAATGGTGTAGGGTCTCCCGCTTGGGCGAGGGGTTGGACTAGGTGACCTATAAGGTCCCTTCCAACTCTGATTATCTGTTAACCTTCTGACAAGCAAAATCCATGGGGAAATCCAGATTCACTTAACAGCTGTGTTACTAGTGTCACAACTGCACTGATTCGTCTAATAACTGTGGCCAGAAAGGACATAAAATGGGGCAAAAGTCACTTAACAAATGTCTCAGTTAGGAACATAAATTTTGGGTTTGATTGTAGTTGTAGGACAAGGACTGCCTGTGCTATAATGTTGGGCAAGCTGTGTTCTAGGCGTAGATCTGTCTTAATTCAGAAATACCATAATAGTTTTCCACAACCAGTCTGAAGCATTTTGTCATCATTATGAACATACATCTATAAACCAGGTTATGACATACACTGTGTTTTGTTCGGAAAAACACGAGGTAGACCGGGTTCCAACAACGAAAAGTCTTTATTTACAGTAGTCAGTAAAACGGAACGGTTGGCCGACTTAGCGGCAGCCTTTTATACAGGCTAGCCTGCCGGCTTGTAACCAATGGCAGCTGATCGAATTTGCCGCCTTTTTTTACTTTGTTTGGATTGGTTCTTAGTGAACCAATCCAATGCTTACTTTAGTTGACCAATCAGATTTGCTTGTTTTGGAGTAACCCAATTTGCATACAGAACATACTGGGTCATGTATGAGTTTTGGCATGTCATTTTAACCGCACAGGCATGTCTTATAATGCAGATTTAGGTAATGAACACTCTCAGTTTTTTATTTGTGTGGTCTACCTGTGCTCTGGTTTCACTTTTTACTTTTAAAATGTTTCTATGTGATTTGTTGCTAGTACTTTTTGTACAGCAAATGTTCAGCCTCCTGTTTCCTTCTTGATGGCTCCAACTTAAAATCATTGCCAAATTTAGATATTGTTCACCTTGCCTTCAATATCTTTCAATCGTAGACCATGAAGAGGTCAATGATTCCAATTTTGGGGGGTTTTCACTTTTTTAGCTTTGTGGTTTTGTTTGTCACCTTTGATTCTGTCACATTCAAAATGTTTTCTGGGGAGACCCTTATTAGCATCCTCTGTTTGTTTACCTTTATATGTAGGTAGTCCTTGACTTATAACCAGTGGTGGGATTCAGCCAGTTCGCACCAGTTCAGGAGAACAGGT
>BLBF01000010.1:4603987-4647716 GCA_015471245.1 Laticauda colubrina
TAGCAACCAACGTGCATTTATGACAGTTGCACCAGTGGTGGGATTCAAACATTGTTACCACCGGTTTGGTGGGCATGGCTTAGTTGGCACACTTTGTATGCATGCACAAACTTTGCACATGCGCCAAATATGCACTTTGCAGCTAAATGGCGGAGAGAACCAGTTTGGTCTTAGCTGCTCATCTGTGCTACAGGCTCAGCACAACTGGGCCGAACCAGTAGAATACCACCACTGAACTGCACTGTCTTGGGATCATGGGATCATTCATTTATTATTTTCCCAGCCGGTTTCTGACAGACCAGGTTAATAGGGGAAGCTGAATTCACTTAAAAACCACATGATTCACTTAATAACTGTAATTGATTTGTATAAAACTGTGGCAAAAGGGTTGTTAAATTGGGCAGAAATCACTTAACAACTGCTTTGCAACAGAAAATCTGGTCCCAATTGTGGTTGTATGTCAAGGACTACCTGTAATAATTTGCATAAAATTTCATTCTTAATTACTTCACTTGCAACAAACCACAACCACCATTTTCTCTTGATAGATAAAAATGATCTATGCCAATTTTGGGGTGTAAATGTATGCTGAATTGTCATTCGTTTGGAATATTGTATTTTAAAGCATCTAGTTCCACATTTGTCCAATCATTAATGCTTGCTGTGGGATATCATACACATAGGTCAAATATTAATGGCTTTGATTATATTATCATCATTCAACTTCCTTTTAAAAAACTTTTCTAACTTGTTTTACATATTTTGTGCTGGTTTTCTTTTTTCACTGGTGCATACAAAATATTGTTTATTTCTAAAATACCCAAATACTTATAACTTCCCTCCATTGTCAAGGCTTTGTACCAATTCATAGTTTGAATCCACTATTCAACTTTTTCTTTTTGTAATTGCTAGCGTTGCACATTTGATCAGTTTAAATTCCATTTTTCCAATGCTTTTGCACATAGTTTCCTAGTATTCATACCAAGCTAATGTGAAACATTTGTCCTTGATTGGGTAATTAATAATAATAATACTGTTTTATCAATCAATTATTGGACACGGACATTTGAAATTCCCTTTTTCCTATAGTCCAGTGTTTTTCAAACTTGGTGCATTTAAAATGTATAAACTTTGATTCCCAGAATTTCCCAGCTAAAATATTGACTGAAGAATTCTGGGAGTTGACGTCCACACATCTCAAAATTGCCAAGCTTGAAAAACCTTACTCTAGACTAGAAGATACAATGAATTTGAGAATAGGTGTTTGTAGAAATTATTGGCAAGGATTCTTGTTAACAGGTTGAATGTTGTAGACAGAAGATTAGTCAAAAATTGACTAATTTTGTGTAGACCAGTCACACCAATAGACAAAATGCAGAATATGGGATAAAATGGAATACAGAATAATAGATTTGAAGGTCCTTTACTCCAACCCTCTCCTCAAGCAGGAGACCCTAAACCAGGGATGGGATTCAAATTTTTCACAACCGGTTCTGTGGGTGTGGCTTAGTTGGTGGGCATGGCTTGGTGGTCATGTGATTGGGTGGACATGGCTTGGTGGTCAAGTTATTGGCTGGGCATGGCCAACTCAATATCACTCACATCGAGGCACACATCTCCTCGCCTGGCCTCTCATGACTGTGGGGATGCTGCAACAGTCATAAGTGTGAAAAATGGTCCTAAGTCACTTTTTTCAGTTCCTGAGACAGGAAGTCTAGTCCTGCCAAGAACATAATAAGGGTTAACGGAGAGGCAGTATCTGTAAGTAACACCAGAATGTTTCCTTCCTGCCTTCCTTACAGGATTAGGCCAGTAATTTCTTCTAACAACCGGTTCTCCGAACTGCTTAGAGTGTTAACAACCGGTTCTCGTGAATAGGTGCGAACTGGTAGAATCCCACCCCTGCCCTAAACCAGTGGTGGCTAATCTTTTCGGCACCAAGTGCCCAAACCAGAATGCACATACATGTTTGTGCATGCGGGTGCATGTGTGCGTGCCGGAAACCTGAAGACCAGCTGGCAGGTGTGTGCATGCCTGGTTTTTTTGGCCAGTTTTGGGGGGCATTTTCAGGCAGTTTATGGCCTCAAAAATGGCCTGGAAATAGTATGAAAACAGCCTGAAAACAGCTCAAAAAATGGCTGAAAACAGCCTAAAAAACAGCCTGTGTTTTGGTCATTTTTTGGGCCATTTTCAGGCACTCGGGAAGACCTGGTGGCTAGAAACCAGAAGAAACCTGGCGATGGCTTGTGTGCCCATCGAGAGGGCTCTGTGTGACACTTCTGGCACGCATGCCATAGGTTCGCCATTACAGCCCTAAACCATTCCAGACAAATGGCTGTCCAATCTCATTTTAAAACTTCCATGGTCAAGCACCTACAACTTCAGAACGTGCTTGTTCTCACAGTCAGGAAATTTCTCCTTTAGAATTTAGTTCTAAATTGCTCTAAATTGCTTCTTTCCTTGATTAGTTTCCATCCATTGCTTCTTGTCTTCCTTCAGACGCTTTGGAGAATGGATTGACTCCCTCTTCTATGTGGCAGCCCCTCAGATATTGGAATGCTGCTATCATGTCAACCCTAGTCCTACTCATTAGACATCTCCAAACAGTCCGATCTGAGTATAGGATATAAAATCATACATTGCAATGTCCTACCAGTCAATGAATACTTCAGCTTCAGCCATAACAACACAAGAGCAAACAATAGATACCAACTCAAGGTTAATCACACCAAACTTTATTGCAGGAAATACAACTTCAGCAACAGAGTGGTCAATGTCTGGAATACTCCACCTGATTCTGTGGTTTCTTCCCCAAACCCCAAAAACTTTAACCTTAGACTGTCTACTATTGTCCTCACCCCTATCCTAAGAAGTCTGTAGGGGGTGTGCATAAATGCACCATCGTGCCTACCATCCCTGTCCTATTGTTTCTTTCTTTTTTTTTTTCTTATATATGTATCCATGTGTTCATAACTATCTTGTAAGCAATTGACAAAAATAAATAAATAAATAAGAAATAAATCTTAGCCCGTTTAAATTCCAAAACCTGTTCCATCCCATTTCAGTTGTCTGTCATCTGTTAAGAGATACACCCCAAAGCAACTGACTCTGTCTCTGAAGATGCCAGCCCCAGCTGCTGGCAAAAGGTCAGAACAAAAGAAAGCCAGACCACAGCCATTCAACCCAAAACCTCTTTGTTGCTTTTGTTGTGTGTTTTGTTTTGTTTTTCATGATCAAAATGGTAGCCTGTATTGAGCCAACCATCTCTTCAACTTTGCAACAGTTAATCAAAAAGATTTGTTAAACAGGAAGATCAAATGAATAGATATTCATATCCATGAAGTTTATTTTTTTCCTATACTGCTTAAGTTGTTCACCTGATTTTGTTCTTCTACCATTTCTCCTGTTGCTATTATGTTTACTTTTCCTCAGAGAGATATATATCCATGTGGGCACATAATTCTGCTTTTTGGAAGGTTATCCCTTTTTTTTTTTTCAAAATTCCTATGTTTCTTCCTTATTTTTCAGGGTCCACTTGATTGTATGTTTTCAATTAAGCTTTCTGGAAAAGCAGCGTTCCTTTGTTTGAATGTACCTATTATTTTTGGAATTGTTTAGCTCTACTTTCATATTGTTCCATTTTGTTAGAAGTGGCCGGTATTCTTTATTTTAATTCATCCGTGACTTCTGCAATTATTTTGCTGTCAGGATTGTCTGGCTTTTTTGCATTTGCATTTTTTTTCTCATATTTCCCATTTTTTGTTGCTCTACATTTTATACATTGCGAATATTTTTTGAAATTGGTTTATTTCATTTTCCAATTTAATTTTTTAGGTTGGCTTCTGATTTTTAATTCGGTGGCTTGCTTTTAATTTATAACCCAGTTTTCTTTGCTGTTATTTTAGTGAGCCCGTTCATGAGCTGATTCATCCCTTTGATCATTTATGTCATAATTGAGCGGACAGCCCAATTTCCACTACACAAAACTTTTTAAAAATGTTTCTTTTGAATAGATATCAAAGAAGGTAATCTTTTTTTCTTACCGTTTCTTTCATGCATTCCAAAGCTTTTTTCCTCTAAGTAGCTTTTAATATTCAGACAGCTGTGGTTCTGTTTTATAATGATGGATTGATGGTTCAGAATTTCCACTGGCTGCTTTCAAATGAATGTTTGTATTAACTTTTTTTTTTTTTTTTTAAATTCAGTTTCAAAACTTTTTAAGTGTTTTTAATTGATTTTTCCAATGTACAAATAGTCCTCGACTTACTACAACAATTGAGCCCAAAATTTCTGTCGTTAAGTGAGGCATTTGTTAAGCGAGTTTTGCCCCATTTTACGTCCTTTCTTGCATCAGTTGTTAAGTGAATCACTGCAGTTATTAAGTTAGTAACCTGGTTATTAAGTGAATCTGGCTTCCACATTTACTTTGCAAGTCAGAAGGTCGCAAAAGGGGATCACGTGACCTTGGGAGTCAGCAATGATCATAAATATGAACCAGTTGCCAAGCATCTGAATTTTGAACATATGATTTATGGGGATGCTGAAAAGGTTGTATTTGTGAAAAACAGTCATAAGTCATTTCAGTGTCATTGCAACTTTGAATGGTCGCTAACGAACTGTTGTAAGTTGAGGACTACCTGTATTAACTCTGGTGTCTATAAAAGTCTTTTTCTGAGCATGAAATTGATTGACAATTCATTGACAATGAATGATGGACAAGCTTGGAAAGGGACTAAGCTTTATGCACCCACAACCCTAAGACTACTGCTACTAAAGCGTAGCTACAACTTCTGACTGGGAGGCCACTTCGGATTCCTAAAAACCCTGTGTTCTGTATAAAGAATAGTAGACTCCTAAATACAGATTTCTGATTGGCTAAAGAACTTGAATGGGGATTGGTTCAAAAGGAACCAATCCACATAGCTGCTCAAAGGCGTCAAATATTAAATACCTGTCATTGGCTACAAGCCGGCAGAGAAAAACCTATAAAAGGCTGCCACAGCTTGAGCCAATGTTCCGTTTTTTAACTGTGTTATAAAATAAAGACTTTGTTGTTGGAACCCGGTCTACCTCGCGTTTTTCTGGACGGAACACTGGCGACGAGGATGGGATCGTCCTAAACGCGAGACTGAGCACACGGTGACAGATAAAACCAGACGAAGAACAATGGCTGGAAACAACGCACCGCCCGCACCCTTCAATCCCAATGAAGAGGATTGGGAATCCTATGTAGACCGTTTCCAGATGTACCTGGAGAGCAATGAGATGGAGGAAATCTCAGACCAGCGCAAGAGAGCTGTTTTCTTGACACACTGTGGGCCCGCAATCTTCAAAATGGCCAAGGCTTTGGCGAAGCCCCGAGATGTAAAACAATTGACTTGGACAGAGCTCCAAAGAACATTAAAGACCCACTATGCACCGGTGGTGTCAAATTTAATAAAGCGGCACGAGTTTTATCGGAGAGACCAGAAAGAAGACGAAACCATCGCTGATTTTGTGGCAGCCCTCCGACAAATAGGGGGAGCGTGCGAGTTTCTGAACTTAGATGAAGCGATGTGGGATCGAGTAATATTAGGGTTAAGAGACTCTAATATACAGAGCAAGCTACTGAATCAACCCAACATATCAGTAGCCGAAGCTATCGCAGAAGCCTCAGCCACTGAAGCCGCAAGAAAATCGGCGGATAAAATGAAACAAATGAACGCAAACAACGATGAAACAAGCCCGGCCAGAGGGAAAAAACAATCTCCCACCACCATTCACTACGAAGAATTCGACGAGACGTCAGAATCCGGGGAGGAAGACGACGAAATCCACTGCCTATACACCAACAAGAAAGGGCGCGAAAACAGAAAGTGGCTGGAATGCGCTGGCTGCGGGGGAAACCATCCTCGAGCCAATTGCAGATTCCTCAATGCCATTTGCAGAGCATGCAAGAAAAGGGGGCATATCGAGAGAGTCTGCAGGAACAAAAAGAATTACAGCCCAAAAAGACGAAGCGACTCCCCAGCAAAGACTGAGCCAAAACTATCCGAGAGAAAGTGGCAGCGAAACAAGCAAGCCACTAACCGAGAGAAAGCATCCAGACTTTCACTATCAGAAGCGCTCAGACGGAAAGCGGGAAGAAGGTAAAAATAATTGTAAAAATTGAAGACAACCCCTGCGAAATGGAGGTTGACTCTGGATCTTTCCTATCAATGGTGTCATGGGACACCATCAAAAAACTGGTCCTAGACATCAAAATCAAGGAACTCCAGAGACAAAAACTAACCCTCAAGGACTATCAAGGAAACCGAATTCCTGTAGTAGGCCGAGGACATTTCCGAGTCGCCTACAGACAACATGTCGCAGTACTACCATTAACGATAGTCGACCGAGATCGACCAAGCCTCCTGGGCATCGAATGGTTCGTACCATTGGGCATCGGGATGACCGGAGTAGACCGGGTGGCCACAACCAACTGGGAAGAAGACCTGATCCAAGAATTCCAGGATGTTTTTGATGGCTCCCTAGGCAGGTATCGGGGGACCCCAATTTCTTTTAGTCTAGACTCCCAGGTAGCCCCTAAAAGACTAAAGGCCAGATGAGTTCCTTTTGCTCTAAAAGCAAAAATAGAGGAACAACTAAATAAATTAATAGATCAAGGGGTTTTAGAACCGGTTGATCATGCTAAATGGGAAACACCAATTGTAACGCCGATTAAACCAGACGGGTCGGTTCGAATCTGTGGTGACTACAAGGCTACCCTGAACCACGCGCTGCAACAAAGCGCATACCCGGAGCCAGTCGTGCAACACCTATTACACTCTCTTGGGGGAGGAAAAGTTTTCGCTAAACTAGACCTAGCACAAGCTTACCAACAGCTCCCAGTAGACCCCTTAACGGCTGAAGCACAAACAATAGTGACTCACAAAGGGGCATTCAAATGCAACAGACTCCAATTTGGAGTAAGCGTAGCCCCAGGCGTTTTCCAGAGTCTCATGGAACGCCTGTTAAATGGTATAAAAGGGGACGTACCATACTTCGACGACATCCTAATTTCAGCCAAAGATGCAACCCAGCTTAAGAAAAGACTTAAAGATGTCCTAAATAAATTCAGAGAATCTGGCCTTAAAGTAAAGAAAGAAAAATGCTGTCTAATGACTGATCGCGTCGAATTTTTGGGATATTTGATAGATGGAGAGGGCATACACCCTACCTAAAAAAAAAGTCAGAGCTATTAAAGACGCCCCAGAACCAAGGAATAAAACTGAACTGCAGGCATTTTTGGGACTAATAAATTTTTATAACGTGTTCCTACCCCACAAAGCAACAATAGTGGAATACTGGATAAGTAATCAGTAATTACACCGATTACTAGATAAGAAAACAATTTGGACTTGGGGGTATAGAGAAAAGAAAGCTTTCCAAAGAATAAAAAACTTATTAACATCAAACACTGTTCTCATCCAGTTCAGCAACACACTGCCATTGACGGTAACCTGCGACGCCTCACCATTTGGAGTTGGTGCCATCCTGAGTCACCAATTGCCAGACGGAAGAGAGGCACCCGTCGCATACTATTCAAAGACTTTGTCTAAAGCCGAGCGAAATTATAGTCAATTAGACAGGGAAACCCTGGCAATCGTCGCCGGAGTAAAACGCTTCCACGAATATCTATATGGAAGAACATTTGTAATAGTAACGGACCATAAACCGCTACTTGGAATTTTGGCGGGAAACAAACCAACACTTTATCCCCGCGAATGACTAGATGGTCAGAATTCCTAGCAGCCTACTCGTATACTCTAACACATCGCCCTGCGAAACAAATCTCCCATGCAGACGCTTTGAGCAGAACTCCGCTACCAATTATAGAGGAAGACCCGGCAACAACGATGACCACCTTGCAGATAGAGACTTGCCCAAATCTGCCCATATCTGCAAATGATGTCGCCAGAGCCACCGCAAAGGACCCATTGACTGCCCGTGTACTGAACTGGGTAGGTAAAGGCTGGCCGGAAAACCAAAAAACTGAGAAATTTAAGCCTTTCCGGACCAGACAAACTGAACTTTCAATTCAAAACGGTTGTTTGTTATGGGGTGATCGGGTTGTTATCCCCTCCAAATTACAAACGAGGGTACTCAATATGCTTCACGAAGGCCACCCTGGAATTGTTAAAATGAAAAGCCTTGCTAGAAGCTATGTCTGGTGGCCGGGTATAGATAGGGACGTCAAATACTGGGTAAATTTGTGTAACAAATGCCAAAGAAATAGGCCTTCCCCGCCACAAGCACCCATAAGGGACTGGGAAACCCCACGAGGCCCCTGGTCACGAATCCCCATCGACTTTGCGGGTCCAACTTAGGGACATACTTTCTTCATTGTCGTAGATGCATACTCAAATTGGCTAGAGGTTAAAATTATGCCATCTACGACAACTGAAACCCTTATTAAACAACTGGACAAACTCTTTGCGACCCATGGCCTGCCGGACGTCCTAGTGTCCGACAACGGGCCACAGTTAACGAGCATTCAATTTGAACAATACCTAGCCTCCCTAGGTATCAGACATGCCCTAACCGCGCCGGCCCATCCGGCTGCGAACGGTAGGGCAGAGAGAATGGTTAGATTTACAAAAGAAGGGTTAGAAAGAATGGACATTGGGGATGTCCAAGATAAAATAAATCGCCTGTTCACCCTCCAGCATATCACACCCAGTACCATAACAAACAAAAGTCCGGCGGAACTACTAATGGGGAGAAAACTAAGGTCGCAACTAGACAGATTGCACCCAAACTATACACCAGAAACCCCCCCCCCCCGACTCCTCCACCCGTTTCAGGACATTTGAAATAGGCGACCTAGTCTATGCAAAAAATTTTACCGGGGGACCCATTATGGCTACCAGGAACAATCACACATATTACAGGCCCCCGG
The DNA here is from genome assembly GCA_015471245.1 of Laticauda colubrina. Classification (NCBI taxonomy): domain Eukaryota; kingdom Metazoa; phylum Chordata; class Lepidosauria; order Squamata; family Elapidae; genus Laticauda; species Laticauda colubrina. Next base: position 4,612,908 of record BLBF01000010.1, read on the forward strand.
TCCTACCGACTAACCGTAGATGACGGCAGGGAATGGAAGCGGCACATAGACCAGCTTCGTTCCCGAAACATCGAAAGAAGTACAAACACAAAACCACAAATATTAAAAAACGACGAAAACCAAACCAAAGAGGGGGGGGGAAATATGAGAAAATAATAAAGAACCGTTAAAATTAAATACAGAATACAATAGCAATCAAAAAGAGCATAAAAGAGACTTACAGTTAGAAGACAATCGTGGGGAAAGTCCAGACGAAGGGGCCAGCCAGGCCAGCTCGACCTGCCCGGAGAGACCAGGAGGGAGCGGCAACACCACCGGCCGAAGAAATCTAGGCGGCAGTAAAATGGCTGACTCACCCTTCCAGGCGGTTCCATGGGAAGGAACAAGAGAGACAGCAACCCTATCCGAACCGGTCGAAGTCTTCAACAGGAATGAACCGCGCAAGTCCAGTCGAGTCAAAAGAAGCCCCACCTACCTGCACGACTACGTCACCACGTAGGACTAAGCCAAGAGGGGAGGGGTGTTCTGTATAAAGAATAGTAGACTCCTAAATACAGGTTTCTGATTGGCTAAAGAACTTGAATGGGGATTGCTTCAAAAGGAATCAATCCACATAGCTGCTCAAAGGCATCAAATATTAAATACCTGTCATTGGCTACAAGCCGGCAGAGAAAAACCTATAAAAGGCTGCCGCAGCTTGAGCCAATGTTCCGTTTTTCAACTGTGTTGTAAAATAAAGACTTTGTTGTTGGAACCCGGTCTACCTCGCGTTTTTCCGGACGGAACACCCTACATTTACTGAGAAGACAGTTCTGTTGGCCAAAAATGAAACCTGATGTCAAGGACTATGTAAAAAGTTGCTTAATTTGTGCCACAATGAAACACAGAACTGGAAAAACCCCTGGCCTCCTTCAACAAGTTGCTGAACCAAGCCAACCTTGGGAAGAGATCACAATGAACTTTATTGTTGAATTACCTAAGAGTGAAGGGAATACGGTCATTTGGACTATAATTGACTTATTCTAGCCCTCAAGTTGTTCAATAATATTTGATTCCAGACAATTTATTTGCTAAATCTCATACTTTTTTTTTTTCTGGAAACCCTAAGCTGATGGATTTGACTTTTATAATTTTACAGTTTCTTGATTTTTTTTTTTTTAACGGCCAAGTTTTGGGTGATTTTCTTCCAGTTGCTCATCAGGTTGCCCAGCAGAGAGAACCCTGTAACCCATTCTCCACGATTTCAACCAATGGTGTACTAGGAATACCCAGATCTTTTTTGCTAATATTCCTGCCAAGCCACATTTCCCATTCTGTACTTGTTCCTTTTATTTTTCTTACCCAAATACAGAACTTACATTCCTTCCTGTTAAACTTATCCTACTTTTCAGGCCTCAGAGTTCAGGTTGCAAACATGATCGTATAACTGCAGGACATTGCAATCAATCATAAATGTGAGATACTTTTCTCACATTTTCAGTTTCTGGGTGTTACCCTAAAAGAGGACCTGACCTGGGGTGTTCACATTGCAGTCCTGGTCAAAAGGGCCCAGCAGAGATTATACTACCTAAAACTTCTCAGGAAACAATAACTGAATGAAAAACTGCTGGTAATCTTCTACTGCTGCACCATAGAGAGTATCTTAACTGACTGCACCTCTGTATGGTTTGCACAAGGGCAAATAGGACAGCACTCCAGAGGGTTAATGTCATTGCCCAGAGGATCACAGGTTGCCCTCTCCCCTCTTTGGAAGAGCTTTATAGCTCCCGCTGCCTCAAGAAAGTTCAAAGCATTCTCAAAGATCCATCTCATCCTAGGCACCCTTTTTTTGAACTATTATCATCTGGCACAGAATAATAAAAACAAGGACAAATAGGCTGAAAAACAGCTTCTATCCCATAGTGCAGTGTTGGTGCGGTGTCAGGGTTTTTTGATTCAATGTGTCGAGTGTGAAGGATGTGTGTTTGTGTTTATTTTCATGGTCATGATGTGCACTGAAGATGGTGTTTGATTTCATTGTAGGAGGTGCAGTGACAATAAACTAATCTGAACTAAATAAATTAAACTTGCCAAGAGTCTGATCTGCCTAGATTTTTTTTCAATCTCCTTTATCTCTTTTAAGCTGTTTATCCATCCTTCTTGTTTTACAGCTAGTCCTTTACTAATGATTATTTAAGTTCAAAGTATTAGCAACCTCGAAAAAAGGAACTAATCACCTGTACTAACATGATTGTTTCTCTCACACACATATAAGAACATGATTGCAATTCAGGTGTATGGCAGTCATCTCACATTTATGACCAATTGCAGTAGCCTCCTTTTTTCTATTTCTAGCACACACACAAAATGCCCATTTGGGAAGCTGTATTCACTTAACGACTGCCATAAAAATGGAATAAAATCAGTTCTGGTTTGATTTATGAGTACAGCAAGTTACGATGGAAATTTCTAGTCCCAGTTATGGTTGTAAATCAAGGATGACCTGTATATCATCCACAGAACAGATAATCATCTACTCAACCCCTTCATTAAAGTTACTAATAAGAAGGTTGAACACAAAACTCTCTGACCTTCCACCCAAATACCATTCACCAATTTGCTATGATTAATACTCTCAGTTTGGACAGTCAGCCAATGATGAATCCATCTAACAGTATCATTTAGCCTTATTTTATCATTTTAGTAATGAGGATGTCATCAGAAACTTTGCCAAATGCTTTTCATCTTTTTGCAGTTACATTATTTAGCTAGATCTGAGCCAGCCCATCTCGGTCTGGTGACTTATGTGAGATAATACTATAAAAAGCAGTGTTGCTTTTTAAAAACTTTTGACTTCGCACACTGCATTTATGACCTCTCCAGGAGTGAATTATCATAATTTTATATGAAAGGCACCAGATTAGAAATGGTTGGATTAAAGTATAAGCTAAATGAATTAGAATTCTAGAATTACACTTAGAATTCTTTTTTATTATAGAATTTATGGAATGGAATGGAATGGAATAGAATAGAATAGAATAGAATAGAATAGAATAGAATAGAATAGAATAGAATAGAATAGAATAGAATAGAATAGAATAGAATAGAATAGAATTCTTTTATTGGCCTAGTGTGATTGGACGCACAAGGAATTTGTCTTGGTGCAAATGCTCTCAGTGTACAGAAAAGAAAAGATACATTCGTCAAGAGTCAACAATCATAAGCTACAACACTTAATTATAGTCATAGGGAACAATAAGCAATCAAATCATACTAGGAAACAGTCAATAAAAATCATAAGGATACAAGCGACAAAGTTACAGTCATACAGTCACAAGTGGGAGGGGATGTGTGATAAGGAGTGATGAGAAGATTAATAGTAATAGTAGTGCAGACTTTGTAAATAGTTGGACAGTGTTGAGGGAATTATTTGTTTAGCAGAGTGATGGTGTGCAGGAAAAAATTGTCCTTGTGTCTAGTTGTTCTGGTGTGCAGTGCTCTGTGAATTAGAGCAGCCAATGTAGCCATCTTTGCTACACTGCAAAACCTCCATCAGTGTTTGCAACCAATCATCCATTGTCGGAATTTAGGTATCTTTCCATAGTTGTTACTCCCATAGTTGATAGGTTGTGTATAGCAATTTCTGGTCTTGTAGAGTCGATTCTGCCCTGGGTTCAACAAGGATCCTTAGTTTGTTCCAGGGAGAAGAAAGATGAAGCAATCCAGTTTCAGGACCCCATGCCAATCCCAAACATTGTTCTTTTCACTTGTGGGAAATATTGGATTTTTCCACCTGAAAATGTGGTGGGAAAATGCGTCAGACCTACATAGCAATCCGGTTACACCATCAGCCTGCTTCCAGAGAACTGGAGTGGAGAATGACTGAAAGCAGTTTTTTTTTGTTTTTGTTTTAATGTGAGCCACTAATCTTGTTATGCTGCCCACAAAGTTATTATAACTCTATAGCCAACATAATGTGCAGAAATACATCTGGATCTAGTTCTGTCAGAGTTCTCTTCCCAGGAATTGGCCAAGGTGATTGTATGTCATGGAACATTCATACTCTCCTGACAAGGTTCAGTGACAACATGTTGTGAATCATTCATTCAGCAACCGAAAGGGAAGTGTGAAGTCAGTTTTTCTGAATTAAAAAATAAATAAAAAATACAGAAACTCTGAGCGTGGTTACAGAGAGGAGAGCTGGCTTTCACCATGATTCAGAATGACCAACTCCATCCTTGGCTGCGCATCTTTAGTAATAGATACATGTGAAAGAACTAATAGCATGGAGTTCATTGGCAGCCCTTGGCTGATGTTCCCAAGCGTGATGTGCCTTTTGCAAAAACCACAGATCGGAAGTCACTGTATGCCAGGGAAAATCGGGGTTAGTTTATCCTTCCTGAGAGCCCCCAGGGGAGTTCTCTGTCTGATGCTTGAACAGTCCCAGTTTGTTGACTCAAAGGCCAGGCTATAAAGTATTTTGGGGAAATAAAATAAAAGGTAGAGCAATGACTCAAAGATTCAAGGAAGGAAGGAAGGAAGGAAGGAAGGAAGGAAGGAAGGAAGGAAGGAAGGAAGGAAGGAAGGAAGGAAGGAAGGAAGGAAGGAAGGAAGGAGACTGGTGGAGTAATTTAAATTTGTGGTTTCTTAAAGAGGTCCAGGTTAGGGGCTCTAACTGTGATTGTGTGTTTAGTTATCTGATCTTGAAGAAGTTGATGGGTATGTTTATAAACCTTCCACTGAATGTCCAGAATGAGCCAGTCAGGGGACAAGAAAAGGAGTAATGAAGGTATTTTATATGCATTTTTTTTTTTAAAAAAAGGATAAATTCTGTGTTTATCTGATTGTGATTCTGTTCTTTGAATTTGCTGCTTGATATTCACAATCTCCTTTTTTTTTAACCTTTTATAGTTTGGACTGTCGGTTGCATGGAAAACCAGTGATCAGAATTTACAATATTTCAGAAATTTTTGTTTGCTTGTCTGTTTGGTTTGTTTTATATTTCACTGTGCAATTTTATTCATGTTTACCAGGAAGTCAGTCAAACAGGACTTAATTCCAGATAAAAGCAATACAGTGACCATAATTTCGATCCAGCATGACCAATGGGAAAGTTGTGGACTCTGTAGTCCAAAATATTTGGAATGTGCCAAGTTAACTACTGTTTAAATCTACCTGATATTTGTTGGTACCACATTTAAGAGATGTCTGGACATCTACAGACAGACCATCCAATAGTGTTTTTTTTCAAGAGGCCACTGGACTTTCTGTTTTTTTCTTTTTGAAGATGTTTCGCTTCTCATCCAAGAAGCTTCTTCAGTTCTGAGAATAGATTCAGCTCTGAGAAGAGCTGAAGAAGCTTCTTGGATAAGAAGCGAAACGTCTTCAAAGAAAAGCCAGAAAGTCCAGATGCCTCTTGAAAAAGCCCCTTTGGGCCCAGTGGTGGGATTCATCTGTGGGCGTGGCTTGGTGGGCGTGGCAGGGGAAGGTTACTGCAAAATCCCCATTCCCTCCATATCCCACTAACCTGCTTTCCAGCTCCGTTCTCCCGTGCAGGGCAACCAAAGAAGACCCAGCCAATCAGATGGGACTTGGGAGGCAGAGAATAGATGGGGCGGGACCAGTCAGAGGTGGTATTTTCCGGTTCTCCAAACTACTCAAAATTTCCGCTTCCGGTTCTCCAGAACTGGTCAGAGACAACCGTGACCTGGATGGTTGAGAATTTCCACAGACATACAGGCAGACTTCCCTGCTGACCTTCCTGGTTTGGCTTTGCAGGAAACAAAGGGCCCCTGGGGGAAACAAGCCACAGCAGCACGCAGAAAACCAGCAAGGCACCACCAAGCACAACAAAGAACACCAGAAACCTTCACAAGGCGGCCAAGCGCCACACTCCTCGGGGCGATGTGGCCACCACGGCTACAGCCAGAACCGGCGGTGGCATCACAACCAGAAACACTCTCCCAATGACAAAGAGACGCACCGAAACACCAAAGAGACCGAGAATCTAAAAATAGAAGATACTTCTGTCTGCACGGTGCACATCCCTCTGGAGATGCACCGCAACCACGATGCGACTGAGAAGCCGTCGCCACAGTACCTCCAGGATCCTGAAAGCAAACGGAAGGACAGCATCCACGAACGGAAAAACGAGAGGCCCAAAGTCAACTTGCTGCAGTCTTCCAAGGACAGGCTACGCCGGAGGTTAAAAGAGAAGGTAACTGCTGCTCCTCAGTCACTTCTTTTTTTAAAAAATAGAACTTTATTAAAATTCAAAACAGGGGAAGAAAAACTACCAAAAACAGGGGAAGAAAAAAATTCAAAAGGAGATAGAGTGAAAAAGTGGGGGCGAAAAGAGGAGAAAAGTAGGGAAAGCCGTTCGTTCAACTTGTCTCAGTACAAATATATAATATCTAAATTAAGCCTAATGTAACCGATAACTAACTTCAAATTAAGAAACCTCTACAACATTTCTGTAGTCTTCAACAAATCCAGACAGACATCCAATCATTAATTCAGAAATGCCTATCTATCATTATCAAAGCCAGTTTGGTCCAGTGGTTAAGGCACCAGGCTAGAAAGTGGGTGACTGTGAGTTCTAATCCTACCTTAAGCATGAAAGCCATTTGGGTGACTGTGGGCCAATCATTGGGAGGTGATGACTTCCAGTCCTGCCTTAGGTGCAAAAGCTAGGCTGGTGACTTTGGACCAATCACCAGGAGACTCTTAGTTCTATCCCAACTTAGCCATGGAAGTTGGATGGGTAACTGGGCCAATCACCCGGAGAATTTTAAGTTCTAGTCCCCCCTTTAGCCATGAAAACCAGCTGGGTAACTTTGATACAGTCACTCTCAGTCCAAATCACCTCACAGTGTTGTTGTGGGGAAAATAGGAAGGAGATATATTCACTGCCTTAAATTATTTATAAAAAATAATAAAGGCAGGATATAAATAAAAACTAATAAACCGGATTGAAAAAATAATCTCTATTTTAAGCCCATGTCACACTGCACCAACGGATGCAAAGAGGATATAAAACGGACAAAAAAGCTTGCCATCCGTTGGTTAACGCGATGTACTTACTGCCTCCGTTTTGCTTCCTCTCTATCCATCCAGCATCTGTTTATTGACGTTTCATCCGCTCAGAAAATTTTGAGCTGCCCAAAAATTTGAGCGGAAAATGTATCCAATGCATCCGTTCTGCATCCTCTAGGCATACGGGGGACATCCGTTCTGCATCCATTACGCATCTGCTATATCCACTAGGCATCCGCTGTGCATCCTCACAACTCAAATCCGTTCCAGCGGTAAACGGACGCAGGGAGGAAGCAGAATGGACACGCAGCGTTAGTAGCACGGATGGAGAAAGGATGAAAGTGGGTGCAGCTCATCCGCTCTGCATCCTCTACGCATCCGCTCTGCATCTTCTACGCATCCGCTCTGCATCCGCTACGCATCCTCTACACATCCTCTATACATCCGCTCTGCATCCTCTATACATCCGCTCTGCGTCCTCCCCATGTCCGTTCCTTTCCGTGTTATCCACTCTGCTTATGCAAATTTTTGCCCCTTTTGAGAGCAGATAACAATGGATGGAACATTTTGCTCGTCCATTGTGTCCTTTTTGCATCCGTTGGGCAGTGTGACATGGCCTTTAAAAATCAACCTAAGCAAAATCTTAAAACAAGCATATATACGTATTCCATTTCCATATCTCTTAATTCATTTTCCAATCTATTTTTGTTACTAATTTTTACATTTATTTCATCTGCATATATTATATTCCCTCATTAATATAGCCCTAAAAAAGAAAGAAAGAAATCCCATATTTCCTCCATTCTATAGATCCATCATAACAGGAGAAAAAAAAAACCCAATCTGAAAACACAAATCCATCTTGTTTTCCTCACTCACTTCTTGAGCCATCAAAGACATTTGCAATTTTTTGTGTCAGGGAGTCGCGCTAACCTTGTTACTGAGGATTTGTGACCATGATGTCACTGGAACAAGCAGAACCAAAATGTTCAGGCCTTTCATAAGAGTTTTGATAGGGTTTATAAGGCATCCATTTGCCCTTAAATCCTCCCAAATTGGAAAAAAAATCGGCAAGGAGGGCTGGCACAAGTGAGTGCTTTAAACCTATACAATAAGTTCAATTTTCTGGAGTCATCTGTATGATTCCCTCATATGAAAACTTTTATTTCCACCACAAGCTTCCTCTGTTATCTGTATTTAAATCCAGAGGGATGAAATCCATCAGCAGAATTGAGATGTATTTGTTTTGTTGTGCATTGCTTATTTATTTATTAAACAAACTTATATAGCTGGCCAACTCACACACAGTAGCTCCAGGTGGTGTCCAACATTAAAAGTCAACAGTTAACAGATAACAGATAATCAGAGTTGGAAGGGACCTTATCGGTCATCTAGTTCATCCCCCCACCCAAGCAGGAAACCTTACACCATTTCTGACAAATGGCAGTCCAATCTCTTCTTGAAAGTCTCAAGTGATGGCACTCCCACAACTTCCGAGGGCAAGCTGTTCCCATTAAAAATCCATAGTTTAACTGACTCACTGCCCGCCCCATGGCAACAAGAGAATCAAGCCAAACCGCTGGATTGGCTCTAAATGGGGTCCCTGACTAAACCGTTTCATCAAGAGTTTGCAGAAAGGGTACAGGCAGGGCCAATCTTATCTCTAGGGGAATGATTCCAAAGGGAGGGAGCCACCACCGAGAAGGCCCTTGCTAGTGAGTTAGCTTTTCATGCCTTATCACAGAGTAATCATGTTGTATTCCAGAAAAAAAAGTGGCATATAAATGATGACAATAAATGATATTGTTTTTGTTATTGTCAACTTTACAGAAACTATTGCTCTTTGGCTTTATTTTGTCTTGGAAAAGTCTTATTTAATGTCCCTGTTTAATTTCTCTTCTGCTTCAGCAAAACCAGCCTAATGTCCTGTAATAAATACCATGTTCTGCCTCTCGATGTCACTCTATATTATTTGTTGCTTTTGCTTTCTATTGATCAGAGCTAATCTTAGTTTCGACCCAAATAATCTCACTTCCACATCCAGGAAAGTCCCCACTTAAAACAATGTCCCTGGCATCAGTTCATGAATCTTAGCAAACCAACCATAGTCCGTTTATTTCTTGTGCCAACTTACCTGAAGCCAGCCATTTAACTGAAATTAGAATTCAATTTTATCTCTAAAGTTGAAGGGGACTTTAATCCTTTATCACACCATGGAATGAGTAATTCAATGAAAATAAATGTCATCATGAAATTCATCATGAAAATGATGAGCAGAAATTCAATGGGCATGGCTTCAGTATTATAGACGTCAGCATTTTTTTAAGGATTATTCATTCCCTTAATTGCTGTCTGCCATATGGGCATTAAAAGTGCAGAGTTTGTGCCCAAAAAACAGAGCCTTTTTTATACTTCGAGATCTGTGAAAAAAATTAGGGGATGTGGTTATCTCCATTTCCACAGCACAGAATTTGAAGAAAAAAGACAGTATTTTTTTCAGAAGACCTTGGATATTGGAATTCGTTGGTTAAAAAAATACAAGTAATCTTCAACCAACAATCACAATTTAGCCTAAAATTTCTTTTGCTAAGCAAGACATTTATTAAATGAAGTTTTCCCTATTTGACAACCTTTCTTGACACATTTGTTAAGTGAATCACTGCAGATGTTAAGTTAGTAACAAACATTGTTATTTGAATCTGGCTTCCCCATTGACTTTGCTTGTTGGAAGGTCGCAAAAGTAATCCCCAAATCCCAGGACGCTGCAATTGTCTTAAATATGAGTTAGTAGCTAAGCATCTAAATTTTGATCACGTGTCCTTGGGGATGCTACAATGGTTGTAAATGTGAAAAAAAGTCATAAGACACTGTTTTCGGTGCCGTTGTAACTTTGAATGGTCACTAAATGAATCATTTTAAGTGGAGGTACCTGTAGGTCAATTGAAGAATTTGAAAGGTTAAATTTAGATTGATTCTGGTATTCTGTGGAGATGTACCACTATTTTAGTGAGATTAGCCAGAAATGGATAACAGGTCAGATATATGTTTAAAAGCGAAATGCCACTCATGCATCATCACAAAATCTCCAGAACCATAAAGTCTATAAACTTGAAATTTGGCACGTATGTTCCTCTTGGCTTCTAGGTGCATACTAAGAAATAATTTTTCAAAATAACCATTAGTATTTTGTATATTATTATTAATACATTCTGATGCTAAGGTGTTCTATTTCCACCTCCCCACCTGAAAATAAATCTGTTCTAAATACAAAACACAAGCAGAGGAGAGTTTAAGTTTTACTTTCACAGCAGCAACCCTCTTTAGTACAGAACAGTTGAGCTAAGCCACGCCCAGGCTCCTTGCTGTCTCCTTGCTCACACAGCAAATACTCTTTCAGTTTACACATTTCAGTTTCCAAACAGCCCTCAACTCTCACACACATGCTGGTAGGTATAGACAGAATTTTTCCCCCCTTATTTTCTTCCCCAAAAACTAAGCCCAATCGCATAGTTTCATAGCGAAGCACGGGCGTAGAGTTAGTATGCTACTATATTCATAATATGGCAGCCTTAAAATGCATTGGGACCACAAGTCCCAGAATTCTTTGGAGGGTCCTAGATTGAGCAAGCAGGTTTCTACTATGCTAGCTTTTGTTCGATGCCTCCTAATCGTCATGGCTTGTCACACAGTGCTGATCCGTGTTCTTTTCTCTTTCTCCCTCCATGTCTCCCCCTTGCGTAACAGATGCCTTGTCTTTCCCTTTTCACGGATCAGGACGAAGTGGTGGTGGAGTCCACGGACCCACAAAGGAACAAAATGGACAAATTAATTGAGATTCTCAATAGCATGAGGAATAACAATAGCAGCGGGGTGGACTCCAAGCTCACCAACTTCATGGAAGAAGCCCAGAATTCCACCAACTCCGAGGAGATGCTGGGGGAGATCGTCAAGACCATCTACCAGAAGGCTGTGACTGACCGTAGCTTTGCGTGCACAGCGGCCAAGCTGTGCGACAAGATGGCTCTCTTCATGGTGGACGGCACCAAGTTCCGGAGTCTTCTTCTCAACATGCTTCAGGTAACTGGATGAATGGTTGCTTCTGCGCCTTCAAGGCGTTCCTTCGCTGGCGGGGTGAGATCTCCATACCATCTGGCCATGCTTCAAAAGCAAGCCAGCATTCCTTTTGCACCCAATTAATTTTAGAAAAATAAAAACAGCAGGGAGAAAGGGAAGGGGCGGTGGCATCTCTGTTTGTTGACATGATGCATTTCATGGTTACAGGGAACCGTTATAATTTTTGTAGACATCCGCCATCCTTCTCCAGGCCTATTTTAAACGATCCCTTTAGCAAACACTCAGTTTCTTGAGGTGCAATTCTTCTCTGTTCTGCATATAGGGAGAGGGAGAGTGCTTTTTGGGGGCGAGGGGGGGAATGGTTGAAAGGCTGCCTCTGTTGATCTACAGAGGGACGGAGGTTGGGGTCTTTTCCCCCTTTTGCTTTGAACATTGGCTTCAGCTCAAAAGAGCCAGCAAACAAGCTGGTTTTATATAGGTTTTTTTCATCGCATTTGAGTAAATATGCATGACTCCGAAGGCCCAATGAGGTGAAAGAGCTAGAAGGGAAAGGAAAAACCTTCTAGCAGGTCCAGGGACAGGAAGAGTTGCAAAAGGTTTGGTGGGAAGGAAGATTGAAGAGTTTGGAGAACGGAATTTCTTGTGCTGGCTTGAAATAACCCACTAGCTGTTGGCTGCGAGTCTTCAGTTTTATATGTATTGTGTGTGATCAGTGGAATTTCTCTTCCACCCTCTTTTTTTTAGTGGATCATGTACAGCAAGGGTGTCCAACCTTGGTATCTTTAAGGCCTATAAACTTCAACTCCCAGAATTCCCCAGCCAACATACAGTATATCGTTTTTAAAGACTGACTTTGAATAAGAGAGCTTAAACTGTCTATATCTGAGGGCAAATTTGCATTTTACAAAAGCTGCTAGTTGTCGTCTTCTTCAATTTCCTTTCACTTCCTCCAAAGAACAAGGTCTTCATGCAATATGTCTCAAGGATATTTGCTTAGCAAGATGGGCAGCCTGTACCTTTAATAAACAAACAAACAAATAAATATTGTCATTTTTGCCTCAAGTCTTAGTGGACTAGGTATACCTTCTCTAAAATTATCTGACCCATACCTGGTGCTTTAGGTCTTCCATTGGTGTACCCATCACCACTGCTGGTCATCTTCTCTTTCTTTCCATTCTTCCCAGCTTCTTCTCCGGAGGACTAATTCTTCAGATAAGGGTCTGAACTAGGACAAGTTAGACCTCTGTGTTGATTTGATGATCCATCAGTTTGTTTTCTTGACTGTCCATGGTATTCTTTTCTCCCATTCCAAAATTCAAAAGCATCAATTATCTTCTTATCCTACTTCTTCAAAGTCTAGCTTTAGCTTCCATGAAGTGCAGTGGGATAGGATAGAAAATATGGAGTGAAGTGGAGGGAGTAGAGTAGAGTAGAGTAGAGTAGAGTAGAATTCTTTATTTGGCCAAATGTGATTAGACACCCAATGAATTTGTCTCTGGTGCAGGAGCTCTCAATGTACATGCAAAACAACAGAGTAATAATAATCATATTAATGATACCAACAAGAGGGAGTATTACAGAAGATGAGAAGGATAATAATAATACTATAGCCATACAACTTGGATAAATAGACAAAATAAATAGACATACTGTGAGGATTAGGTGTTCAGCAGAGTGATGGCACAAGGGGAAAAAATGTTTCAAACTGTTTTGGCATGCAGTGCCCTTCAGCAGTGTCCCAAGGGTACGAGTTGAAACAGTTTATGTACAGGATGTGAGGGATCTGTAGATATTAGGGAATATCATGATTTGCACAACTCTGATCTTTCAAAAGCAAAGGCTGGACCCTGAGTTAGGTCCAGCCTGGCTGTTCTCACATCCTTCACTTGTACTAGGGATGCACTCTTTTAAAAGCCTCTTTGATTCAGCTTTTTGGTGCACATCAACCTGGTATGTCTGCAGAATATTGGCTACATAGCACCAGATTCCCCCCTTACCTTCCTGCTCTATTTCTCTGATGTTCTCTGCTATTTTTTTCCTTTGCTGATGGAATTCCTTGTACTGTACAGCAAAGAAAAGGGGTAAAGGGGCAAATCTTGTACACAGAGCCCATATCAGTGTGTAATTCTCCCACCAAGACTGAAAAGATGTTTGGAGAGCACCCTTGGCTACCATCCCTCTCTTGAAGGGTTAGGAAGGAGACCAGGAGAAAGAGTGCAGAGAAGAGCAACAAAGATGATTAGGGACCTGGAGGCTAAAAGATGTGAAGAACAGTTGCTGGAATTGGGTATGTCTAGTTTAATGAAAAGAAGGATTAGGGGAGACATGATAGCAGTGCTCCAAAGCACCTGAAGGCAAAACAAGAAGCAATGGATGGAAACTAATCAAGGAGAGAAGCAACCTAGAACTAAGGGAGAAATTTCCTGATAGTTGGAACAATCTATCAATGGAACAACTTGCTTCCAGAAATTATGAATGCTCCAACAGTGTAAGTTTTTCAGAAGAGATTAGACAACCATTTGTCTGAAATGGTATAGGGCAGTGGTGGCTAACCTTTTTGGGCTCCTGTGCCAAAAATTGTGCACACGCTTGCACTCGTGTGCCAGCACCCAGAAGGCAATGTGAGCCCCCTATACATGTGCATGCAATCTCCACTTACCCACCTCTGCCACCCCTTTACCTGCACTGCGCCTCACAGCTGATTTTCAGCTGGGTTGAGGCCTTTTTTGGACTCCCAGAGGTTTGAGGAAGGCTTCTGCAGGCTTCGCAGGCCGAAAATTAGCCCTGTTTTCATCACTTCCGGTATTTTCGGAAAAGCAGGAAGTGATGAAACGGGGCTAGTTTTCAGCCTGCAAAACCTGCAGAAGCCTTCCTCAAGCCTTTGGGATGCCGAAAAAGACCTCAAACCAGCTGAAAATTAGCTGTGAGGCTCATGGATGCCCAGTGAGGTAAGTTTGCCTGCAGCTCGCGTGCCACCTGTGCATGCCACAGGTTCACCATCATGGTATAGGGTTTCCTGTCTGAGCAGAGGGTTGGACTAGAAGATCTTCAAGGTCTCTTCCAACTCTGTTAGGAATTGGGATGACTTTTGTGGTCATAGCAGAGAGCAAATACCAACAAATGACTCATAGCTGGAGCAGGAGAACCCAAAAGATCAGGGATGGGGAATTATGGCCCCTTTACGACCTGTGGACCTCAACTCCCAGAATTCCTGAACTGGTTGGCTCAGGAATTCTGGGAGTTGAAGTCCACAGGTCATTAAAGGGCCATAGTTGCCCATCCCAGCAAAAGATGTTTTAAAAAACCCCAGGTTATTCTGTGGTCTGTTGAGAGCTGGATTAATTTTCCCCCGTCACCTGCTACCCAGTCACGTAGGAGCTGCTTGGAACTCAGTAGCTTTATGCCATCTGGACAGAAAAACAGTCCTTGTAGCTTAATCCCCCCCCCTCCTTTTGTTGCCTGCCCCCTTGCTGACCTGGAGCTGTGAAAGCAAACCCCCCCACACACACACACGCACGCCCCGCTAACCGAAAGTCTGTTGAAGAATGAGAGACATCTCGCACGAGCTTTAGGCGATAGACGTCCTCAGCGACTTTCTCTCTCTCTCAAGCAACCCACCACCCACGAATAATCTGTTACCGCTGTCAAAGCGGAGGGGGGGCTATTGGGGAGGGAGGATCTGCTGTTTCTTGTAGATTGGATGAATTCTGGGATTAGCTCTGGCTCTGTGTGTGTGTGTATGTGTTGGGTTTTCTACATTGCTGAACAGATGGCTGCAGAAATATTGAAGAGGAGACCCCATGGAGTGCAGAAGGGAGCAAGACTACACAATTTTGTCACAGCATCCCATCTTTCCCACCTGGCAGATAAACAGATTCTGGAGCAGATTCCTGGTCTCCCAGCTTGGCATATATTTGGGTCTCTTGTTTTTTTTTTAATGGCTGGGTTAAATAGATCAAATTCTATTTTGGTTCCAACCTGGGAGTAGCTTGTTTTGCTCTGTTCCATACCTGTGCAAAACTCTCAGGTCTACTTAAATCCCAATGGACCTCAGCTCAGGGGTGGGCTTCAAAAATTTTAGCAACTGGTTCTCTGCCCAGTAGGTGGGTGGGCGTGGCCCTGGTGGGTGTGGCCTAGTCAGCCTCCTGCCCCACGGTGGGAGGGGGGGCATTTTTTCCTCGAGCCTCCGGGAGGGCGAAAACAGCCTCCCTGGGCTCCGGAGGCTCTCTGGAAGATGGAAATGAGTCCATTTCCGGCCTATCCGAACTTCCGGGTGGCCCATTTTTTGCCCTCCCCAAGCCTCCGTGCAGGCCCTGCACTTACCTGCATCCAAAACTAGCCGTGTGGGGACACCTGGGAAGGGATGGGCAGGGCAGGGTGTGCAGGGCCAGCCAAGAAATCTAGAAAGTCTAGTCCTGCCAAGAATGTAATAGGTGTTAATGGAGAGGCAGCTTCTGTAAGCAACACCAGAATGTTTCCTTCCTGCCTTCCTTACAGGATTAAGCCAATAATTTCTTCTAACAACCAGTTGTCCAAACTGCTTAGAATATTAACAACTGGTTCTAGTGAATAGGTGCGAGCTGATAGAATCCCACCCCTGATTAGGAGGTAACTCTTGTTCCATCATCAGCCATGGACACCGCCTGGGCAATGTTGCACCAGTGGGCTGCCTCTTAACTCAACCCACCTAACAGCATTTGTTGAACTTGAATGGAGGATGCTGTGTTCGTATGAGGTGTGGTGTCTGTCTAAATTACATCTTCCAGATCTAGTCTTACCAAGGCATTTTGCCAAGCGGTAAATCTTTACGTGATCTTCATTCCCAATTATAGAAGCTGGAAGCTTATTTTTCTTGGGAAACTTCTGCTGGCCATTGTTATAAATATTAACCCTCCCATCTCAGGGCTGTGCGGAGCCAGGAGGTTAACTGGCCTGCTTGCAAGCTCCGGGGATGTAACATAAGTTAAAGTATTCCTCTGTTGAAATGTGCTGCAGTCTCTTTATAGCTGAGAGGTGTCTGCTCCTGAACTATGCACAGAGAAGGGTATTATTAGAGCAAGCCTCACTGGTTGTAACAGAACCCTGTTCTCCTTAGCAACCATTTCCAACAACACATCAAACAGAAGGATGTGATACCTTTCAGGGGAAAAAAAAAGGGGAGGGGGGTAGGTGAGCCTGGCTTAGAGAGAAAGAAAGGCCCAAACTAGCAAATCTCTTCCCTGTTTCCAGGACCGCTGGATTGTTGCAAAAGAGAGATAAAGAAACAAACACATAAAACTTTTCTAAAACAATTTTTATTATGACTGAGTTGTTATGCTTTGTCATTATCACGTAAACAAGGGGTAGAATCCAGGGAGGATATTTTTAATGAATGCATTCAAAGCCTTCCTTGACTGTTGGTCTGCCCATGGCTTGAACTGTAATTCTTTTGTCTCCAACCCGCAAATGGATATTTTATGCCTTCCATTTTTCCTAGATTTATGTTTTTCTAAGAGTATGTTTATACTCTTGGCTGCAATCTCTTGGCTGCACTGATGATGTTACTTAGTTTGGGTAATGAAACGTCTGCAAGAAAACAATCAAGCTTAGAGAGCACCAAGGACCCCTCATTTCAACCTTGAGCTAAAAATATTCTCCTTTATTGGAATCTCTCATCTTCCCTATGTGCAGTTCCAAAGACACCCAAGAAATATGGATCCAGAGAGGAAGAAAAAAAAAATTCAATGTCTTTTTCTGTCATTGTCTTACTGGTTTGTTTCAGAAATGCCTTTTACATTTTTAAGGATAAATATTCTGTAATACTACTGGTTGCAGTAAACTTTGTTGACCGTGTGATGTCATAGCTCAGGAGATGGGAATCCCGAGTTCTAGTCCAGCCTCATCCAAGGAAAATGTTGTTTAGCATAACCAACTTTCTAGGGTGGCAGTGGAGAAAAAAAATGGAAGAATAAGAGCTATGAATGCCATCTTATGCTCATGGAGAATAGATAGAATCGAATGAAG
Organism: Laticauda colubrina; assembly: GCA_015471245.1. Lineage (NCBI taxonomy): Eukaryota > Metazoa > Chordata > Lepidosauria > Squamata > Elapidae > Laticauda > Laticauda colubrina. The sequence goes on from BLBF01000010.1 coordinate 4,629,999, forward strand.
GAAGGAAGGAATGAAAGAATGAATGAATGCTTGTCTCCAGAAGTTGTGAGTGCTCTATCACTGGAGGTCTTTAAAAAGAATTAGACAGCCATTTGTCTGAAATGGTATAGGGCCACCTGCTCTAACGGGATTCAACTGCAACAGGCCAGGGACCACTGGTGGTCTGCGAGAAAATTTTGGTGGTCCGTGAGAAAATGTTGGTGGTCCACAGAGAAATGACACCCCCCAAAGCAATTAATCCAGGCTGCGCGGGAATACAAGGCTATGTTGCCCACATGGCTCGCGGAAACACAAGGCTTGCATCACTTGCATTGCGAACAACAGGAGGTAGTGGGGGGGGGAAGGGCAAGGGGGGGACTTGCCCCACTCACCCCATGCGCCTGGCCTGGCCACTGGGCTGCTTCTTTCTTCTTCTGCTTTTGGCTGCATGCACTTAAAGCACCAAAGTCTTTCTCCTCCCCCAAATTCTGCCAGAAATGAGACTCCGGGATCCCTCAAGGCATCCTGCTCTAAGAGGCTGCGCTGGCAAAGAGTCATTTCTGGCACAGTTTGGGGGGAAGAAAGACTTCTGCTGCTTTCCTTGCATGAAGCCAAAAGTCTCTCTCTCTCTCTCCCCCTCCCTCCCCCTGAGAACAGAGCTGGAGACAGTGTCCTGCGATCCCAAATAAAGAATGGTTGATTGATAGGAGTACATGGTGGGAAAATTTTGAGATTTTTTTTTTTTTGGGGGGGGGGCATTTTCCAAGAGTCTCTGGTCCGCGGGATTTAAAATGATGAGTTTGGTGGTCCCTGAGGTCCAAAAGGTTGGTGATTCCTGGACTAGAAGACATCCAAGATCCCTTCCAACAATTAATTAACTTTCATTAATTGGATTTGATACACCTGTTTTTGGGGATTAACACGAGACTCAATCTATTAGGAAGCTTGCCTGCATTAACCCCACTGAAATGAGAAGCAATGTTAGCATTTTCCATCCTTAAATCATCTTGGAGGTGTTAGGAGTGCTTATTTGATTATTCTCAGGCATAATCTTTGGCTCAGAATCTGGAACTTGCCATCTCAACAGGTCAGACACAATTCTAAGTGGCTAAGGTGGATCTAGACCAGCGTTCTTCAAACTTGGCAACTTCACTGTGTTAAAATATGCCCCATGCTGTCTGGGGTCTTCTGAGGGTTGAAATCTACACATATTAAAGTTGCCAGGTTTGGGATAGATTATTAAGGGTTTTTTTTGCAGCAGATAGTAGTACAATTCTACGATCACAGCCTTCAATAAAACATCTCCTCCTAATTTTAGCAATGTACTTGAACTCAGCACTTCTGTGGAGAGGAGGTTTTTTTTTTAAAAGCAATGTCTTAAAGAGTCTAGATAATCCTCAATTTATGACCAGTCACTTCACAAACATTTGAAGTTACAACGGACTTCACCAGAGCTACTGATAACCCAATTTTGAAGCTCCAATGGCCATGTACTCCCCCATCCCCGGTGGGCTGGTTGCCAAGCAACCAAAATGTGTTCATGTGACCACGGGAGGGCATGGTCATATGATCACATTTTCATGTGACCACGGGAGGGCATGGTCACATGATCACGCAACCAGCCCACATTCATGATCGCAAGTTAGGATGTTTTTGTCAGAAATTGATGTTTAATCTCATTTTACAGCAAAAAAAAAAAAATGGCCATTTGGGCACAATGGGTTCACTCAACGACCACCACGTTCACTTAACCAGAGCATTCACTTAACAACCAGTGCAGAAAAGGTCATAAAAATTGGGCACATGGCGATCAGCTTAATGACTGGCAGGGACATACAACCGTAATTCCAGACTCAATTACGGGTGTAAATCAAGGATTACCTGTACTGGGATCAGCATCCCAAACGAAAGGAAGCAGAATACACATTTTTCAGAGTTGTGTTTCCAGATTTTATCTGACCTGAATTTTTTGACAATTTCATGGCTTCTGATTTGTGTGTGTGTGTGTGTGTGTGTTGGTTTTATAAGTCTTCTCTTAGTTATTTATCAAGTTTAGAGGAATTGTTTTTGTGAGTGATTAGTTGCAACAAATTAAGAATCCTTGTGTTGGGGAATTAGGCATGGGGAATGGCATTTGTATTATTAATGCTACCATCCATGCCAGCCAGGCCACTTAGCGGAATTTGTAAAAGAAAATGCTCCATTTTAACCCTGCAGCATCACTCGGACAATGTGCAAAGGGCAATCAAAAGTATTTCTCTCTTGTTTGTGCTTGTAATTTTTGTCTTTTCTTCTTTTGGCTTTTTAATTTTACCTGAGACTTCTCAGAAAACAACAACTGAATGAAAAACTGCTGGTGACCTTCTACCGCTGCACCATAGAGAATATCTTAATTTACTGCACCTGTGTATGGTTTGCCAATTGCACAGGGGCAGATAGGAAAGCACTCCAGAGGGTTAATGTCATTGCCCAGAGGATCATGGGTTGCCCTCTCCCATCTTTGGAAGACCTTTATAGCTCCCATTGCCTTAAGAAAGTTCAAAACACTCTCAAAGATCCATCTCACCCCGGTCACCTTTTTTTTTAAACTGTAATCATCTGGCAGATGGTACAGGACAATAAAAACAAGGACAAATAGGCTGAAAAACAGCTTCTATCCCAGGGCAGTAGCTCTTCTGAATTCTGCTGTACAGTGCAATGTTGATGTAGTGTTGGTGGTTTTCGGTTCATTGTGTGGAAGGTGAAGGATGTGTGTTTGTATTTATTTTCATGGTCATGATGTGCATTGAAGGTGGTGTTTGATTTCATTGTATGAGGTGCAATGACAATAAACTAAACTAAACTAATATCCTATTTTTTGAAATAAATAAAAATTTATATGGACAATTAAAAGAGACATAACACATTTGGGGGAGAGGGGTGGATTTCCCTTGAGCTTGAATTCCCTAAGTCCATTCTTCCCAAAGTATCACTTTTGGAATGTATTGGGTCTACAACTCCCATCAACAACTCATGTTGATAAGAATTGTAATGCCAGAGCATCTTCACTGGCTATGAACTCTTTCAGGGTAACAAAATTCCATGTACTCTTGGAAGAGGTGCTTCAGATCAAAATACCTCGGTGGATGGGTGGATAAACAGAGAGAGGCACACGCATAGATCCACAGGATACAGATAGTTCTCGAGTTACAATAGTTCATTTAGTGATGGTTCAAATGCCACTGTGTTGTGGTTAGCCGGCAGCAGGTGCGGACGGCTGAGGAGAGCGAGGACTCAGATGAGGGGCCAGGACCATTAAAGAGTGGACCACTGCCTTCAGAGATTGTGGGAGCTGGCAGCAGCGATGAGGAGGTTCCCGAGGAGCCTGTGCTAAGTGAGCATGTGCACAGGATTACTCACAGGGAAGAGCAGCTGCAGCAGCACAGGCGACTCGGGAGTAAGGCTGCAAGGTAATGGCCCCTTCTCCAAGCATATAAAAACCAGCTGTGAATCAGACGTTCTTTGTAGGAAGCAAAAATGTTTTGAAATTCCAACCTCATGGACATTGCAGTATCTTAGTTGGTATTTGAAGACTCTTGTGTTGTAAAATATTTGTAGGTAACTTTATCTGTTATTCTTGGCGAGACTCATGCTTATCAAAATTAATTAGTTTGCAGCAGCCTTTTAACCTGGGATTAGTAAGAATCATTAAAAGGTTTCTATTCCCTTTGGTTCGTGTTTACTTTATTGGAAAAGGGTTTGGGTCGGAACACACTGAAAAAAAGTGGCTTATGACAATTCTTCACACAACTGTTACAGCATCCTCATGATGCTTGGCAACTGACTCATATTTATGACGGTTGCAATGTCCTAGGGCCACGTAATCCCCTTTTGTGAACTTCTGACAAGCAAAGTCAGAAAGGAAGCCAGATTCACTAAACCACCATATTACTCACAACAATTGTGGTAATTCACTTGACAATCGTGGCAAGAAAGATTGTAAAATGGGGCAAAATTCAGTTAACAACTGTCTCGGTTAGCAAACCAAAATTCTGGGCTCAGTTGTGATTGGAAATTGAGGAATACCTGCAGATTACCAATCCCACGTAGACAGTGGCTTGTGAAGCTCTGGGAAAAGCTTTCATTTCAGTGCGCACACATTTGCACACCAAAATCCATGTAGCTTTCTAACCTTTTCTGTCCCAGATGGCTTCACTTGGCACCCGAGATCACCAGGCTCCACAGATCCTCAGGGATCCCTAGCCAGTATGAAAGCCACTGCTGGCATATTGGCATAAAAAGTGTATCTTACGATTGAAGATCCCAAATGGCACCCAATAGTTTGAATTGCTTTTAACGTTAATTTGTCACCCTGTCTACCTGATCACAAAGCTGAAACCCCTGGGAGAGGGGCAGCCTTGCAATGAGAGACAGCCTAGATCATATTGGAATTCTCAGCATCGAAGTGACAGGTTACAGAAGAATCCAGAATGTTCTCCACAGCCATATCAACATCCCTGCTAAAACCTTTTAATGCCTGTATCTCAGATGTCATAAACCATTGATTCAAGGGCCTACCCTTAAAAAAAACAACTCTGTTTTCCTATATGCGGCAAGGACTTGACTGAAATTATTTCCACCGCCACCATCACCATCTTGTGAACTCCAATATTTATCTATTAATTATATTTTTCTCCCACCTTTATTACTTTGTACCCAATTCCCCTTGCTCCACCTAGTTTCCGTACAATTTTCCCCTCCTGTGAGGTGAGTTGGGCTGAGAGAGAGTGACTGGCCCAAAGACACCCCAGTCAGCTTTCAGACCTAAGGCAGGACTAGAACTTACCGTCTCGTGGTTGAAAGTCAACCAGACAATTTTCATGCCTAAGGCTGGAACTCGAACTCTTAGTGACCTGGTTTCTAGCCAGGTGCCTTCACCACAAGACCAAACTGGCTCAAACAGCCCTCACAGTCAGGAAGTTCCTCCTCAGTTCGAGTTAGGATCTCTATGCAAAGCTTCCACCTGGTTCTTCTCTTACCTGTGGCTGCTTTGGAGAAGAGATCTACTCCCTCTTCTCTGTGAAATCCTTCCTATAGGGCAAGGGTGGGATTCAAAATCCCAGCAACCAGTTGCTGCCCAGTTGCTGAGTGGGCGTCACCATGGTGGGTTTGGCCTACCAGAACTTCCCGTTTCCAGCTTCTGGTGGGCCTCCAGAGCCCGGGGGAGGCCATTTTCACCCTCCCAAGGGCCCGGAGGCTTCCCCTGGGCCTCTGGGAGAACGAAAATGGCCTCCCCCGGGCTCTGGAGGCCCTCTGGAAACAGGTCTGTTTCTGGACTTCCGAAAGGCCCATTTTTTTTCCCCCTCCCAGAGCCTCCGCGTGGACCCTGCACTCACCTGCATCACGTGGAGACTCAGGGGAGAGGAGGGGTAGGTGGGGCCAGCCGGTCAGTTGAAATAGCGGTTCGGAGAAACAGATGTAATTTTGACATCCAGTTCGCCTGAACCGGTCCAAACCGGTAGAATCCCACCCCTGCTATAAGGGAAAATTGCTTATCCTGTCTGTCTCTCCTTAGCTTTATCTTCTTCTTTTAGCTAAACATACCAAGTTCCTTTAACTGGTCTTTGTAGCGAAGGCTACAAATTCCTATGCTCTGCCCCCCTGATGCTTTTGGATGCTGAAGTCCTCTGCAAGAGTTAGTTCTCACACACAGTCCGTGAAAGAGAACGCAGCAGCAAATCTGACCCATTTACAAAAGCCAGGAAGAGCAGGAGATAGGTCAGCCAGTCCAAAAGCACCCCGTCCAAATGGACAGAAAGGAAACCCAGACCAAAGGAGGGTTTTGATCATTTTTTTCTGTTTCTAGCGCTTTTTCTTCACTCTCACAGCAGTCACTGAAATTCTTGCTTGTTGCAATAAATCATTATTTATGAAAAATTTCTGGGTTTCTTGTGGCTGGCTTGTGGGCTGGTTTTAAGTGGTTTGTTCTGTGCAGTGGGCTAAATCCTGGCAGCATCAGCAACTGCTGGGATTCGAAAATGAGCACTATATATAGAAACAATATTCAAAGCCGATTGTGTTGTCTTTTTCTGTCCTTTGTTTTTCTAACATTCGGATTTGCTAGCTTTATTGTTTTCACCGATTGTGTGGGAAGTTGCCGTGATGTTTTCTGCAGAGCTCCAGAAGATGCACATGTCTGTGTTGAGCAGGGGTGGGCAATTAATTTGTCTGGAGGACCGCTTGAAAAACTGGGGCCTTTGTGAAACTGGGTCTGTCCCAGACGCCGTTCTATTCAATTCCCCTCCCCCTTTTTTCTAATCTCCTGGTAGGCTGCCTTCTCTTTGCTTTGTTAATGTTACGTGAGCCTCTTGCACCTGGATCCAAACAGATCAAGTGAGCCATCAAGAAGCTGGTATTAAGTGTCCAGCCAGCCACGGGGTTAGGGAGCTGTCCCAGGGCATAAGAGGAGCGGTGGCACCTCTCGGGCGGGATGCATCGGAGGAGCAGCTCATTGCAAATAACCTTTCTGTCACCCCGAGCCAGGATGGGACCATGGGAGCTGGTGGGCTTGGATTGACTCCTGTCTAGTCAATCAAACTGGCCAGAGAATCTCTGGCATGCTAAACAGCAACGGGCTGAAGCTCAGCCTAAGACAAGCACGTCTGGCAGGCAGTTGAGGAAAGAGGCTGCTGATATTTGGCTAGGCTGGAGAAGGCCATATACACACAGAGAGAGAGATTGCATTCCTGGCAGTTCCCAGCGACGGAAAATTTGCTTGCCATGTTATGTAAGGCTGACCTTGCCCTTTCTCTCAAGTGCCTCTTGGAGTCAGACCCTGAAAGGAAACCTGGAGAAATGGGTGAATCAATCCACTCTCATCCGGGGAAACTGAGGCAGCTGGATGGCTGATGGTGTGTTGAGAGGGGGTGGAACCATGTGCCATAATCCCCAGCTTGGCTGGATAGTCACTGGATAATTTTGGGCAAGGTGTTGTTACCTTTTGGACTCTGCTTCTTTCCTTTTTTTATTGGCCAAAGATAAGGAAAGATATAGAGGGAGTCCTCGACTTACGACCATGTGATGACCCGGAGCATGGCACAAAAGCAACACAGTTAATCAGTAAGAGTCCCTTTATTATCTCCAACTTTGCCCCCAATGTCCAGGTTATTTTCTGGCTGGAGAAAAAGTCTCCCAGGAACAGCCTTTGACTGCAGAAAATTAAGTCCAAAACATGGTCAACACAAGCTGTAACTTAAAGTCCAAACAAGCCAAACTGAAGTCATTAGTTTGGCAGGACAAGAGCAAGAATTTCAGACTTGAAAGCACGGCAAAGCTCACATGGTTGGGAAGACCCCAGGAACACAGACAACTAAAGTCAACACAAGATAAACTCACGTTTGCTCCCAGCAGCCTGCTGCATTCAGCCTGCCTTTCTTATCAACTGTCTTCCCAGCTGTGGCTAATGAAAGAAATCAGGGCCCTTTCCTCCCCCATAAGCCACCCAACCAACCACATTGCTCTCTTCTCCATTTCTCCCTACATGCCCTAGGATGAAGAGGGGGTAGGCCTGGTTCTTCCTCTGAACTCCCTCTGCCTTGTTCTATCTCTCCCCTGCTCTGCCCAGCCGAACTTTGCCCTTTCCGAGCCTCCTCCACAGCCAATAGAGCACACTCCCATTCCTTGTCAGCTGTCCGGCGTCCTCCTCTGATTCAGACTCTGACAGGGGCATGACAGACCCAACTGAGCCCAAAATTTCCAGAACAAACCCAGAGGGAGGTTGAATGAGAGCCCAGCTTTATTTAGAAAAGGAAGGCAGACTCACTTGTAGCTAGTTCTGCTTTGACTTGTTTATGTCACAGATTCTTATGTATATTTAGGTCAGTGGGCTCCAAAACTCTCGAGACGCAACCCCATCTGGCCTGTTTCTGGACTTCCAGAAGGCCTGTTTTTCCCCCTCCCAGAGCCTCTGCGTGGACCCTGCACTGACCTGCATCGCTTGGAGACTCGGGAGAGGAGGGGTGGGCAGGGCCAATCGGTCAGTTGAAATACCGATTCGGTGAAACAGATGTAACTTTGACATCCGGTTCGCCCAAACCGGTAGAATCTCACCCCTGCTATAGGGAAAAACTGCTTATCCTGTCTGTCTCCCCTTAGATTTATCTTCTTTTAGCTAAATCTGACCCATTTACAAAAGCCAGGAAGAGCAGGAGATAGGTCAGCCAGTCCAAAAGCACCCCATTCAAGTGTGAGTTTTGCTCCCTTTTATAACCTTCCTTCATTGGTAGGTTGCAGAGTAGTTTACCACTGGTTCGGTGGGCATGGCTTGGTGGGCGCGCTTTGCACACTTTTCACGTGCATGCGCAGCAAACGCACACTTTGCACACGCCCAGAGGCTTTCCGGCTCACCACCTGCAATCCTACACTCTCCCTGCAGCTTCAGCAACTGTGCCATGCAAAGCAGCTGCACTTCAAAAGCAGGGAATAACAGTCAGTATGGGAGCCCAGGCGGACGAGTGGACCCCACAGCAGAGCATCGGAGAGAACCCGGTTCAATCTCTGCTGATCTTCGGTGCTACCGGTGCGCCAGAACCAGGCCGAAGTGATAGAATAGTATCACCACCTTCCTTGCCACAATTGTTAAGTGTATCGTTGCAGTTGTTAAGTTAGTGGCCCAATTGTTAAGTGAATCTGGTTTCCCCGCTGACTGTGCTTGTCAGGGGATCGCAAAAGCTGATCACATGATCCTCAGGATGCTGCAACGGTCATAGGTGTGAAAAACAGTCATAACTCGCTTTTTTCACTGCCATTGTAACTTCAAACAGTCACTACACAAATGATTGTAAGTCGAGGACTACCTATATCTGCATCTTTGAATGATCCCTCCTTGTGGCATGAATGAAATTCAGAGCAATAATTTGTTTCCCGGGTTTTCCCCGATTGAAAGCTTATCATGCCAAGAGAGCAATGAATATCTTGGGATATGTGTCAGCATTGGGACCCCAAGGGGATCTGGGGGAGATGCTTAGTGCATTCCCCTCCCTGTGTGGTTAGATTGTAATTACTATTATTGGAGATTATCTGCTAGACAGATGGAGTGTTGAGTTAATGCTGGTGTGTGTGTGTGCGCGTGTGTGTTTAAATGAATACTTAGTGGTGGTTTCATTCAAGCCAGCCAAGCACAATTGACAGATGCTTAAGATGGTGGGTTAGCTTAGAAACATGGACTTCCCCAATCAAACCCTTCAGAAATGCCCTTCCCCTCTCTTCTGCCTCTCCTCCCCTTTCCTCTCCCTTCATTTCTCCTTTTTATCTTCCCTTCCCTTCCCTTTCTCCTCCTTTTATCTACCCTCCCCACTTCCCAAGGAAGATTTTATGTGCAGAAGAATGATATATATTACTGTCAACACAGGCAATGCCACCATCTAGGGGAAGTGAAAGATCTGGTGCAGATTCTAGCAAACTTTATTGAGGCATAAGGTTTCATCAGAGCAGCAATTCATTCATTTCATGGTCAGAGTTTGCTATTGCGTGGGCTTTAAATACAGAGAGTTAAAAGGTAGGAGGTGAGCAGAAGAAACCTGGTGGGAAGCTAAAGGGTTTATGCAATAGCAGAGACTAAAGGGAGAATTTCCCAGGACAGGTGTGGGGTTGGGTGCCTTTATCTTATTAGTTAGAAAATGTAATAAGCTAAGATTCTGCTCGTGTCTTCGTTAATGAATTGGAATTTGTTTCAAGGATTGTAATTCAGTTGGACAGGTAGTCCGTGGCTTACAGTCACAACTGAGCCTGAATTTTCTGTTGCTAAGTGAATTTTGTCCCACCTTTTTTGCCATAGTTGTTAAGTGAATCACTACAGTTCTTAAGTTAGTAGCATGGTTGTTAAGTGAATGTGGTTTCGCCATTGACTTTGGATCTCGGAAGGTTGCAAAAGGTGACTCTGGGGACTCTGAAAACCGTCATAAATACATACCAGTTGCCAAACATCTGAGTTTTGATCATAGGACCATTGTGAGTGTTGAAATCTAGCCATCTTAAAGCTGACAAACACTGATCTAAGGTGAAGAAGATCTTGATGGTCTGAGAGGAGCATGACTTTGGGAGGTCCTTCAAACAGAAGGTGGCGCCAGTTGTAAGCTGTGTGTACACACTCTACCCAAACTGAAGCAAAGGCAATGCAGTTCTGCAGCTTCTCTTTGTGTGAACTCCTCTAGTGTTGTGTGATTGTTGTAGTCTGCTCTGGGTTTTGCAAATGCCATTCTTTTTTAAAATTGTGCTTTATTAAATGGCAGTCGAAGTGGTGCTGTGCAGATCAAAGTTGAAGGTAGAAGCACGGGGAAAAACACAATAGGTGCAAGTTCCTAGGAAATATGACAGCAGCTAATGAGCATAAAGCATATCCTTTATGCACTCTGGTTTTTGTTTTTTGTTTTTTTAGGTTTTTTTTTTTCATTTTTAAAAGTATGCATAATATTGGTGCAGGCAATAATTTGATCCAGCTTGACATTCTGGCAGGCACCCCAAGGTCTGAACCACATGAACGATTTCCTTTTTAACCCAAGTAATGAGAATGGTTTACGTAATTCAAAGTACTTTACAGAACATGGACTAATTAATTTTTCCCTGGAATTGATTGCAAACGGAGTGCTTGGAAACAGGCTGGCTTGATCGCCACCCCTGGTGAGTGAAAGTCTTGTCGGCATCATGAGACCATTAAGGAAACTTTCCAGGCAACATGGACAGACACCTTGTTCAATTGGAGTTCCTGATCAAATACAAGGCAAATACCAAAAGTCACCCTGCTGGGTTTCGATGGCTAAGGCGGGACTAGAACTCACAGTCTCCTAGTGCAGTGGTCGCCAACCAGTGGGCTGGGGACCACTGGTGATCTGCGAAAAAATTTTGGTGGTCCGCAGAGAAATGTCACCCCCAAAGCAATTAATCCAGGCTGCGCGGAAACACAAGGCTGTGCCTCCCACATGGCCCGTGGGAACACAAGGGTTGTGTTGCTTGTGAGGGGAGGGAGGAAAGGGCAGAAGAGGGGAACTTGCCCTACTCGCCCCATGTACCTGGCCTGGCCACCGGGCTGCTTCTTTCTGCTTCTTTCTTCTTCTGCTTTTGGCTGCACACAAGGAAAGCAGCAAAAGTCTTTATTTCTCTCTCCCAAACTCTGTCAGAAGTGAGTCTTTGGGATCCTGGAAGGCCTCCTGCTCCTGTGCCAGCAGAGACTCATTTCTGGCAGAGTTTGGGGGAGAGAAAGAAAGACTTCTGCTGTTTCTCTTGCATGAAGCCAAAAGATCACAAATAAAGAACGATTGATCGGTAGAAAAACAGGGTGGGGAATTTTCCTGCAGACTTTGGGGGGGATTTTCCCAGGGTCTCTGGTCCGCGAGATTTAAAATTATGAGTATGGTGGTCCCTGAGGTCCAGAAGGTTGGCAACCCCTGTCCTAGTGATTAGACCAAGAGTCTTCAACCTTAAACACTCAAAGAGCCATTTGGACCCATTTCCCACAGAAAAGAAAACACTGGGAGCCACAAAACCTGGGTAGGTGTGGCCAACTCAACGTCACTCCCACCCAGTAACACTCCCACCCAGGTTTTGTGGCTCCTGGTGTTTTTTGTAGGAAATAGGTCTCTCTCTCTCTCTCTCTCTTTTTCCCTCCCTCCCTCTCAGTTCTGTTTTTTGTGTTTTACCTTCTCAGGCAGGCATGGGGAGGGAGGGGAGGGTGAGGAGGGGGGCCAGCCAGTGGTGGGATCACCCAACTGAGCTACAGCAGAAGGCCCAAAGAGCCGCATGTGGCTCCAGAGCTGCGGGTTACTGACACCCGGATTAGACAAAGTCATCCAGCCAGCTTTCATGCCTAAGGTGGGACTTGAACATCGATTTTGTTTGTCACAAAAGAAGATCACATAACTCTGGCACACTGTGACTGTCATAAATACGAGTCAGTTGTCAAAGTTGTCGTTTTGATCACATGATGCTGGGGATGCTGTAACGGTTGTAAGTGTGGAAAAAATGGCCATAAGTCACTTTTTTTCAGTGCTGTTGTAACTTCAAACAGACATTAAATGACCTGTTGCAAATCGAGGATTACCTGGAGACTGCAGAAAGCAGGTCTTCAGTGTGCATGCAGCGTCAGGTTTTTTTTTTAGCCCTGGTGGTGCAGTGATTAAAATGCAGTATTGCAGGTTTAGTCTGCCTATGGCCAGGAGTTCGATCCTGACCGGCTCAAGGTTGACTTAGCCTTCCATCCTTCCGAGGTTGATAAAATGAGGACTCCGATTGTTAGGGGACAATATGCTGACATTGTAAACCGCCCAGAGAGTGCTTTAAAACACTACAGGGCAGTATATAAGTCTAAGTGGTATTGCTATAATAGAGTAATTTTACTGCAACTATGAGCTTCTGTCCTCAGTAGCTTCCTGAGCACCACAATTAGGGTTTGCAAAGTTGAGATTTATTATTGAGTCTGGCCTAAAGCCCAACAGTGCTCATTATATCAGCTCATTAAAGAGGAGGTATGCATGATAACTACACGTTATCATGTACAAAAAACTACATACTTCTTTGAGAAGCCTATCCTCTTTGTGTATCAATAAAACTGATGGGATTAATGGCAAAGGTATACAGAAAGATAATTTGTATGCACAAGAATAACCCGAAAATAAATTCTTTTGAGGGTCCAAAATTGGGCAGAGATTGCCATGAGGGAAGCAAGTGTTTTCCAGTGAATCATATGTGAGCCTAAGCTTGGGTAGCAAAAAAGGAAAGAGAACTATTTTAGCAAGTGCCCACTGCCTAGCGTTTGGAGGCTGGTGTGTGTATGTGTGAGAGTATGCATGTGTGTTTGTTTACAGACACACAGCAGATGGGAAAAATGTCATTGTCTGTTCTTGCTATCAAAACCATCAACATGAATATGAGTGATGTCCCTTTGTATTGTTCTTGGCAAAAGACCAGCCATCTCCAAAAACGTCAGGCAGAGTTTTAAACTGGTCCCTGGGTGCTTTCCTTGAGGAATTTTTGAAATGGAGCTATCCACCAGAACCTTCCCAGTCTGTCAGAGGAAGTCCTACAGCTACGCTAAAATTTCAACACATACAACTTCATTTTTTCCATGGCCACACAACTATACTGTGGCTGGGGAATTCTGGGAGTTGGAGTCCACAGGTCTTAAAGTGGCCAAAGTTGGACACCCCTGTTCTACAGCTTACAAACTGCAGCAATCGTCAGGAAAAAAAAAAAAAAAAAGATTGGAAAACCCCACACTGCGTATGTGTGTGAATGACACCTTCTCTCCCCTTTCCACCACCTCCCAGCAGTTTTACATGCTCTCCCACCACCCCTTTCCAATTTTGGCTGCTCCCCATAGACTCCTTGGCACCTTGGCCTTATAAAGCGGACGCCCTGGAAGTGTGAAGCTTAACTGAAGAATGTGGATTCTTGGCAAACCTCAGCAGATGATGGCTCTGGCCTGCTCTTGTGTATGTGATAACGGACACCCTGCCTCGTTTTAGATGACCGGCTCTTGTTCTGAAACTGTGAACCAGCTGGCAGGTATGTGCAGGAAAGCTTGAGCAGAGGCCATGAGGCTTAAAAAGCTTGCTGATACCAGGATCTTTTCTTGGGATTGGCATGGCTTAGAGAACTGACTGCCACAAAAAAAAAAAAAAAAATTTTTTTTGATAGATCAGGAAGATAGATCATCTCTGTTGGAAGATCTGTTTTCAAGAGGATCTTGACTTGACTTCATATGTTCGTCACCTAAAGCTACCTTGCTCCAAGGCAGAACAGCAATCCACCTAACAGATAAGAGATAATCAGAGTTGGAAGGGACCTTATAGGTCATCTAGTCCAACCCCCCGCCCAAACAGGAGATCCTACACCATTTCTGACAGATGGGAGTCCAATCTCTTCTTGTAAGTCTCAAATGATGAAGCGCCCACAACTTCCAAGGGCAATTTCTGTTCCACTGGTTGATTGTTCTCACTGTTAGAAAATTTCTCCTTATTTCCAGGTTGAATCTCTTCTTCTTCAGTTTCCATCCATTATTCCTTGTCTGGCCTTCTGGTGCTTTGGAAAATAATTTGCCCCCCTCCTCTCTGTAGCAGCTCCTCAAATATTGAAAGACTGCTATCATGTCTCCCCTGGTCTTTCTCTTCACTAGACTAGCCAAGCCCACTTCCTGTAACCATTGTTCATATGTTTTAATCTCCAGTCCCCTAATTATCCTGGTTGCTCTTCTCTGCACTCTTTCTAGAGCCTCAACATCTTTTTTATAATGTGGTGACCAAACTGGATGCAGTATTCTTGGTGTGGGCTTACTAAGGCTTTGTAGAGTGGTATTAGTACCTCCCTTGATCTCAATTGTGTCCCTCTGTTGATGCAATTTAGGATTGCATTAGTTTTTTTGGCTGCTGCTGCACACTGCTGGCTCCTATTTAGCTGGTTGTCCACTAAGACCCCAAGATCCCTCTCACAGTTACTGCTATTGAGCCTGGTTTCAGCCAGTCTATATGTGTACTTTTGGTTTTTCTTGCCTAAGTGTAGGACTTTACTTTTCTCTACATTGAATTTCATTTTGTTAGATACGGTCCACTGCTCTAGTCTGTCAAGATCCATCTGGATCTTGAGCCTACCTTCTTAGGTGTTACCTATTCCTGCCAGCTTACTATTATCTGCAAATTTGGCATGTTCCCCTTCTATTCCCTCATCTATGTCATTAATGAAGATATTGAAGAGGACCTGTAGTAGTACTGTCCACTTTGATTGGTAGTAATCTCAACAAGATTCCCCCAGAAATCCTTTGGTCTCTTAGGATCCTTTCAGCTGAAGAATCCAAATGTTGAATTTTCCCTGAGATTGTTTTTGTGTGATGTGCTTCATCAGATTGGTATATAGTACAGTGGTACCTTGGCAATCAACTGCTTTGAAACTCATCAAATTTGGTGCTCGATGCATGTTTATGTGAAAGTTTTGCCCTTTTGTATTCAACTCATAAACTAGGACTTGTCATTGTCGGCTGCCTTGTGACTCACAACATTATTCCTTAAGGGAAACTTCTATTTGGTTCTCATGATTTTTGTTACTCATCACACCTCCTGATGATGAGTACCAGGTACCTCTATATATGCCCCGTGGGAAAGGAAGCCCATTCCCACCTCAAACCACAATATTTATACACAACTCGATATTTATCGACGACTAGATGCTTTGCTGATAGTTAACACTGGATGGGAGCCAGTGTTCTTAAAACTAAAGGAGGTATTTCTGGCAGATGTGATTCGGCCACGGCCATTTGACTATCATAGTTAAAAGAGCAGTATACTAGCATTCATTGCTGTTATAAGTTTATCACAGGGTCCCCAAACTTGGCAACTTTAAGACTTGTGGACTTCAACTCCCAGAATTCTGGGAGTTGAAGTCCACAAGTTTTAAAGTTGCCAAGTTTGGAAACCTCTAGTTTATCAGAACATAGTCATAGTGCTGGAAGGGACCTTAAAGATCTTCTGGTCCAACCCCCTCCCCAGGACAGGAGACCTCACTGCATCCCAGAGAAATTGCTGTTCAATCTTTTCTTGAAGGCCTCCAGTGATGGAGAATCCACAATCCTGGGAGGCAAGCTATTCCATTGATTAACTCTTCTCAATGTCAGGAAATGTCTCCTTAGTTCTGGGTTGGATCTCCCTCTGAACTCCATTGCTTATTGTCCTACCCTCAGGTGCTTTAGATAATAAGTTGACCACCTACCCCCTCTTCTCTGGGACAGCCTTTCAAGTGCTGGAAGACAGTTATCCTCTTCCCCCTTAATTTTTTTCTTTGATAGGCTAGGCATGCCTATCTCCCTCAACCATTCATCATATGGTTTAGCCTCCAGGCGCCTTAGCATCTTTGTTGCTCTTTACCATATCTTTGACTGGTGGTCTTGGGCAAGCCCTGATCAATCTAGCCCACTTTATATGGGTATTATAATGATAAGAGAGATTAACCATGGATAGATGACTTTCTTGGTTGTTATTTTTTTTTTTTCACCCCAAATTACACATCTCTTTTTACATTGTTAACAGTATTGTGTCATTGATGCTACATGTATTTACATTTATTTCTGTACATTAATCCTTATTCCTATGTTCTATCCACTTATACCATTTATCCTATGCTGCATAATATTCTGATTCCTTCTTGCCTTTTAGTTCTATTGTAAGTTTGTCCATCTCAGCAGAGTCTAATATATTTTTGTATTAACACCTCTTCGGACGGTATGTTTTCTAATTTCCAACCCTGCACAAAAATTATCCTCACTGCTATTATTATATGCAATATGATGTATTGAATTTGTTTGCTAAATTTCCCTTTAATTATTCCCAGTAGGAATAGTTTGGGTTTAAGTTCTGTTCGATGTTCTGTTATATCCTGCAGCCATTTTTGTACCTTCATCCAATATATTCTGGCTTTGGGGCATTGCCACCATGTATGAAAAAAACGTTCCATCTTTCTGCTTGCATTTCCAGCACTCTGATTTCCTATTTGGGTACATTTTTGCCAATCTCGCTGGTGCTAAATGGTTTCTTGTAAATGTTTAACTTTTTCCCAATCTTACGGGAGGGTGGGGAGTGATATGATATCTGATAAGGCTGTCCAGCTTTACAAAAAAGTAGTGAGTATATTCCATACAGCAGGAGGAGGAGGAGGAGGAGGAGAAAAGAAGAAGAAAAGAAAGAAGGGAGGGAGGGAGGGGAGGAGGAGGAGGAGGAGGAGGAGGAAGAAGAAGAAGAACAACAACAATAAAAAAAACAACAACCAAACCCTAACCTAGATAAGTGAAACATCCTGGAAGACCCCACAGATGGGATAGCCTGGATTGGGAAAAGCTAGCATTATTTCAAGGCTACCCCTTTACCCCTTCAGCTTCCAGTCTATAGAAATTCTTAATTATCCAAGTCATGTTTTCACTTCTCAGATAAAAAGTTTTTTTTTCCCTTTGAATCCATTTCACTCACATTTTCAAGGGGAAAAAAACCAAGAAAGCTGAGTTGCCTTTTAGAAATGCATCTTTGGAGATTCCTGCTACAACCTAATGGGGAAGGCTTGTTTTCCTTTGAGGGAGAAGGGAGGTCAAATAAAGGAAAAATTCAGGAGAAAAATAACCCAGGAAAAATTAAGCCACGCATCAAACAGGAGGGCAGCTGAGCTCTTCAACTCCTTTTTGGGAGGAACGCCCCCCCCCCCATAGAGGTCATGAGGGGGAAATGCCATGACAGCCCCCCCCCCACAACTTTCCCAGGATTGCTAAAGGAGGAAACCAGGAGGGATGGCGTTTTGTGGACTTGGCACTTTGCGTCAAATTATGTCTGTCCAGTGAAAGATTAATCCCCACTGGAAAAGTTGCAAAGGGGATGCCAATGCAAACAGGACTCACTCGGACATTTTTAGTTTCCTTTGCTCTCTCAGTTTTTGCTGACCTGACAGCACTCACTAGACTCCTTGGCTCCTGGGCTGAATAAAGAAGACACAGAGAATGAATATGTAGGCATGTTTGTATGTGTGCGTGAGAGAGAGAGAGGGAGACAGCGAATGGAAGAGGTAGAATATGTTGTAATAACTGGATAATGATCACAGGTAGAGACTTTGAGAATACAAAATATTAGGATAGGGATAGATGGATGGATGGATAGATGGATGGATGGATAGATAGATAGATAGATAGATAGATAGATAGATAGATAGATAGATAGATAGATAGATAGATAGATAGATAGA
>BLBF01000010.1:4660954-4674282 GCA_015471245.1 Laticauda colubrina
GGGTATTATCCCACTTCTGTATTGAGTTCGTCTGTGGGTCAGGCTGTGGGTCAGGTTCATCTGTGAGTCAGGCTAAACAGACAGAAGAAACCAGAAACACCAATCAAACAAACTCCAAGACCAATAAACACAGACCAAGACTCCCAACTAATCAGGATGAAGAAAAAAACCATCCTGGGACAACAGTAGGCTTGCCTCAAATTTTAAACCAACACCTGTGATAGCCTGACCCACATACGAACTCAACACAGAAGCCTGATGATGACAGATGAGATTCTGCTGAAATGTTGCTACAACTTTAAAAGCATTACAATGACGTGGGATAATACCCGAAGGAAGCTGAACTGCATTCATATAATTGAACTGAATGCATATAACTGAATATAGCTGAACTGCATTCATATTCCTGAACTGTATTCATATAACATTCATATAAATATATATATATTTATATTTATATATATATATATTTATATATATATATATATATATATATACACACACACACACACACACACACACACATACATATATTGGTGACCTTGTGACAAGCAAAGTCAATGAGGAAGCCAGATTCACTTAACAACCGTGTTACTAAATTAACAATTCCAATGATTCACTTAACACCTGGGGCAAGAAAAACAGGGCAAAATTCACTTAACAATTTTGTTTAGCAACAGAAATGTCAAACTCCATTGCAAGCCCATAAGTTGAAGACTACCTGTTCTTCTCCCAAACGTTAGTGAGGTTGGCTAGGAATGTTAGGAGTTGCTTCCCATCCCAGGCCAGGTTGGGAAAAATGCCTTTAAAGCATAGCCTGGTTGTGAATCATGTTGGCAAGTCCAAACAGATCAGTTATCGTTGGAACCTTTGTGCAATTGAGCCAATCTCAAATAATGAGGGTTTTTTTTTTTTTGAAGTTTCAGAACCTGTCCCGCTGGGTTATAAATATTGGTTAGATAGCTTGCAAAAGCGTAATTGGTAAAAACGCATCATGTTCCACTTTGTGATCAATCTTTAGGCAAGCTTTTTTTTAAAAAAAAAAACTCATGCAAAACAAGTAACTCATTTGAACTTCAATTCTCAGTATCTTTTTTCGGATCGTGGTGGCCAGCGTATTCCAAGTGCTACACAAAATTATCTGCTACAGTGTTCTTCCAGTCAGGGACTACTTCAGCTTCAACTGCAACAATACAAGAGCACACAACAGATACAAACTCAATGTAAACCGCTCCAAACTTGATTGCAGAAAGTACGACTTCAGCAACAGAGTGGTCAATGCCTGCAATGTATTACCTGACTCTGTTGTTACATCCTCTAACCCCTATTCCTTTAACCTCAAACTATCCACTATTGACCTCACCCCATTCCTAAAAGGCTGGTAAGGGGCGTGCATAAGTGCACCATAGTGCCTATCATCCCTGTCCTATTGTCCCCATTGATTGTACCTATTTCCTATATTCTTACTCAACTTTATACTTCCATCTATTATCATGTAAGCGATTGACAAATCAAAAAAATAAATAAATAAAATAAAAAAGTACATATTCCAGTACTCAATGAAGAGTACTATCACTTTTCACAATCTTAATGCTATCCAGAGGTGGTATTCAGTAGGTTCTGACCAGTTCTAGAGAACCAGTAGCGGAAATTTTGAGTAGTTTGGAGAACCGGCAAATCCCACCTCTGACTGGCCCCTTCCCATCTATTCTCTGCCTCCCGAGTCCCAGCTGATCATCT
Source organism: Laticauda colubrina (assembly GCA_015471245.1). Classification (NCBI taxonomy): domain Eukaryota; kingdom Metazoa; phylum Chordata; class Lepidosauria; order Squamata; family Elapidae; genus Laticauda; species Laticauda colubrina. The sequence goes on from BLBF01000010.1 coordinate 4,662,695, forward strand.
GGGTCTTCTTTGGTTGCCCTGCATAGGAGACAGAGCTAGAAAGAGGTTAGTGGGGTGGGGAGGGAATGGGGATTTTGCAGTAACCTTCTCCTGCCATGCCCCCAAACCAGGCCCACCAAGCCACACCATGCCCACAGAACCGGTAATAACAAATTTTGAATCTCACCACTGATACTATCCCAGGGTTGATGTAACCAAGGATTGCATTGGCTTTTTGGGCAGCTGCAGCACACTGCTGGCTCATATTTCAGTGATTGTCCACGAGGACCCCAAGATCCTTCTCACAGTTACCATTATCGAGCAAGGTGCCACCTATTCTGTACCCATGCATTTGGTTTTTCCTGCCTTGCTTTTCTCATCACTGAATTGAATTTTTTATTTTTTTTTGGTCTTGGGCCCAGTGCTGAAGTTTGTCAAGATCCTTCTGAATCTTAAGTCTGTCTTGCAAAGTGTTAGCAATTCCCCCTAGCTTGGTGTCGTCTGCAAATCTGATGAATTCCCCTTCTATTCCTTCATCTAAATGATTTATGAAGATGTTGAAGAACACTGGGCCTAAGACAGAGCCTTGGGGTACCCCACTGCATACTTCCCTCCATTAGGTTAGAATCAGGGGTCTTCAAACTTGACAACTTTAAGACTTGTAAACTTCAACTCCCAGAATTCCTCCTCCAGTCATGTTAGCTCGGGAATTCTGGGAGTTGAAGACCACAAGTCTTAAAGTTGCCAAGTTTGAAGAGCCTTGGGTTAGATTGTTTTCACCAAATAATTTCAGTTCATAACTTTTCACTAAAGGAAAAATTCAGCTCCTTCTCTTGTTGCCAAAGTTGAAATCTTCTCTCTCAAACCACAGTTTGCATTTCAAAGGAATATCCAGTATATTTTTTAAAGCTATTTTTTTTTTCAGAAGATAGTTTTCCCATGGCAGCTTAGAATTCTTTTAAGGTCACATTTTTTTAAAAAAAAATTGGAACTAAACCTAGCAGATAAAAAAGGTGCAGCATAAAAAGCGGGCCAAAACCAATAGCGATGGAAAGAGAATTTACATTAAAAGGTCTCTTTTTCCAATTAAAAGCCTTCAAATGCACAGGTACAGAATTTGGTGGTGGGGAAGGGAGGAAAAATCTGGGGATAGTTGCTGCTGGCTGGACACCCCAAAAACCTGCCAGGGTAGATTTTATTTTTATTTTTTAAAGGAACAGGGCGGCTGTTGGTTGGCAGAGCTTCAGTTTGGAGGCTTGCATTTTCAGAAATAAATACAGGAGGAAACAGCGGCATGTCGGAATTAGCCATGCTTCTTTCAAAGGCCAGAAGCCAAACTGAATCACAGGCAAGGAACCGGAGCAGAAAACATCTCCTGGATAAAGCTTTGGCTAGTTTGTCCCAGCAGCAGAAAACAACTGCGACCACAAGTATGTTGCAGCTGGGAGGGTGACATCTTTAGAAATGGCTGTGTTCTTTTCACTACCACCACCAAGGAGGAGTGGATGGTGAAGGTGGCAGTTTGCCAAAATGGCAAAACTGACCTATTTGATGGGAGACAGAACAAGGAATAATTTTTTTTCATGAACGATAGGAAAACTTTCATGAGTGTTTGCTGAACATGGATAAAAATGAACTAGAGATTTTTGGATTAAAAGTCTGATTAAAAATGGTTGACTATGGGAAGAAAGGGATGATGTAAAGTAGGAAAAGTGGAAAAAAATTGTTGTAGCAGCTGTAAAGGAGATCAGAATCTGCTTCATTGATTTCCTTTTTCCTTTTTCTTCCCTTATCTGCCTGTTTATCTGACTGTTTCTATGTTTATCTTACTGTTACTAGCACTTTTTCTTTTTCCTTCTTTATATTTTTGTTTTTCTTTAAATTATGTAAATTCTCTGTCTATCCATCTGTCTGTCTGCCTGTCTGTCTATGCATCCATCCATCCATCTACCTACCTACCCACCTACCTACCTACATATAGATACATACAGAGGTAGTCCTCAATGTATGACTACCATTTGGGACCAGAATTCCCATTCATAAGCAAGGGAGTTGCTAAGTGTATTGCACCTCATTTTACAACCTTTTTGCCATGGTTTTTAAGTGAATCGCCACAGATGTTAAGAGAATCGTGCAATCATGAAGTGAATCCAGTTCTCCCATTGATTTTGCTTTGTCTAAAGCTGGCTGGGAAAGTGCTGCAACCAATTGTAAACTCATGCCTGTTGCCAAGAACCCAAACGTTCATCATGTGACTGTGGGTATGAGGATGGTTGTAAGTGCAAGGACTGGTTGTAAGTCACTTTTTTTCAGTGCTGTTGTAATTTGGAGTGGTTGCTAAATGAACAGTTGTATGTCAAGAGTTTTCTATATCATGTTTTATTTATTTGATTTGTCAATCGCTTACAAGATAATAGATATAAGTATAAACATGAGTAGGAATACAGGAAATAGGTACCAATTAATGGGGACAGTAAGACATGGATGGTAGGCACGATGGTGCACTTATGCACGCCCCTTACAGACATGTTAGGAATAGGGTGAGGTCAGTAGTGGATAGTTTGAGGTTAAAGGAATGGGGGTTAGAGGATGTAACAACAGAGTCAAGTAGTACATTGCAGGCATTGACCACTCTGTTGCTGAAGTTGTACTTCCTGCAATCAAGTTGGAGCGGTTTACACTGAGTTTGTATCTGTTGTGTGCTCTTGTATTATTGCCCTATATTTTGAAGGTCTCCAGTGGGTGATTTTTGAAAGCAAAGCAGAGAGCCTGGATAGAGTCCCCCTGGGAATCCAGGGCTGTACTAGACTAAAGTCAACCCAGCATTCAGTACCACCCACGTCCCATCATGCTGTCAAGAAACAAGCAAGAAGTTGTTCCTGGGAGTCAGGTGTTGCCCAGTTCCAAGCTTCTTCCAAGTGCATCTCAGAGTGACAGGTTCCAACTCAACCTGCTCCCTGTTCTGCTGGTTCTACAACTGTGACTTTAAAAAAAAAATACTATTTCACCAAAGGAAACATTCAGAAAGATGAACTCTCACTGCTATTTGAAATGATCACACACGTCCACCTGGTGAGGTAGGATGCTACCAGCTGAAGCCTTGACTTTTGTATCAAATTTGGATTCTGAAAAGGGCCACTTTTGACCTCCTCTTCTTTTTTTGTGGGGGAGGGAGGTCCTTTCTTCTCTGTTCCCAGCAGCTGCTCTCTGACTTTCTTTTGCCTTCCTGTGCCTTCTTACCTTTTGTGCAGAAAGATTTCACGAGGCGAGAGGAGCTGCAGCAGAGCGATGTGGAACGCTGGCTGGGCTTCATCACCTTCCTCTGCGAAGTCTTCGGCACCATGCGGAGTAGCACCGGGGAGCCCTTCCGCGTTCTGGTCTGCCCCATTTACACCTGCCTCAGGGAGGTGAGTCGGGTTGGGGGGGCGGGCTTGTCTTCCTTGCTGTTCTGACCCAATTTGATGACCCAGGGTGGGATACAAAATAAACACAGTCACAAAAACAGGTGAAGCCCCTTTTATTCCTTCACTTTGCTTCAAAGCTCCAAATATCCTTGTTACGAAAAGGAGGAAATGCCATTTAAACCAAAAATGCCTATAAATTATAAAGAGTAAAAACAACACAAACCACACTGAAGCAATTAAGGGAACCAGGCAAGATAAGGGCTTGAAGACGTCCACAGATATCGGAACACACACTGGAAAGGACGCCAAACTCAGAGAGGAACAATAGACTAGAGCTATTTCCACGCTTTGTTTCCAGCAATGGCCCATACACATGTCCGTCCTTTTAACCAGTTCTCACAGCTGCAGCCCATGAAGAGGATCAAGGCCCTTTCCTCCCCTGTAGACCATGCCATTCATGTCTCATCCTTTCTTCCCTGCATGCCCTAGGATGGAGAGGGGATGGGCCTGGGTCTTCCTCTGACTGCCCAGCCTCCTCTACCACCTCCAGAGTCACACTTCCACTCCCTGTCAGCTGTTCCTCCTCTCCCTCAGAGTCAGACTTCAACAGGGGCATGACACCTAGCCTTAGCAGAGAGAAGAAACAGACTCCTTGTCCTGAAAAAAACCCTCTTTATTTATCTCCTGTGAATTAATGGCATTCACACACAGAAAAGTCCAGGCAATAGTCCTTCCAAGAGTTAACTGCAGTAACAGACCTTATCATTTCTTTGGGATAATTGCAAGGCTGAAAGGCTGCAAATGAAACACGATGGGCAAAATCTTCAGAAAGGCGAACTGTTGTCTCTTATAACAACTACTCCCCTTTCCTTCTATTTATATCCCAGCCAGGGAGGGGCCATTCAGCATCCACATGTGCCTTGCTTCCCAAGTCGATTCCTTATCCTCCATTGTTCTCCTCTCCTAACAACTCTGTGCATACATGCATGTGGAACAGGCCCCAGCTGTTCTTCCTCCCTACTTATCTCAGCCTCCAAAGGCAGCTGGCTCTCTGGTACCTGGCAAATGTCGGACGGCCCTGGCTTTTTCTCTGTATCCGATGCAGAGCACTGGTCAGAGCCATCCCCAGACTTCAGCACTAGCCCAAGTTCCTCCCCAACCTCCTCATTGTTCAAGTCTGCCATGGGCCACAACACTTGCTTACTATCCATCACTGTCCACAGAGCACTTTTGGCAAAGACAAAAATGGAGCAAATTTGCCTGCCATTGTCAGCTCTGGAATATTCTGTGTTTTGGGGTCTCCTCTCTTACAAGTTCTCAATCAAGAATGTATAAAATTGCGGGGCACTTCAAACAATATTTGGGGACTCCATCGCCAGAAAAGAGGAGGAGGATTCCTATAGCACTCAATAAATATAGATAAATGTGGCAAAAGAACATTTGTTAGAACACAACATTCCTTGCCTGGTCAACACCAAGCATTTTATTCAAGAGAAACCTTTCATAATTAGTCCTTGATTTATGACTGGTCACTTGGTGACCATTCAGATAACAGTTAATCAAAGTTGGAAGGGACCTTGTAGGTCATCTAGTCCAACTCCCTCCCAAAACGGGAGACCCTACACCATTTCTGATAGATGGGAGTCTAGTCTCTTTTTGAAAGTCTCAAGTGATGGTGCTCCCACAACTTCCGAAGGCAACTTCTGTTCTATGGGTTGATTGTTCTCTCTGTTAGAAAGTTTCTCCTTATTTCTAGGTTGAATCTCTCCTTGTTCAGTTTCCATCCATTTTTCCTTGTCTAGCCTTCAGGTACCTTGGAAATTAGCTTGACCCCTTCCTCCTGTCTGTGGCAGCCCCTGAGATATTGGAAGACTGCTATCCTGTCTCCCCTGGTCCTTCTCTTCACTAGACTACCCAGGCCCAGTTCCGGCAATGGTTTCTTATGTTTTAATCTTCAGTTTCCTAATCCTCCTGGTTGTTCTTCTCTGTACTTTTTCTAGAGTCTCAATATCTTTTTTATAGTGTGGTGACCAAAACTGGATACTCTAGATGTGGCCTTACTAAGGCTTTATAGAGTGGTATTAGTACCTCACTTGACCTCAATTGTATCTCTCTGTTAATGCAACTTAGGACTGCATTGGCTTTTTTGGCTGCTGCTGCACACTGCTGGCTCCTACTTAGCTGGTTGTCCACTAAGACACAACCCCCCCCCCAAAAAAAAGCTCCATATGCTCTGAATCGATGTTCCAATGGCCAGCATCCCGTCCCATGGTAACGTGAACGTATTTTGGACATCTGGCCACCATTTATGGTCATATATAGCATTTATAGACATGTGACCTCAATTTATAACATTTTTGCTGGAAACTTATTACATCTGAGGATTCTTCAAGCATGACTGTCACTGCTATAGATAGACCCTGGTGGAGGCAGATGGTGGAGGCAGATATAAATTCCAAAGAACCATTAGCCCCTCTGTGGGCTTCAGGAGATAAACCTAACCAAGATTCATCTCCTAGAGCCCAAAGTTATTTTTTTTTTAAAGGACTAGGGGTGACATGATAGCAGTGTTCCAATATCTCAGGGGATGCCACAAAGAAGAGGGAGTCAAGCTATTCTCCAAAGCACCTGAAGGCAGAACAAGAAGCAATGGGTGGAAGCTAAACAAGGAGAGAAGCAACCCAGAATTAAGGAGAAATTTCCTGACACTGAGAAAAATCAATCAGTGGAATGGCTTGCCTTCAAAAGTTGTGGTTCCTCCAACCTTGGAGGTTTTTAAGAAGAGATTGGGCGACCATTTGTCTGAAATGGTATATGGTTTCTTGCTTGAGTAGGGGGGTTGGGCTAGAAGACCTCTAAGGTTCCTTTCCAACTCTGTTAAAATTGCCTTCTCTCTAATTCCACCAGCATAGAGACAGCCTGGCTTGAGGTTTCAACAAGACCTTTGTTCAGCCATCTCTGTTACCAATAATCTCCCTCGGTGTCATCCCAGCAAAGTTCACAAGAAGCAGCCGAAAAAAACCATCCTCTGGAAAATCATTGTGTGCATCGTTCTCTCCTTCCCCCACCCGCCTGTCTTAAGAGCGACGTCGCCATAACAAGCATTTGCCTGAGTCATTTCAGCCTTGTTTGGTTTCACTGGGTTTTTATTTTTGTTTTAAATTCCATTCATCTTGGCTTCCATCCTTGGAAATTGGTGAACTTGCGTTCAGTCGTAGGGATGACCTGAGAAAGCAACTGGGTTGGCAACTCAGTAGGAGGAGGATGTACATTGAACACAACTTCTAGATCAGTGGTGGATAACTTTTTTGGGTTCCTGGGCCAAAAATTGTGCATGCGCTTGCACGCTCGTGCTCATGTGCCAGCATCCAGAAGGCAGTGCGCACCCTTCCACCCCCCTATACATGAGTGTGCAATCCACCCCACCCCACCTGCCGCCCCCTTACCTGCACTGTGCCTCACAGCTAATTTTCAGCCAGTTTGAGGCCTTTTTCGGCCTCCCAGAGGTTTGAGGAAGGCTTCTGCAGGCTTTGCAGCCCAAAAACTAGCCCTGTTTCGTCACTTCCGGTATTTTCAGGAATACAGGAAGTGATGAAACAGGGCTAGTTTTCAGCCTGAAAAGCCTGCAGAAGCCTTCCTCAAGCCTTTGGGATGCCAAAAAGGCCTCAAACCCGCCGAAAATCAGCTGTGAGGCACATGCATGCCCAGTGAGGTAAGTTTGCCCGCAGTTCGCCCGCTGGCACAAATGGCTCTGTGTGCCACCTGTGGCACATGTAACATAGGTTTGCCATCACAATTCAAGATGGAGGCCTGTTCGGCTAGGGCTGGATTTAGTCAACAAGGTTCCAGGGTCATATTTTTCTGTTGTTTGGAGAAAAATGGCTCCGGTGCTACTTTTCACCCAAGTTGCCACCAACTAACCATCACATCAGATATGATGAGCAGATTCCGAAAGATCTTCTGTATGGAAAATTAGTGCAGGGAAAAGTGCCTTGGAGGGAGACCACAGCTGCGATATAAGGATATCTGCAAGAGGGATCTAAAGGCCTTGGGAATGGACGTCAACAGCTGGGAAACCTTGACCTCTGATCGTTCAGCTTGGAGGCTAAAGACACAGCATGGCCTTGTACAATTCGAAGAAGAGACACTCATTTGGCAGGCTGAGGCACAGAGGCAGTCCCAGAACCAGCGAAATCCAGGGTCTGGACAGGGGACAGGCCGTATCTGTCCTCAGTGTGGAAGGGATTGTCTCTCTCGAATTGGGCTCTTTAGCCACACTAGAGGCTGTTTTATGATCTCTTTTCACAGCACAACACATTAGTATTTTGAGAATGAAGTAAGTAATGAGACTACAATTCCCAGAATACTTCAGTGTCGATAGTGGTGAAAGAGCTGAACCAGAAGCGGAAGTCCTAGACTTGAATCCACGTTCAGGCACAGACAGTGAGAACAATCAACCAATGGAACACCTTGCCCTCGGAAGCTGTGGGAGCGCCATCACTTGAGACTTTCAAGAAGACATTGGACTCCTATCCCCTCTTTCTTGGGTGGGTCCTCAGCTAAAGGAGATCTTCCTTCCATCTCAACTTCTGCTTTTTCATGGCCGTGTCCATTTTAGTTGTCTTAGCAAGCAGTGGTTTTCCATTGCCTTCCTCCTGGGGGTCTTAAACTAGGACCCTCCCAATGTATTGGATGTGCAATTCTTATCTTAGATTTATACAACACACTAAACTGGTTAGGTCAGTTGTAGGGGACTGGAAACTAAAACATATGAAGAATGGTTACAGAAACTGGGACTGACTAGTCTAGTGAAGAGAAGGACCAGGGGAGACAGGAGAGTAGTTTTCCAATATTTGAGGGGGGCTGTCACAAGGAGGAGGAAGGGGTCAAGCTATTTTCTAAAGCATCCGAAGGCCAGACAGGGAATAATGGATGGAAACTGAACAAGGAGAGATTCAACCTGGAAATTAGGAGAAACTTTCTGACAGTGAGAACCATCAACCCATGAAACAGAAGTTGCCCTCAGAAGTTGTGGGAGCACCATCATTTGAGACCTTCAAGAAGAGATTGAACTCCCATCTGTCAGAAATGGTGTAGGGTCTCCTACTTGGGCAGGGGTTTGGACTAGAAGACCTATAAGGTCCCTTCTGACTCTGATTATATGTTATCTGATCAGCATATTCTGTGAACCTGGGCAATTCACCCATCATTCACCCATCATAGGATTTTATTTGTTTGGGCATAACAGTTATGTGCACTTAGGAAATGTATTTGGTTGACCTGCATTTAAGAGCCAGGTGTTTTGCCCAAACTTAGCCCTAGAGTTCCCAGGCAACATGGATAAATTCAGGGAGCAGCAAGGTGGAGGACCCAAGTTAAGAATAACTGCTCTGCATGGACATCAGAGTCAAGAACATCCTGGGTTTCATGCCATTATTGCTCCAAAGAAGTGAAAGACACAATTTGTGCAATGACACATGTGCCATGACTTGCTCCTGGTATCTGTGTTGCTGTGCGTATTCTATTTTTTTATTTATTTGTTTGTTTTGATTTGTCAATCGCTTACAAGATAATAGGTATAAGTATAAACATAGTTATGAATACATGAAATGGATACATATTAGAAAAATATAAATAAACAATAGGACAGGGACAATAGGCACGTTGGTGCGCTTATGCACACCCCCTACAGACCTCTTAGGAAAGGGGTGAGGTCAATAGTAGAAAGTCTACGGTTAAAATTTTGGGGGTTTGGGGAAAAAATACAGAGTCAGGTTGAGTATACCAGACATTGACCACTCTGTTGCTGAAGTTGTATTTTCTTCAGTCAAGTTTGGTGCGGTTAATCTTGAGTTTGTATCTATTGTTTGCTCTTGTATTGTTATGGTTGAAGCTGAAGTATTCATTGACAGGTAGGACATTGCAATGTATGATTTAATATACCATACTTAGATCAGACCGAAGACGATTCTACATCACATTTAGTGCTCTTTTATTAAGTTCTGCTTTGGTTTCAGAATATTCTTTTTTGCAAATAAAAAGTTCAGTTGAACTGGAATCAGTTTTCATCTCAAATGACTCCTTTCAGATGTCAAGCCTGAATGAGGAAAAAAGATATTCATGTGCAATTTTATATATAATTAATGAAATGCCAGAACATTCCATTTCAATTAGATATTACTAACTATCTAAAACGGAGAGAATTCAAATAGAGGGCAAACATCAAACTAACCTGCAAATCCATTTATTGCAGTGTATCAAGGGAATTAATAAAGCATGCATGAATGCAAAATAAAATAGGTGTTTGCAGTCTGCTTTGGCTCTGACCTAATCAAATCTCATTCTTTGAACACCTAAGTTTTTCCCCTGGGGAAGAATTTCTTTCAATGTTTCCCTTTCTCTGTTTCTGCAGTTGTTGCAATCTCAGGATATAAAAGAAGATGCCGTTCTTTGCTGTTCAATGGAGGTAGATATTTGGAAATGTTTATGTAGCCTGTTTATTCTACCTCACTTCACTCAGGAAAGAGGGCTGTTTTTTTTCTAGAGAATGTCAAAATTATAAGAGCAAGAATTTATACAAGCCCTTTACTGCACAAAATCAGAAACTAATATTAGAAGAATCTTTTTTAAAGCCAAAACAATATTTATTTATATTTATTATCCTCAGGAACTGTTTTCATAAATGTTTACTATAGATTCATGGCAAGAGATTTTAAAAACTTGCTCTATTATGTCCATTCTACCATCATAATACACTTACTGAGTTTTAGGATTTAGTGTATTCAGTGGTACTAGCTGAATTTTTATGATATGGCATTCCTAAAGTTGCTCAAAATTCAGGTAGTCCTTGACTTACAACTGTTCGTTTATTGATCATTCAAAGTTACAGTGGCAAAGAAAAAATGACTTATAACCAGTGGTGGGATTCAAATTTTTTTTATCACCAGTTCTGTGGGAGTGGCTTGGTGGGCGTGGTGTGATTTGGTGGGTGTGGCAGGGGAAGGGTACTGGAAAATTCCCTTTCCCTCCCCACCCCACTATCCTGCTTTCCAGCTCTGTTCTCCTGTGCAGGGCAACCAAAGGAGACCCAACTGATCAGCTGGGACTCGGGAGGCAGAGAAGAGATGGGGGCGGGGCCAGTCAGAGGTGGAATATGCCAGTTCTCCAGACTACTCAAAATTTTCGCTACCGGTTCTCCAGAACTGGTCAGAACCTGCTGAATACCACCTCTGCTTATAACCATTTTTCACACTTACAACTATTGCAGCATCCCCACGGTCACATGTTCAAAATTTGGGCACTTGGCAACTGATTCACATTTATGACGATTGCAATGTCCAGAGGGGGGTCATGTGATCCCCTTTTGCAACCTTCAGACAGGCAAAGTCAACAGGGAAGCCAGAATCACTTAAACAACACTGTTACTAAACAACTCCAGTGATTCACTTAACAACTGTGGCAAGAAAGGAAAATGGAGCAAAGCTCATATAACAACTGTCCTGCTTAGCCACAGAAATGTGTGGGTCAGTTATGGTTGTAAGTTGAGGACTTACTCATATTTAGAAAACTTAACTCAACAAGCCATGGTTTCGTTGGTTGATATAATATACATGTGATATCTGCATTATTTGATATTTGCTGCAGTTCCTTTCTTTTTCTTTTAACTGGCATATTGTAGCCAGAACTTGGAAAAACATCTCAAAAGTCCAGTGAGGAAATTCATACTGTTTTCAAAAAACCAAAAAACAAAGAGCAAACTCAACATTGTGTTGATTATTCTAAATCCCTAAATCTCAGTATCCAAAATGTAATGCAAGATCTGACTCTTTAATAATCATGTACTGTAGTTGATCAACGTCTACTTGGACCAATGTGAGGAGGGACAATTGCAAAGTTTGTTATATCTCCTTCCTCAGTCTACCCATCCAAAGCATTCAACCTGCAGAATTCATGGCATGTCCATATTTGTTGGCCTTGAAGACCCCACCCCTCCATTCTTTTCTTAGAGCTCTGTGCCATTGGCAAAATATTAAAATAAAGCAATAGCAATAGCACTTAGACATATATACCGCTTTGCAGCCTTCTCTAAGCTGTTTTACAGAGCCAGCCTCTTGCCCCCAACAATCTGGGTCCTCAACTGACCCACCTCGGAAGGACAGAAGGCTGAGTCAACCTTGAGCCGGTCAGGATCAAACTCCTGGCAGT
>BLBF01000010.1:4747144-4782051 GCA_015471245.1 Laticauda colubrina
AAAGAAAGAAAGAAAGAAAGAAAGAAAGAAAGAAAGAAAGAAAGAAAATCTTCCCATAAGCTATTTCTCAAAACAGAACAAACAAACAAAAAACGTTTGCACACCATAGCAAGCACTCAAAAGGAAACGTTTTAGCAGCAAAGTCATTATAAAATGTCACTGGTTGAGCAGCGCTTCCCAAACTTGGACACCCTGGAAGAAGGGTGGACTTCAATTCCCAGAATTCCCTCTGCTGGCTGGGAAACTGTGGAGTTGAAGTCCACCCCTCTATTCAAGATGCTGAGCTCAGGAAGGCCTGCGGTTGAGTCGAGTCGAGTCGTCGCGAGTCATCGGTTATTAAAAATAATCTCCAGCCAACACGGACAACTGCTGATGAACTGTCTGGTGTAGCACTGGCCCCAACCTTTCACGAAGCTGATCTGCACCGTGAAACCCGTCCAAGGTTGCTGCATGAATTCGTGGTCGTTGGGCCTCTGCAAGCTGTATGCTTTCTCGTAATCAAACGCTTTGATGGAAAAGCCCGGAAACACTTTGTGAACCAACAACGTCCTAGAATCCGGGTTGTCCAGTGTGGCCGACTTGATAAAAATCGGGTAACTGCTGCGGTTGTAAAGCCATACGCCGTCCACTTCCTTGCTCAACTGGATGCCATAACCGATCTTGGCACGGACCTTCTGCACCAGATGGTTCTTATTGTCCGAATTGAGCTGTCCGAGACAGAAGCCGTTCCCCTGAGGTAGATCGTAAAAGATATCCAGGGAAGGTTCTTGGACCGAATACAGGCGCCCCACCCGTGTCTTCTCTTCCCAATAGGCCACCACGCACCAGTATGATAGATCCCTGGGTTCCTGTAGAACTTGAGAATCTAAGAGAAGATTAAAAAAAGAGAGAATATATCAGGTTAATCTCAGAAAAGGACTGAAACAATCGAACAGGCCTGAATACACGAAAGTCCTCGACTTATGACAGTTGCTTAGTGACCAGAGTTATGGTAGATCCATCCAGAAGATACTTATCACCCGATTCTGAAGTTCCAAGCCCCCCCCCCCCCCCCCCCCAGTCAAATGATCCCACAATTTAGGACACTTTTTGCTGAAAGAAAACCAGCATTTATTCCCAGTTTGCAACACAAACACCCAGTAGGAAGCAATAGTTCACTTAACAGCTGCTGTGTTTGCATAATAAATGTTGTGTTTGCTTAACAACCTCTGCAAAAAGTCATAATATTGGGTCAGAGTGATCCGCTTTATGGCCATCATGATATGTATGTCCATAATGGGCATGATTGTTATGGTCATTAAAGTCAAGGACTTGTGGTGGGTTTTTTTTGGCACCTATAAACATCATTTCCTTCATGGTAGAATAACAGAGAATACAGAATAAGAAGTGAAGTGACTTGTAGCAGTGCCGCAGTGAAAGAGGGCTAAATGCCATTTGTGTAATGATGTCATTATGTAAATGATGTTGGCTTACAATCAACTCTGATTTAATGGACTTTCATGAATAACAAACCATCTCGCCCCTTTCTGTTATAATGAACTTTTATACTTCTCAAAACCGTTCGAATCAAAAGGGAATTCAAGCAAGAAATCTTGAGAGCATATCCATTTCCAAACTGTTCTTTAGCAATTATCCCAGAAAATGTTTTAAAAACACATTTGTAAAAAAAAAAAATAATAATCCTAATATTTCTGTTTTAATTTGGCCAGATTTTCACTGACTCCATGAAAGATCAATGGCGTCTCACATCTTCTCAACCTTGGCGATGTGTGGACTTCAATTCCCAGCTTTCTGGCTGGGGAATTCTGGGAATTGAAGTCTACACATTTTCAAATTGTCAAGGTTGAGAAAAATTGCCTTAGAAGATGATCCAGGGATTGTACTGTTACTTTTGAGCACTTAAAGAGTAATATTTGGCCAATGGGTCTCTTTAAGCTGATGGAGGCCTCACAGCCTTACTCCCAAAGTCGTCATGAAAAGATGTGAATAAGGATTTGGGAGGGAACAGAAAAGTTCTAAAAATCCCCTTTAAAAAATGGAATTCTACAACAAGGGATGAAGTTAGACCATTTCTTTGAGATTCATCTTTTGCAGCAGCAGCTCTTCCCATTGCCAACAATTTATATTATTCATGGACCGTGGCCAGTCAAATCAGTTGTGAAAATAGGCGAAGATACAAAAATTGCTTTGTGCTGTGATATCTTCTATATGCCGTAATTTTCCCACCCACCCTGCAATCCCACCTCCCTCCCTCTCTCTCTCTCTTTCCCTCCCTCCCTCCCTCTTGGCTGCACCCTTTCAGTCCAAGCCAAAAGTAAATCAATGGCAGATAAACATCTTATCAAAGATCTGCTAATCAACCACAGATGTCCTTTTGTGATGTGTAATGTGTGTAAGTGGAACTGACAACGCACAGCCTAACCCACTGAAAAAGATCATACTTTTCTTAAAAGGGAGTCCGCTCCTATGGCGTCATTAATTTTCTTCTTGGCTATATCACAAGTCATTAAAGGAGAGCTGACTGAAATTCTATCTAAACTGGAAAATGAGACCAAGATATCCCTTAATATACAAGTAGTCCTTGACTTACGATGACAATTGGAACCTGGACTTCCACTGCAAAGCAAGGCAGTTATGTTAAAGCGAATTTCACTTGATTTTAGGACTTCTTTTTGTCATAGTTGTTAAACAAATTGCTGCAGTTTTTAAGTGAATCATGCAGTCGTTAAGTAAACCTAGTTTCCCCCCAATTGATTTGGCTGGTCAGAAGCCATCTGGGAAGGTAACAAATGGTAACCTTGGTGCACGAAGTATTGAACCACCGTAAGTAAGTACTGTACAGGCAGCTGCTAAAGCGCTCGAATTTTGATCATGTGATTTTAGGGATACTGTGTTGGGTGTACATGGAGGACCAGAAATAGATCACTTTTTTTCACTGCTGTTGTAACTTAGAACACACACTGAACAAAAGGTTGTAAATTGAGGACTACCTGATTTAGAAGCATAACTCATGCTTAGATTTCTGCTTATAAATTAAAAAAAAAATTAAATTGCTCTGAATGGGGTTCAGCTTCATTCTCCTTTCTCACCCAAGCCCTTCCTTTTTAACTATGTTTTGTGTTAAAAGGGGCAAAGCAATTCTTATAAATTTTCTTAAACGGTAATCAAAGGCCTGTTGCCCTTCTGCAAAATTTTAATCCATACACTACCGAGTAGCCTAAACATCTCTGAACTTCCTTTCAACTGTTATTTATTTACTTATTTTCAAAGCAGGATGGATCAAATTTCCATCTCGATATTATTTAGCCAAAGACAGAAAATGAAAATCGGTGATTCTTCACGGACAAGGAAGTCCCACATATGCTTGAAAATCAGGCCAACGAAGCGAAAGAAAAAAAAAATCAATACAACTTCTATCCTAGACAATCACAATGAGCTTCACAAGCAAGTCTATGCTCGTTTTATTTATTTATAGCATTTTTGCCCTATTTTTAGTCACGGAGATTCACAGAGCTGTCTGACACAGGCAAAATAAAAATGGCTTAATAGTCTGGAAGATACCATGCCAAAGGAAAAAAAGCAAAAGGGAAGAGGAATTTTAAAAATTCAAGGTGGAAACACAGTTCTGACACTGAGCAATGAAATTTTGGATTCTATCAAACATGGTTAATTTCTTTTCAAGCTTCCTGGGGAATTCTGGGAGTTGGAAGTTCATATATCTTACAAGTTTGAAAAACACTGACTTAAGGTAGAGAAGAGCACCTCTCCTTTTTAGTCCACCTTTGGATTGTTGTTTTATTTGCTCTCCCCACTTTCTTGTACCCCATTTTAGTGCCACACAATGTTGCCGCTAACTATCCCACTGAAACCCAGAATGGGAGAACTGAACAAGCCATGGTAGAAACAAACTAAGTGTTTGCATCAGATTGCTTTTAAACCACACTCTCCCTCAAAGGTCTACAGGACATTTCTTGCAACCTGGACAGGGAAAAACATGGTTCAACTTTATAACTATTTGGGGAAGCATTTTTCCCCTTAAAAGGAAAAAAAAAATCTTGCTTTCATGCCAAAAGCAGCAAACTGCAGACAAAGAGACCAGCAGGCATGAAAATAAATGAATGAATAGAGGAAGGAAGGAAGAAAAGAAAGAAAGAATGAAAGAAAGAGAGAGGGAGAGAGATATCTATGTGGATTCTCAATCATCCAAGGCCACGGTTGTGCTTTTTCAAAAGGCAATTGGACTTTTGTTTTTGCTTGAAGAGGTTTTGCTTCTGCTTCAAGAAGCTTCCTCAGTTCTGGGTATATTTTACCCAGTATTTGTGCTGAAGGTTTTTGGAAGCTGCCACATTGTAAGAAATAAGATCCTCCAGATTTATTCTCACCTGCACTGATGCCCCTAGCAATCCAGAGAAAGACTAAGGTCGGTTAAAGAGAAGTTTTCGGATTACCTTAACAGCTGTTATAACAATTGGGATGAGAATTTCTTTCTCATTATTCAGCCCCACCCCCTCAGGCCAATTTGTTCAGAAACAAAAGACCATATTGGTAAATACATCATGAAAAAGAAAATCCCAGCTTATTTACATGTCAAGCTGCATGCAATTAGCATAAGTTGCTAATTATTCTGGAGAAAGAGACAGGCGACAAGCTGTTGGGAGGATTATGCTGCATCTAATCTTAGTTTAGCTCGACAAAAATGCCTTGGCTTCAATGGGGAAAAATGCACATTTTTACTTCTCCCCCATGTCTCAATAGATGGAGCAATCTTCAATTGGGCTTTCAAAGGTTTTTTTTTTTTTTTTCCTGAAACACCAACTGAATGTTTTTTGGATACCTCACTTAAACAAAAAGGAATCCTGTTACCAAGCAGCTGGAAAAGTATCTTGAAATTAAGTGTTTGGGTATAACCAACTTTCACTACTCAATTATTTCACAGGCACAATTATTTCTTCCAAACCTGGCCAAGAAACTTACTTTCTATCTACTTCCATGCTCCAACTATGAATATTTGAACAAACATCTGTGCAAAGATGCTCAATCTCTAAGAATGCATGAAGTAGACCTTATACTGCACTTAGATACAAGGTTAAAGCAAATAAAAACACTGCAAATAAAAACATCTTGCATTGTTATAATTATATTTCAGCCCACAGATACTGTATTCCTTATATATGTACAGCATGCAAATGCTATAAATTGAGCATCTGCAATGTTTAGGAATGCAAAGTGAATAAAAGAAACAGATTTCTACCCCCCCCAAAACAAGTTCTTGCAAATATAGTTTCATTGGATCCATAATAACCACATATAATTAGAAATATACACTATAATTCTCAGTTAACAAAAATAAGTAATCTTAGAATACTGTTTTATCTTTTCTAATGTAACTTTTAGTAAACCAGCCTTCATCCACCAAGAGCAGTGTTTCTCAACTGTGGCAACTTGAAGAAGTGTGGACTTCAACTCCCAGAATTCCCCAGCCATCTAGCTCAGGGGTCTTCAAGCTTGACAGCTTTAAGACTTGTGGACTTCAACTCCCAGAATTCCTCCTCCAGTCATGTTAGCTTAGGAATTCTGGGAGTCGAAGTCCACAAGTCTTAAAAATTGCCAAGTTTGAAGATCCTTGATCTAGCTGGTTGGGAAATTCTGAGAGTTGAAGTCCACACATCTTCAAGTTGCCAAGGTCAAGAAATACTAACCTAAAGCCTTCCAAGTACACCAGGACTCCAATTCCCAGAATTCCTGACCTGTTCCTTAGCTTTACCTGAATTCCTGCAAAAAGAGATTGCTTTACTTAGATCGGCCTAAATTACCATCCAAGAAAGAGTGTATAAATTTATGTTCTTCTTCCTTAAACCTCTGCCGCATCAGAGATTTTGCATCATAGCTATGAAGATATTTCTAAGAATACCGATTTCCTTTCCAAGATGGGAAGGTGTGATATATCACACTGGTTCTAGTAATAAGGTAAAGATACTACACAGGACCTGAATTAAAAGGACACCGGGCGAGAACAATCACAAATCACCTCTTTACCTTTTTAATAATGATAGTAAGCATCCTTTTTTTAATAATTCAGCCCAATATACAACTGAACTTTAAACACAGAGCATCATTTAAATCATTTAAATCATAGATCTCCAAACTTGGCAACTTTAAGACTTGTGGAAGCAAGTAATGCAGGCTGGAGAATTCTAGGAGTTGAAGTCCACAAGTCTTAAAGTTGCCAAGTTTGGGGATCCCTGTTTTTAATGATACTCTCTCTGTATGTGGTGCAAAGTATTTCAAAAATCAACTGAAGACCTTAATTTTTCTCGGATCATTGATTGCTATTTCCTGGGGTCCTGAAATCTCAGCAAGATTCAACTCAGCCCAATTATCAACAATGCATATTTATAAAAATCTTTATTACACGACAGATAATAATTGTGTTTCATTATTGTTATATGGCAACATGTCAATATCTCTGCATTTAAAATGCAGAATAAGATGGGCTTGGAAAGGGCGAAAAAGAGATCATTTGGTCCAATGGAGGAACCCAAGAAACGGCTTATATATATATTTTTAATTCGTTCAATGAAGTAACAATTCACCAAGAAGTCTTGCTCTACTCCTCAACTAGTTTTTCCATCAAGAAATGCAATAACAGAATAACAGAGCTGGAAGGGACCTTGGAGGTCTTCTAGTCCAACACCCCCTCCCCACTCAGGCAGGAGACCTGACACCATTTCAATCAATATGTATTATCACACAACAAACTACAGGTAATCTTCGACTTACAAACATTCGTTTAGTGACCATTCGCTAAAGTCACTAAGATGGCACTGGAAAAAATGACTTATGATCGCCCGTCAAATCTACAACTGTTGCAGCACCCCCATGACCAGCCAATGCTCACATAACCATCTTGCATAGCAATGGAAATTCTGGTCCCAATTGTTCTTCGTAAGTCGAGGACCACCTGCATATCTCTTTAGGAGCTATTACAGCATATAGAATCTATAATATAGTACTCAGGAGATCTTTAATTCCAGGTATCTAGATCAAACTTTATTGAATTCTTGTCTCTAAATAAGCAGCTCATCCAATACTGTAACTCCAAAAGCTAAGCATAGGAAAGAAATTACAGTTTAGGGGGAAAAATATTTTCTGAGGTCAGCGCAGTGAAAAATGGCAGATAGGAATCCATTGAAAATGGTTGCTCCATGTTTGGCTAGAGCACCTAAGATGGTATGGTTGCCGCAGGCTCCTGGAGAGGATTTCTCCAGGTAGAATCTGAGTGAGGACATCTGAACCACCCAACAGGTGTGGGGCCATGGACAATTAGACTCATAATGTACTTCCAACCAATGTGTATCAGTGTAAGAGTAAAACCAGGACAATATAGCTTAACTCAACCAACCGTAGCTAAAAACAGTGGCTTAGAGTGATATATGAACCCAACCAAACTCAGCTATTGGTCCCACACACCTTCCAAAATGTTATTCAATCAAAGATCAGGGGGGAAAATAAACATTTAGACGTGGTATAGGAAACAAGACCTCCAGTCTTTGTGAAGATTTTAAGAAACTCACAGTTGTGGTAGTGCTACTTTAACTTCCTCTTCCATTCATTCATACTAACTCACTATGACAGGACCCACTCTTTGATTCAATGAACATCAAGGGGAAGTTTTATTTTTATTACAAATCCTTTAATACCTTTGAACTCCTGGAATATTCTGGAAAGGTTTTCCGTTACTATCCCATATTGAGAGTTATCGTGGCCTGAATGCCACCAGTCAATTTAAGGAATATCAGCCTTTTTCCACTTCTTTAAGAACGTGAAAAATAAACTAATAGTCTTCTATCCTAGTTTTTCTTTTTCTTTTTTACAAGATCGCCACTCTTATTTTTCTTCCATGGGCCAAATGTGACCGCTCCTTCCTATCTTGTGGTCTCAATTCTTTCCACATCTCCTATAAATGCTTTCTTTTGAAGAGATCTGTCTTCTCCATTCATCATGAGAAGCCACTGAGCTACAGAATCTATGAGGGGCCCAGCCAGAAAAGTAAAGATCTTAGTTATAATTATGAGTTTTAATTGTACACAGATAACAACCATCATGTCTTTGAACACACACCAATGCCCGAGAGTGTACCTTAAAGTTAGGTCTGGCCTTATCAATGTTGTTGGTATTGTATCCCTATGTAGAGAACAGGTAAACATGGTCTGGCTACCTCTTGATCTTGCCCATGTGGTTAAATAATAAGATTAATTAGCAAAGAGGAAGGGCATGAATTACAACTTGAGGAAATGGGTTAAAGGGTTGATGAACCAAAGAGGTGGGTTCAACTTCTATCTCTTTATTTGACAGGCCTGATGATCTGCCCCAGTCACAAGGGACTTGAACTGGCCAAAGAAAATTCCTGACAAAAAAAAAGAATAGTTACATCATAACAAGCATCCAAAGTGCAGAAAGCAAAGCTAAATCTTCAAGGGGGAGCCAGCCAAGGCAGGCGCCCAAAGTCAACCATCAAAGCCATTTTCATGCCCAAGGTTACAACGGCACATGGCAGCATAACATTCGGAAGCTTGGCAACTGATTCATATTTATGACGGTTGCAGTGGTCACACGATCATTTTTTTGCAACCTTTCCGACAAGCAAAGTCAGCGAGGAGCTGCAAGGATTCATTTAACAACTGTAGCAAGGAAAGTCGTAAGATGGGGCATAACTCACTTAGCAAATGTTTCACTTAGCAACAGAAATGCTGGGCTGGACATATACCAAGGACTACCCGTATTTCAAAAGCCAGAACCGAGACCTACCGAAGGAAGGGTGGAAGGAAAAAGGCAGTTGGAATTAAATAATTAGGCTGGCCGTGTACCAAACAGCATAGAGGCCATTTACAGTAAATATTATGAATGGATCTGGCTGGGTTTCTTCATTCTCTCTCTCTCTCTCTCCCTCCCTCTCCCTCTCTCTCTCTCTTTCCCTCCCTCCCTCCTCTTCCAAAACCTCTTTTCTTTTTCCTGAGCTAAGTAGAAATTTGGCCTTCAGACATGACAGTACTCTGTAATTTGCATGGCTGATGAAGTCTATCGCCTGCGACAGAGACATGGAGTTAGTTGGCTTTAGTCTAACCACTAGAGACAGGCAGGGCAGCCTTCTTTGGTGTGTGCGTTTGTGTTTTTTCTAGCTATAAAGCAAACTCATTCACGGTCTGCATGGCTCCGGCCTGCTGGCTTTTAAAGAAAATACAATTAGGCTTCAAAAAAAAAAAAAAAAAATTCCCCCTCTTCTTCTTCTTCTCCTCTTTCCCTCCCTCTTGCATTCTTCCTCTTTGGATTGTTTGCAGCAGCAGTAATTGATTACTTGTCATAATTAGAGGGCAGCAGTGACTAATGAAGCATTTATGAATCAATTTTTGTTGGCTTTTCAAATAGTCTTGTGGACATTGTATGGAGACTGGGGTCTTTCTTTTTCTGGGGCCCCTCTCTAAGTACTGTACACATAGACAATCCTTTCCCCCAAAAAATTCTAGGCACTCCATGCTTATTTACATGTTTTTATAGTTCCAAATAACCTGTAACCTAAAGCATTTACATGTTCCTTAAGCAATGCAGAGAGAACATGTTCCATCTGATCCTTTTATCTGGAGGTATGAAAATATGAAGTTGGGAGAAATGTTTTGGACTTTCATGCAAGATGAAAAAGAATGAATATTAATTCCTAAAAGCAGATTTCCCCAATGTCCCAGAATCTCAGACTTAGGTAAAAGCAGGTTGGAATAACAGAGTTGGAAGGGACCTTAGAGGTCTTCTAGTCCAGCCCCTGGCTCAAGCAAGAGACTCCATACCGTACAATTCACACAAAATTGTTGTCCAATCTCTTCTTTAAAAGCCCCCAGTGCTGGAGCACCCACAATGTCTAACTTCTGTCAAGAAATTTCTCCTTAGTTCTCGGTTGGTTCTCCCCCTTGATTAGTTTCCATCCGTTGCTTCCTCATTGATTTTGCTTGTCAGTGTGTCGCAAAAGGGGATCACACAACTCTGGGACACTGCAATCATAAATATGAACTGGTTGCCAAGCATCTGAATTTTGATTGCATGATCTTGAAGATGCAACTGTGAAAAATGGCCATGTCACTTTATGGAGCGTTTGTAACTTTGAAGAGCCACTAAATCAGAAGTCTCCCAACTTGGCAGTTTTAAGACTTGTGGACTTCAAGTCCAAGAATTACCCAGCCAGCATGACTATCTGAGGAATTCTGGGAGTTGAAGCCCACAAATCTTCAAGTTGCCAAGTTTGGAGACCCCTGCACTAAATGAACTGTTGTAAGTCAAGGATAATCTGTAACTGTCTTGAGGAAGGCAGAAAAATCCAGAGTCCAGCAAAGTACAATTGCTCTATTACTGACCTCTGGAGAAACTAGACTTTTTGTGCAAATATCAGTAGGGTTTGAACCAGATGTTAACAAATTTCAAAATAAAGCCCAGCAAGCAATACATTTTATAAGGCCTACTCAATGCCATTAAGACCTAATAATGGGTCATAAAGAGTTATTCTTTTTTTTTTTAAAGATACTTCCATATCTAAGACCAAAATTTGTTTATTAAATCTGTGTTCTAAACAGAACGGTGCTATTATTAACTTCAAATGGTCACTAAATGAATGATTTGTGAGGACTACTGTACCTGTGGGACCACCTCTTTTGCTGCTTATCAGTTCCCTTGCTCCACCTGATGTTTTACATTTCTGAAACATTCTTCTTTAATTAAAGGTAAAAGCCAGCCTCTCGTATCAACTTACATAGCTCAAAACTGGTCCCTCAAGCTGTCTTAGCAAATAATTTTAAACAAATAAATTGTGCAGGGTTGCAACCCAGCATTTGAGCAAAGAGCACCCTTCCCCTGTCCCCTAAACATCAAAGGTAACCGAGAAGAAAGAAAGAAAAAAAAATTTTGAATCTACAAACTAGACAGAGTGGAAGCCTGTTTGTTAGGTGTGTGCTGTGTAGCTACAATTGCCAAGCAGCACCAAGAGGCTGAGCATTAAAAAAAAAAAAAGTGACCCATTTAAGATCCAAACTAAATACATCCCTGAAGTTTTCCTCCCAGTTTCATTGAACTTGAAGACGAACCAGGGCACAGCAGAGCAGCATTAAGTCATCGTAATTTTAAAACTATTTATTCCTTATCTTTTAAGAAAATAACAGAGGGAATATGGCATTTGTGTATTAAGTGAATTCCGAAAGGTTTTCTCCCTTGGGAAAATGCAACTGATAAAAATCATCTTTCCAGATCATCAGGCAAGGCTTCCTAAACAAACAAATAAATCTTGTGGGTTTTTGGTCTGCTTTTGAACTTTTGCAGGCTTTTTGCAAGCTGTTGCCCTACCATATTAAGGTCCCAGAACATGGGGGGGGGGGGGGGGAAGGTATCTGTTAGCCCCCCCCATCCTTCGTATTTGACAGATGACATTTCTAAAATTTTGTTCACAATGCTTGCCAAGATGTCTAAATTAAAAACTTGTAAAAAAGACAGCCAAACCCATCCCCTCCCCTTCCTAAACGGAGTGTAGCAATACCAGATTAATGCCAAATATTTAGCAGCGTTCATTTTTCCTCCTTCCCTGCAGACGGCATTCTTTCCAGCTACTCTCAGATTGCACATTAAGGGTGGGAGCAAAAAACAGAGGAGAGGCAGCTCATTTTAGCGGCTGCAACACGAGATCTGCTTAGAAGACCCCGAAACTTAGGGGATTTCCCTTAAAGCCTCTCAATGAAAATAGCTTTTTCATCCCATCGCGTCCCATCCCCCAAAGATCTCCAAAACTCAAGGTTTCACCCTAAAAGCCTCTCAAATAAAACAGCATTCTTTTTTTATTTTCCCCCCTCCTAGAGAAGACAGCAAAGGAAGGTTTCTTCTTCAGCCAAGGAGCCTTTTTTCTTGAAAGATGGGTGGACAAGTTATTTCTGCACACAGTTTTGGGGATCCTTGCGCCTCTATTATCAAGGATGAGAAACTGGGCAAACGAGATGGGCTGCTGAACGTTTACCAAAATTGCTAACCAGTTAAAAGTTCCCGGATTTGATAGAGGAAAAATATCCCCTGCTCTACCCCACACGCCCTCTTCCTCCGCCAGCCCTCCTCCTCCCTCCCTTTCCTTCATGCTTCCTTCCTTTACAACCTAATACCCTGTGTCTCCTCTGGCCAGGCCTTTACTTAGAGGCAAAACCAGCATTCAGTGCCAGTCTGGAGACAGACTGCAGACTGGAGAAGTTAATCATTACTTCTGTCTGCCTTCATAATCTAATCACTTCTGTGCCTCAGCGTATACAGAAAAGGCCATTTCTCTTTCTCTCTCTCTCTCTCACACACACACACACACAGAGACACACACACACAAACACACACAAATAGGCTCAGCAGCTTTCGCCAAGCCGGTGCCCTCTGGACCTATCTCCTGTAGACTGGGAATCGTGAGACTTGTAGTCTGAGCACCTTAGGAAGGGCACCCGAAGGAGGAAAACAGAGATTTGGCTAGAAAACTCTGGGCCGGATTCGCTTCCTTTCCCCAACTGGGAAGTCTTGGGCTCTTATTCCACCCCAGAATGAAAAATCGAGGGGGGCAAAAGGGGGCTCTTAAAAAAATAAAAAGGGAGGTTGTATTTATGATTCCCCCCCCCCCAAAAAAAACCCTCTCCTGAACGCAGGGAGTTAACAACACTTAACGAAATCTGACATCTTCGAAAGTAATTAATCCTCCCCACATTCCTGGGAAGCTAATGGCACAAAACAAGGAATGGCGAGGGGAGGGGAGAGGAATGAATGACTTTTTAGTTTATTTTAAAAAACAGGCTAGACAGCACTTTATTCTTATTTCAAAGCCGTCCTAAAGAAGACGAGAGCTGGCTGATCTTTTTGCTGCTAGTAAAAACAAGACACAAGCAAGACTGTTGCCTCCTTGTTCACCTCCACCAGTCATCAGCTATCTAGGTCTAGGGCCGTGATGGTGAAAGGTGGCACGCAGAGCCATTTGTGTGGGTATGCGAGCCCCAGCCAAACTTACATGCACTGCGTATCTCCCAGCTGATTTTCGGCCTGTTTGAGGCCGTTTTTGCCCTCCCGGAGGCTCGAAGAAAGCCTCTGCTGCCTTGGGAGGCCGAAAAACAGGCCTTCCGGAAATACCGGAAGTGCCGAAACGGGCCCATTTTTCGGCTTCCCAAGGCTGCAGAGGCTTCCCTCGAGCCTCTGGGAGGGAGAAAAGGGCCCGAAAATCAGCTGGGAGGGCATGCACATGCGCAGTGCAGGTAAGGGGGTGGGGGTGTTGCAAGCGCATGCATGGGGGGGGGGCAGGGTGCATTGCATTGTGGGTGCTGTCACACACACTTTCAGCAACCACAACAAAAAGTCTAGGGTTAAATACTTCACTGGGCTAGGGTAACCCACCTGATAATCCACACTTCCCCTCTTCGGGGGGGGGGAGGAGTGTGTTTAACTACAACTCTCATCATTCTTTGCCACAGGAAAAAGAGATCCCAAGTCATAAGCAGGGAGTCTCAGAACCTCAGTTGGGGCTTCTCCATCCAACCAAGGCAGGTAGCGAAAGATAAAATCCCAAAAGATTATTAAAAAAAACCCCTATCAAATACAGATAGTCCTCGACTTACAACAGTTCATTTTGTCACCGTTCAAACTTACCACAATGATACTGAAAAAAGGGACTGTTTTTCATATAACCATTTGCACCATACCATCCCTGTGTTCACGTGATCAAAAATCATGGTAATAGACTCATGAGGGTGGCTGTGTGTGCGATCCCCTTTTTGCGACCTTCTGACAAGCAAAATAAAACGGGGACTCCGGATTCACTTAACAACCGTGTCACCAGCTTAACACAAATGCAGGGTGATTTGCTTTACAACCATGGCAAGAAAACTCGTAAAAATGAGGGCAACAACCACCCCACTTAACAAACGTTTCTTCAATGAGCCACCTAAATTTCGGGCTTGGTTGTGGTCGTAACGTACGATCACAAGGAAGCCCCAAACTTCTGTTGTTAAGTGAGTTTTGCCCCATTTTATAACCTCTCTTGCCCACAGTTACTCAGTGTTATTACTGCAGTCGCTAAGTTAGCAACCCGGCTATAAAGTGAATCTGGCTTCTCCATTTTGAGTTTGCTTGTCAGGAAGAGATCACATGACCCTGAGGTAAATATGAGCAGTATAACTTCAAATAGTCACTACACGCGAACTTGTAAGTCAAGGATTACCTGCATATAATAAATCCAAAGTAAATGCAGTTGTTGTTCAGGCATTAAAAGTCATGTCTGATTCTTTGTGACCAGAGCACATCAGCCCCCCCTGTCCTCCCCACACACTCCCACCTCTGGAAGTTTGCACCCAAATTCAGCTTTGTTGCACCCATGACACTATCTAACCACCTTCATTCTCTGCCATCCCCTTCTCCATCTGCCTTCCATCTTTCCCAACTTCAGGGTCTTTTCCAATGAGTCAATTAAAGGGAAACAGGCTAGCAAATAAAATACAAGTAAGTCCTAGGGTTACAACAGCAATTGGGAGTGAAATTACCACTGCAGTGCGTTTTTTAAAACGTAATGTGGCATGGCCAAATTGCTCAGCCTTGGCAATTCTGGCACTCTCCGTTGGCTGTTGTTCAGTGAAGACTATACGAGTTATTAAGTGAGGACTGATGGGAAGAGGAGGAATCTAGGCACGCAGGCCAGTGGATGAATTACAGGCAACAGGCATTACAGAGTGCAAAGAAGTGGTGAGAGTGTTGGCTAAGATTTATATGGCAGTATGAAGAAACTTGTTAGTTGATTAATTCTCAGTCATTACTGTAGGATAGACTGGCTAAGCAAGTTCCTTCCAGAGGAAAGTTTCAAACCAGGAACTGCTAATTTACGGTCCAATGTCTTAGCCACTCTATTTCACTAGCTCTGGATTATGATTACAGCACAGTAAGCCTCATTAAACTCAAGGGGACCTATCAATCTAGGGAGATTTCAGAGGATTGCATTAAAAATGTCCTAATGTAGTTGGGACATGTGAATTTGCAACATTGGGCTCTCATCTGGTTGACCTACTTGATGACAGTGAAATGAGAACAAGTGAACAGTCTTTTCAAAAATATCTTTTCATCTTTTTTTTTTAATTGTCCTGAATGACTCAAGTTAGGGTCTGCTCCCAGCAAGAATGGTCCACAATCATAGAAACATCTTTTTTCTCTTTGCCGTTTTGGGTTTTTGCTTCTGAAATCAACATGTCCAGTGAAAGTGATAAAGGGCCCCTTGCCTCATAAGGCAAGGACCGGCTCCTTAAATGTTCCTTGCTTTGGCTCAGCAATCAAATGCATTTATCTATTCTGACAAAAGATAGCATCAAACAGGTTTTTGCAACAAATAACTGGGAGGCAGAAGTCAACCAGCAATGGCAACCAGAAGGAAACTATTTTATCTTACCGCTATAATATTTGGCTAAGGAGGGGGACATCTCGTAAATGAAAGAACATGTCAGTAAGAAAACATTATCTCTTTCAGCCATCTAAAATGCATTAATTTGAGGAAGTCTGCTTTAGGTAATTTTCAAATATTCATCCTTGGGTAATCTTTCTATTCCATCAGGTCTGCTATGGAAATCCTTGATACCCTTAGTATTGCTAGATTTACTCTGGATATCTATCCATCCATCCATCCAAGTCCCACTGGTCCTCCAGGAGGGTAAAGGAAAAACTGCCCTGAATTCTTCAACACAACACACACACCCTTATTCTGGAACAGTGTTTACCAACTTTGGTGACTTTTAAGATGTGTGGACTTCCAACTCCCAGATTTCTAGTACTTGGAGAATTCTGGGAGTTGAAGTCCAGACATCTTAAACTCATCAAGGTTGAGATGCGCTGTTCTAGAATATGAACCTGGGAGACGGCTGCAGTCATGTGATCTGGGGATCATGTGATCTCACCTTTTGCAACCTTCTGACAAGCAAAGTCAACGGGGAAAGTCAGATTCGCTTAACAAGCATGTTACTAACTTAAACACTGCAGTGATTCGCAGTGGCAAGAAAGGTCATAAAATGAGGCAAAACCCATTTATATACTGTCTCACTTAGCAACAGAAATGTGGGGCTCAATTTGTGGTCGCAAGTCAAAAGGTGACCTGTATCCTTTCTGGCTATCTTTAATATATTGTATGTTCTGGGGAAAAAATAGCTTTGCTTTTCCTTGGTGTGGGTTAGGATTCTTCTGGAATGGTTTATAGACGCTGCTTGTGATCTTGCTCAAGCTCTTGCTATTTGCCTATCAAACTTACTGAAAGTTCCAGAGCATCAAAGAGTATCTGCAAATTAAGTCCACCCACTTGCCATTCCAAGTGATACAGCCCGAGGGCATCTTTAAAAGCAATAAAGTGAAACCTCTTTAGACATTCTCGGCTCAGGTTGATTGGGCTTCAGAAGTTAATGAGCTTCTGCCCAAGTGTGACTACGCAACTTGCCATAAATTGAATCTGGAGCTCTTTAGAAGGCGGATATTAAATTACTAGGCAACAACCCTCCATTGAAACTTGGTCACTGCCTTGATTTGGAAAACGATTTAGACAAGAAAAAAAATATGAATCTATTGCCAACAGAAGAGGGTCTTCTAACAAATTACAGGTAGTCCCTGACTTACTACTGTTCATTTAGTGGCCATTTGAAGGCCATTTTAGTGGCCTTTGGTGAAAAAAGAAGGACTTATGACCATTTTTCATACAGACAACCATTGCAGCATCCCCATAATCACAAATTTGGATGCTTGGTAACAGGTTCAGATCAATGATGGTTGAGGTATCCCAACTTTTGGGACTACCTGACAAGCAAAGTCAATGGGAAAGCCAGATTCACTTAACAACCATCTTATTAATTTAACCGCTGCAGTGATTCACTAAACAACTCTGGCAAGAAAGATCGTAAAATGAGGCAAAACTAATTTAACAACTTCTCACTTAGTAACCAAAATTTTCCGGCTTAATTATGGTCATAAATCAATGATTACCTTGTATCATCAGAATTAACCCATGCGTGTTTATCAGATGCCTATTTTATTTACATGCACATTCTGTTTGGATAGATCTATTTATAGGTATAATCTTTTGCTTAATCTGAATAAATGAATAAACGCTCTTTTTGAGCGAGCCAGGAGAACCCAAGGAAGCTATTTCTGTTCTCCAAATTCATCTCAAAAGTCTTAACCTTCTACCAATGGGTCTTTAGTCAACCACATTTTTCATGGAAACTTCTCCCCCTATGTAATAAAAAATGATAGATGATAAAAATGTAATTGACAATGATTAACAACAGAAAAGGAAAAATCTGTCAAGCAACCCAAAAGACTATGCCTAATTCTCACTTGCTGGCATGCAGCATGCCACTAAATCTAATGCAGTCAAGAAAAGAGAACCATGTTTTGCTTCCTTGCGTTTGTATACATTTAAGTGGAACTTTGCATTATTGCAGATGGTGGTTTTACATTTTTTCAAAATCATGCCAGGAAGAAAAGGGAACAACCAACTGGATGAAAAATGTCAATTTGTAGGCACGTTTGGAATAAATAAAGCAAAATTTAGTTAAGCATCATGAATGAAAGAAACCAGGAAAGGTTCCTTCACACCTGCAGAGATTCTCTTCTGTAACACGATTTAAATGTTTCTTTAAATTGCCTTGACCCCTCCCCCCAATGGGGTTTTAAGTTCATTTTAAATATTTTTTAGGCAGCTGTGGGCAGGATCAACATCTCTTTTATATGTGGAACTTTTCAGAAACAGGAGGAATAATACTTCCTCATATCAGTTGGAATGTCTTTTCCTCAGTTCTCCTAGTCTTCTTTTTTGTCCACCCTATACTCATATTGGATCTATCAGAAGACTGGATGGCCAGAGCTTTTTCAAGTTTGTTTGAGGCCTCCTTTTTTTTCTATAACCATTCATCCCTCCTAAAGATTTCCCCCAGTGTATCTTTTTCAAATCCCAGAATTTCCCAGTCAGCTTGATTGTTGCTGAGAATTATGGAAAGTGAAGATAGATAGATAGATAGATAGATAGATAGATAGATAGATAGATAGATAGATAGGTAGGTAGGTAGGTAGGTAGGTAGGTAGGTAGGTAGGTATGTATGTATGTATATCTGAAGTTTGGTTGACTTGGTGAATCTATTTGAAACACTGAGAATTGGATATAGGCACCATCTCAAGGATGGATCATATATACAAGAAGTAGAAGTAATTATATTTACAAAAGTATCCTGGAAATAGAGAAAGTGAATAGAAAAGGATTTTATGAACTTAACTCTTTGAAGACTCACAACAAGCAAGAATGATTCCCTTTGTTGGCTTCACAGAAAAAAACTGCTTCAACAAATATCTGAACCAGTTCTTTGCAATATAGCAAATTTATGCATACTGGAACTGCGGCATTTACAATTCTAATTCAATAGAAGAGAACATCTGTAGCTCAGGATTGAATTGTGAAGTCTTCAGCTGTCCCTGAGCTTGGTTGTTTTCTTGCAGACGTTTCATTATCCACAGCTTCGGATGATGTGAAGATGCTACCTAGTTGGGCAATGAAAGGTCTGCAAGAAAACAATCCAACTGGGAGAGCAGCAAGGACCCCACAAATTCAACGTGTTTATTGGTATATGAGATTTTCAAAAACCTTGCTAACTTTTGTCCGTGCTTCAAACCATCATTTATAAATCAAAATGCATCACATTTTCATGTAAGATGATAAGTCAACTCTTAGGTGATGGGCAAATTGTGCAGAACCAGCCCATCTGATTTTTTTCAATGAAGGGTCAAAGTTCATTTTTACAAAGATCATTTTTATAGCAGCTCTTTTTAGAGATCCATTCCCAAGGTACACCTAATTTTTCAGGCCTAAATGAAAGATATTTAAAATCCACTCATCCAGTGTGTACATTTCATTCAGTCTAAAATTATGTATGGAGAAATTGCAGACCTAACAGTTGAAAAACAAGACATACAATGCTAATGTGTAGATTTTCAAATGAAGTTTCAAAATTGTGCCAGTGGGTATAGGTGGAGGGGAAAAAAAAAATAAAAGAGCCAATGAAACAAGCCAAGCCACCTCAGTTTTTGTTCAAAAGGCTTATCTAACTATGCAGCGTAGTGGTGCCTTGCTGTGTTTTGACAAACCTTCTCATACT
Source organism: Laticauda colubrina (assembly GCA_015471245.1). Classification (NCBI taxonomy): domain Eukaryota; kingdom Metazoa; phylum Chordata; class Lepidosauria; order Squamata; family Elapidae; genus Laticauda; species Laticauda colubrina. The sequence continues at coordinate 4,766,350 of BLBF01000010.1, forward strand.
GACAACTACAACCCCAGGCTTTCATTGTTGTTATGAAAACAAACCAACGCCAAAAATGAAAGAGAAAAAAAAAGTCATGCGGAAAAACACTCTTTGCTGTCTTCTCCTACAGCAATCCTTCTCTGTGTAGAAAGCCAGTTTGGTGTAGTAGTTAAGATGCTGACTTAGAAAAACCAAGAGATTTCTAGCTTTAGGCACAAAAGCCATCTGGAAGACTTTGAGCTGATCACCAGTTTTAATCCTGACTTAGGCAAGAAAGCTGTCTGGACAATTTGCAGCTGATCACCTGGAGATTGTGAGTTCTAGTCCTGCCTGGATGATTTGGGGCCTATCACCAGGTGACTGTAAATTTTAGTCCTGCCTTTGGCACAAAAGCCGTCTGGACAATTTGGGACCTATCACCAGGTGACTGTGAGTTCTAGTCCTGTCCTAGGCCTGTAAGCCGGCTGGGTGACTTTGACAGACCAGTCTCTCTCTAATCAGTCCAACCCACCTCACAAGGTTGTCATTGTGGGAGGAAAAGAGAGGAGAGGAAGGTTTTGCATTTATTTATTTTATTAAATAAAATAAATAATAATAAATAAGTAGCTGTCTTGAGTTATTTATAAAGTAATGAAGGTGGATAAAAATAAAATAAAATAATAAAAATTCAGTTACTTCGCTAGCGAAGACTAAGTTTCTGCTTTGTGCTCACTCAAAAATGGATGCTTGTAATCCAGGCAAGAAAAGCATCTGGTTCTTGATGTATATGAATCTGGGAAGCCAGTCAAATTACATACAAATGCAAAATTAAAAAGACAGCAAAAAGTGACTCTCATTACCATCTCATTCCTCCATGTGTATCAACAACTTGCCCTTAGTATCAGTCAGATCCAGGCATCTAGAACAGCTGACTCTGAATAGATAACTAAAACTCCACAGAAACTATGAGGACTGGATATTGGTTGTCAACTCATTCATTCCAAAGGGCACAATTTGTCTTGCACTCCAGGGGAGACTGGAATTACAGTACAAAACCAACCAAAGGGCCTGTGTGCAATAATTGCATGAAATTAAATGGCAATTTGCATATCATTTTCATGAACCTAGGATGGGCCAAATTATCACTGATGTGCATGTTGGTGCATTGGTTTGACTGAACTCTCATTCCAAAAACTTGAAACTCATAAAGAGGGCTCTTTTTATCGTCTCTGGTGTTCTTGAGATAAAGCCAAGAGTTATCAGATTTTTTTAAAAAAATCTTAATTCAGAGATTCTTAATAAAGATAAATTTCTGGATTTGATAGCAGAAGTCTTCCTTTTAGGTTTGATAGAGAAAGATCTTGGAATAAAATTTGGGGTTTCATTCCTATTTATTGTGGACAGCAGAGAAAATTTTACATGCACAAAGATGGAAAAGAGACACTAATTCACACCATGGAAGAATGGATGATGAAGGTGATGAATTGGCCAAGATGGCAACATTGACTTTAAAGAGAAAATTTTATCTTGTTTTATTTGGAAACCATGTATGGAGTTTGTGCTCAAAACTCGGGGGGGGGGGAGAAAGGGGGGGAAGAAGACAAAGCTTTGATTTTAGGTTTTGGTGGTTACAATGACTTTGTTGTTATTGAAATGACCTGAAATACTGAGAAATGTGATGCAAAAGAGGTTGAGGCTGTAATTTTTTTTGTACTTTATCCTACTGAAAAAAGTTGGAAGTCACTTTTTCCCCCTTTCCTTTCCCTTTTCTTCCAAAAATCTCTTCTTTCATCTTTAACTTTTCGAACTTTTCACTTTTACTTATATTTTATCTTACTAAATTTCTTTTTTAAAAAAAGCTTCAAAGGGTGAGAACACCTGGGAAAAAACCTTTGGATTTAGACCTTCAAGTTGAGAAAATCCAAGGATCTGCAGACAGGATTTCACAAATGTTGACTATCACAGCTAGACTATGAATTTCCAAAACAAACTCGTCCATTTGATCGTAGACAGAAATACAAAACTCAGCTCCATCTGTGACTAATCTTAGCCAGGCCATTTCACTGTCTCATTCTTATCAAAGATTAGGTTGGAATTTATCTCTAATGTTGTTTAACTTCTCAGCAGATCTACAAACACTTTCTTAGACATCTCTCTGGAATCCAAAGTTAGGTGGGAAATGGGAAAATGTTAGAATCTGGGAGAGTTTACTGTCATGTCCATCTGAACCTACCTCTCTCCTCTCTCACACACTCTCTCTCTCTCTTCCTAAGTAGTCAGAATAACAAAATCCTACAAAACAGCAGGAAGATTTAGAATCAAGGTCACTGCTTTCCTGGTTAAGATGGGAGACAAAGAAATGTGATTACACGATCATTAGCAAGAAACAAACCCCCCCTACTCCACATTCGCTTAACGGAGGGGTTATTTGCAGATTTTTTGCAGGCACGTTAGAGACCAAATCCACCAAGATTGCTATAAAAGTAACTTCCTTGTGTGTGTGTGTGTGTGTGTGTGTTCTGAGGGGGGGGGGGGGGGGGCAGGTTTCAAAGGAATTCCTGGGGAAAAACATGAGAAAGAAAAGCAGGATAGTTCCACGCTTTTCAAGGCAAATGAACACACTCGAGTGCTTTAAAGTGGAGATGAAACAGAGATGGATCCCACCCACCCTCCTCTTTGCAAGGTTAAAAGGGTAACGAAGAACCGAGCAAATTTTTATGAAGTCTTTCCTTTCTCTCTCTCTCCCCCTCCCCATCCAGCTCCACCGCCATCATCGTTCCCCCCCATCCCCTCCTCTTGAAACCGAGATAATGATGCTGGGTGGGAACCAACTTTTCAGTCTCAGCGGTAACTTTTTAACAGCCTTTTGAAGGGAAGCAGAGAGAAAAAAAAATGCAAGGGGAGAAGAAAAAAAGAATTCTCAGTAAGTCGAGACAGGAGGCAGCAGGCAGCGTTCAAGTAGAGGTGACTCTGCTATTCAAATATTTTTTGAAATAATAAAAATAAAACCAACCTTTTCGGACAGGCTCTCTTGCACTCTTTCTGAACAGCAGGGCTGTTAAGAGGTTGACCTCCCTTCTTTTGGCCTTTTGTGATGTAATATCCTCTCCTTTTTCTCCATTTTCCCGTTTTGTTTTGTTTTTTTAAAGAATGGGGTGGAAGTTACTATTATGTGTTTAAGCAAACATAACCTCCCCTCCATTATCTCCTTAGATTGCTAACCCCCTTAACACGCTACAGGCTAGGCCTGAGGATTGCATTCTAATTAGAAAAAATAAAATAAAACATGACCTTTCTTTTTTGGTCATTTGGGGTAAACTCTGATGAGGCAAATAATGCTTGCCCCCAAATATTACAAGCTGGAAGTTTGCCGACCTCTACGTTGTGTACCTTCATGGCTTTCATTGATGGGTGGCCTATGTTTTTCAGATGCCTGTAGGCTTTTGATTAACCAGTCACTCCGGTCCACAAGCAAGGATGAGGAATATGCCCTCTAATTCAGAAGGCTCACCGTGATTTGGGAGAAAAAATATCTCCCAAATTACCACCTCAAGCCACAAAACAGCCCGACCCATTTTGCGACCCTGCGCTGCCAGCTAAGACATCTGGGGAGCAAATGTAAAAGCTAAGATGGCAGCTCCCATAGAGTGGCTGCCATCTTGAATTTTTGACTTATTCCCTCTACTTCTGACTCTCTCTACACAACTGATTGCAGCTGAGTGACCATTGGAAATTTTGCCCACTTTGCCATTAAACTATGATTAGTTTTTGTCTTTGTTCTTATTGAACAGATGGATTCTCTTTCCAGGTCCTTGGTGCTCTCGGAGCTTGGTTGCTTTCTTGCAGACTTTGCATTACCCAACTAGGTGACATCATCAGTGCAGTAGCAAGTGGTGTTACTTGTTGGGAAATGAAACCTATTCCAGAAAACACCCAAGCTCAGAAAGCACCAAGGACCTCACAATTCTACTCTGAGCTCCAAATATTCTCTTCTATTGATACTAAATTTCACACATGAACTGCCGAGCTCAGTGTGTCACTCCAAGCCCAACCAAACAAGCCACACAATGTTTGAGTCATATGGGATGTCACGCATAAGCTGTTAAATTCGCCTAATCTGTCTCTCCTCCCCAGTTCAGCAGAGGTAGAGAGTTCATATCGGCAGAATCTCATGCAACAATGCACCAAGGTGAACTTTGAAGGACATTACCTCAAGGCCCAGGTAACTGACAGCAGAGCCCCATGAATGCAGCTATTCAAATGTGACCGAGTTAAAAAATAACCAGAGAGTTTAAGTAAATTGGTCCTTGCATCGCTTTGTGACTTTATGACAGATTTTTTACATCTCTTATTAGGAGCCTTAACCTGGAAGATCTGAATATGATCCAAAGTTGTGAAATGGTGTTGCAGCAGGCAGAGGTTCCCGGTCACACAAAACAGTTGAATATGAAACACACACACACATACACACTTAGATTGACAACTAAAAGAAATATATTCCATGTAGGGTATCCTGATTAAGATTCCCTTGCACAAAGCTGCAGACAATGTGGCCCCACGTGATGAAATGACTTACACATTCCCTGCAGCTTAACACCAAACAAAATTAAGAATACACCCAAGATTGTGAATGTTGCTTAAAAGAACTAATTAAAAGCCAGCGGCTAAAGATCCCAAGAGCTGCCAAGCTTTTTTGGTTCTCACCATTTTGCCAAGTGTCCTGAAACAACACCAGCCCACATTCTTGTTTTTAACAACACAGTTCCTGAACGGGTAGAAGACTGTTCCCCAGCGACACCTTAGAACAAATTCTATGGAAAAAAAAAAAAAACCCAACAACCAGCAACTGGCTGGTAAAAATGTCCAGTTATTTGGGTAAAAAGTTAAGGAAGTAAATATGAACTTTGCTTTCTTCCTGTGCCACAATTTGAATGAAAGCCAGGTAACTGCACTGAATATCATTGAACTGAAAATAAACTGCAAAGGAAACTATCTGAGACATTGGGCAGGAAGCCAACCTGCCTTCCATGGGATGGGGCACATTCAATCTGATTCAGAAACGTGGCCCTGGCTGGCATGACCTTTATTGAGGGTTGTTATGACTCCTTCCTGAAACTTGGAGGAAACCTGAGGCCCAACCGTTAGGAAACAGTATTAAAAGGCTAGATTCCTGCATTTCTTCAACACCATCTATGTTGAGACTATGTTCAAACTCCAGAAGGAAGGCAAGGAAGAGCAACAAAGATAGTCAGGGGTACTGGAGGCTAAAACGTATGAAAAATGGTTGCAGGAATTGAGTATATCTAGTTTCATGAAAAGAAGGACCCGGGGTGACATGAGAGCCGCATTCCAATACCTGAGGGGCTGCCACAAGGAATAGGGGGTCAACCTATTCTCCAAAACACCTGAAGGCATTACAAGAAGCAATGGATGGAGGCTTATCAAGGAGAGAACCAACCTAAAACTGACAGAGAAATCTATGAGTGGAACGACTTGCTTTCAGAAGTTGTGAGTTCTTTAACACTGGAGGACAACAAGAGATTGGACAACCATTTGATTGGAATGGTATACGAATAGTACCTCTCCTGCTTGAGTGGGGTTGCTAGCTGAGGAACTCTGGGAGTTGAAGTCCACAAGTCTTCAAGTTGCCAAGGTTGGAGACTCCTGGACTAGAAGACCTCCAAAGTCCCTTCCAACTCTTTGTTATTCTGAAATTCAATATTTAGATTTCAGCCAGCCAGCCAGTCACCTGTGCAGTTGCATACTACAGTCCTCAATCAACACAACACTCACCTTTACCATCCTAGAGATCTATCAATGGTCTTAGACTATTCGCTGTTGCTAATATAACAGCGAAGCTGTAAATCCTGGTGTAAGCTCAAGTTACTCTCGGGCACAAGAAGTCAAAGAGACTAGCACTTAGTAGAGAGTAGTCACAAAGGCTTTGAGAAAGATATTCAGATACCGTGATGTGTCTATGCATATCAAGATCAGAACTGTACAAGCCATAACATTCCCAGGGACACCATGGAAGAGAAACTCTGAAAGAAGGAGAAGATGACAAATGAGACTTTTGAACTTTGATGTTGAAGAAGACTCCTTAGAATATCATGGTCAGCCAAGAAAACAAATGGATCATCAAACAGATCGACTCAAAAGTTCTCACTAGAGGCACAAATGACCAGGCTTGATTTAATCCTACTTTTGACACATTATACGAAAAAGAGCCAGCTCTCTAGAGAAAACTCTGAAGACGACAAGCAGAAACAAGGTGGTAAATGATGGATGTGTCACTGGAAGATTTGGAAGGTCAGATCAGGACAATGCAGTTTAGGTTAGGACAATATAACACATTAGCTAAGTTCAAAGTTACCTGTTGCAACTCAAACAACTAATTATAGAGAGAAATTATACAGCACGGAAGAATGACTGGAAGCAAAATCCATCCCAAATTATCCCGAAGCACCTGCGGGTTTGCATACTTAATGAAAGAAACAATGGAAGTTTCTTTGTGACACAGAATATCCCACATAAATACATTTAGAAAAACCTCATGGCTGGCATTCCAGGAGGGCAAGTTGATCTTATGAAGAGAAACTGCAGGAAATTTCCATTGTAAATTGAGTTTATTCCCCAGCTTTTGAAGAAGCTTTGAGAAGGCCAGGCTGGAAGGCTGAGACTGACTACATAATATGATCTTCTGCAGCTCGATGGATTCCAGATGGGTTGAATTTCCTTCATCCTCCAGCCACATAATTATGGACGGTAAGAATTAAAGGAATGAGGAAAGCTGAGAAAAATTGCTTCGTGGATTGTGGGTTCTTTTTTTGACTTACTTGCATGTTTAAGGCAGTAAATCTCAAAGTACAAGTAGCCCTCAATTCACAATCACTCCTTTAGTGACCATTCAAATTAACAACGGTACTGAAGAAAGTGGGTTATGACCGTTTTTTCACACGACCATTGCAACATTTGCACATGATCAAAATTCGGGTACTTGGCAAATGGTTCATATTTATGATGGTTGCAGTGTCCCAGGCTCAATTGTGGTCATAAGTTGAGGATGACCTGTATATTCTCCGTTCATCAAAGGCCATGTAAGCTACATAATCAACTTTACTCTCTTCTAGGTAAAACCATATTAGAGAGAAAGAAGAAATTAATTTAAAGTGGTCTCTATTTTCTGCCAGTCAATTATATGCCATACAGCAGCTTTCTTAACCTCTGGCTCTTCAGGAATGTGGCCTTGATTCCCAGAATTTTTAGCCACACCAGTTGCATAATTCCATAAGTGGAAGATCATACATTTGAATGCAAAAAGCAGACCCATCACATACTAAAAATTCTCCTTTTCTCCAAATCAGTAATAGCAAGAGGCCTAGTTAGGACACATATTACACCTTTTCCTGCATCAACAGGTGGGACAGTGGTTAGAATGCAGTATTTCAGGCAAACTATGCCCACAACCAGGCATTCGTCTCCTGACAGTCTCAAGGTTAACTCAGCCTTCTATCCTTCCGAGGTGGGTAAAAGGAGGACCCAGATCGTTGGGGGGCGTTAGGCTGATTCTGTAAACTGCTTGGAGAGGGCCGTAAAGCACTGTGAAGAGGGATATAAGTACTATTGCTACCACTCAGCATAGACAACAAGGAGATGCACGAAGGGTTTCTTCATTGGGATGGGAAGGCACACAAGATCATGGAGTATCCATAAGTTTATATATGATCTGTGGCAGACATGACGCAAAGGACTGTGTCACTTGTGCATGAGGTCATTCTGGCACAATCCCAGCTTGTTCTAGAGACCTCTATGGTGGAGAATTCTGCTTTAAGAACCTACATCACACAATGGCAGGATTCCCATGCGCCATTAACCCACGATTTGTGGAATAAACAACAATTGGCTAGATTCATACCATAGCGAACAATGGGTTCTCTTAATGACCGCAGTATTCACTTCATGAGTGTCACAGAAAAGGCCACAAAATCAGATAAAATACGTGGCCAACCTGTTTAATGGCTGTTATGACTGACTAGCATAATGGACAGGCTCCATTGTGGTTGTAACTCAAGGACTATTTGTGGTCACACTGTTTAAATTAGGGGAGGGGAACGATGGCCCTTGGTGGCTTGTGGACTTTAACTCCCAGAATTCCTGAGGCAACCATGGATTCTGGGAGTTGAAGTCCTCAAGTCATAAAGGGGACATCGTTCCCTACTTCTGAATTCAAGTGTTTTCCATCTTACATAATCAGCCACTACTTGGTTTTATTTTAAGCAGGGTGGAAACCTGTCACTATTTTCCTGAGGAAAAAGGAAACTGGAAATCTTAAGTACCTGGTGAGATACTGGATTCTTCTTTTAGCTCCCTCACTTGCTTTTCTCCTTCGACCGCAGCTATTTAAAATTATCCATCTGACTCAATTGCCAATCCTTTACATGTCGGAGGAAACCATCTCAAAATGCTGAAGTTTTCACCACTTCCTCTGGATAAATTTTATTTAGCTGGCAGATACATAAATAAATTCATGCTCACAACTTCAGGGTTGTGTTAAGACTTTTCAAAACATACCTCTATGCATCGCTATGCCAGGATCTTTGAAAAAGAAGCTTGCAAGGTCTATAAATGCTATGAAGAAGCTTGAAAAAATTAGGAATGTGACATGTAGACAGGTAAAAAACGGCATTAGAAAACTACTCACCAAGTTTTTACATAGCTCTTGATAGCAAGGGGCTGTTTTTAACGAGAGTATGACTTTTTTCCTCCCTCTCTCACTGCAACTAAAATCCAGAAAATTCCCACCAAAGGTTTGCCTTTATTATTAATGGCTGCAGTCCAGATATGCCATGAATTTTAGATACCCAATGAATTTTAAATTGGTTGCAACTAACTTCCACTGCTTCTACGGAATTCGAGCTATAATTCTCCACACTTACCTAGGAATCATGAAGCGTGGCCAAATATAACAACCTCTCATGCCAAGCTGGGATATTTTAAATCCCACTCTTAGTTACAAGCAACTTTAATTGGACTATGGCCAGTACTATAAACAATTAAACACAAATATTTTATGAAGGGGGTCTCATACCAGCAGGGGTCAAAAAGCCAAAACAGGGCTATGCCTGCACAACTGACACTCTATTTTTTTTTTACTTATTCCTTTTTAACATGTCACGACACATATAAAAAGAAGTGGATTTTATTTGCACTGTTGCTTCTGCCATCTTGGTTCCCCCTTACAGACACCCATATCTCATACATTTCAATGAAGATTAAATCAAGAACAGTTGCAGTGGATTAATAAAATCACTGAGGAAAAAATCAGAACTTGGGATTCTTTATTTAAATAACTGTTAATCAAGTTCTTCAATTTGCTGTGTTAACTCCCAAAGGAATATGTTAATATTTCTTCCATACTTGGAGTAAAGATTAAAAGCCTCAAGATGATTCACTTTAAAAGGGAGTCCACATTTATGTTGCTATGTGAGGCATTTGTTAAGTGAGTTTTGCCTCATTTTACGACTTTTCTTGCCACCATTGTTAAGTGAATCATTGCAGTGGTTAATTTAGTAACATGGTTGTTCAGTGAAACTGGCTTTGCTGTTGACTTTGCTTGTCAGAAGGTTGCAAAAGGTGATCATATGACCCCGGGACACTGCAACGTCATAAATATGAGCCAGTTGCCAAGCATCTGAATTTTGATCACTTGATCATGGGAGATGCTGCAATGTTTTTTTCAGTCCTGTTATAACTTTGAACAGTCACTAAATAAATTGTTGTAAGTCAAAGACTACTTGTATTAGCAACTCAGGGTTGAACCGTGTTTTTCAGAGATCATCAAGGACCCCATAGTTTGCTTCTATTTGTATTCTTCCTACATTGACAGATCACTGTTCATAGCTAGGGAATCAGAAACATGCATTGTAAAATACAACTTCCAACTATCTCTGGTGGAACCCCACTTTGATATCCTTGCTATAGGTGATAATAATAACAGATAATCAGAGTTGGAAGTTGCCCAAGCGGGAGATCCTACACCATTCTGACAAATGGTAGTCTAATCTCTTCTTGAAAGTCTCAAGTGATGACACTCCCACAACTTCTGAGGGCAACTTCTGTTCCACGGGTTGATTGTTCTCACTGTCAGGAAGTTTCTCCTTATTTCCAGGTTCAATCTCCATCCATTATTCCTTGTCTGGCCTATAGGAGCTTTAGAAAATAACTTGACCCCTTCCTCCTCCTTGTGGCAGCCCCTCAAATATTGGAAGACTGCTATTTTGTCTCCCCTGGTCCTTCTCCTCGCTAGACTAGCCAGGCCCCGTTCCTGTAACCGTTTTTCATATGTTTTAGTCTCCAGTCCCCTTCAATATGTTCTTCAATGTGTTCTTCTAATGCTGTCCATGAAATCTGTGGAATACCCAAAGGTGCTTTCTGAGGAGGCAACTGTGCTTTCTGATGTTCTTATTATTATTTTTTTGAAGACCTGTCGCTTCTCCTCCAAGAAGCTTCTTTGGCTCTGAAGAAGTTTCTTGGATGAGAAGCGAAACGTCTTCCAAGAAAAACCGGGAAGTCCAGTGGCCTCTTGAAAAAGCATCTTTGGAACAGCCACGACTGAGAATCTCCATTGATAAATCTGTGGAACACTTTTACAATAAACCACGGGGAATGTCCATTCAACACTTTGCACAGTCTTTAATTAAAGTCTATATGGAAGTGCCAAATTAAAAGTTTGGAACTCAAAATCTCCATGAAATGTCTTCCCCAACTCCCAGTCTCTCTCTGTTCTGCTGACTTGGGTTACATTACACTGTCATGATCAGAAGATGTATGAAAATAATTCCTGAACTTTTCCCTACCCTGATAGGCATCCTGCTTTTACTTCAAAAACACGATTGCTTTCACCTTACTTCTGCCTCTGATAACCTTGTCCTTTTGTGGACCGGCCCTTTTTTTTTTTTTTTTTTTTTTAGATAAGCCATTTTCAGGTTTCTGCACCCAGTTTCTTTTGCAAAAATTCAAGCAATGAGAGCATCTCCAGCTCATTTAGTTAAAGAGAGTGTGGTTTATTTATGTGGGCATGGTGAATTTCCATAAATACCAAATAAAGAGATTTGAAGAGGAGGGGGGGGAAGACTTGGTGGAGATAAGCTAAGACAAGTGGGTCTTTGCTTATTACAAAGATTATCAGTTGGTGTTAACATAAAAGGGAAGGGAAGGGAAGGGAAGGGAAGAGACTGAAATATAATTGACATTTGTATATGTGACATCATGCTGAATCTGAGAGCTGGACACAGCAATCTCCACTACCCATGATGTGGTAGCCAAGAATAGAAGAAAAAAAATAAGAAAATTATGGTGAAGAGACCCAGACAGGCAAGGAGATGAATGTTTATCTCTTCATAATAGGCCCAGCAAGGATCAAAAGCCAGACAGGATTTTTGCAGAATTACTTTCCATCTCATAATGAAAGACAATCAACCAACCGCTCTTCAGAAGTTTCTTCTTTTAAAAAAAAAAGGGAACGGAAGAATAATTAAAGCTATGCAATGCGTGAGCTGATCTGTACGCAAGGAATACCAGATTGCAATAGATCTTTATATCAAAAAATGTTAAGAGGTAATCCTCAATTTACAACCATTTGTTTAGTGACTGTTCAAAGTTACAACACTGAAAAAAGTGACATGACCTCAATTGTGGTCATAAGTTGAGGACTACCTGTAATCCTCAATTTCTGCCTTAACAAATAAAGATTATTTTAAAAAGCATTATGTTGGATCGAGCAGGTGCAACTTTCATTTCAAGCTACATGAAACCAGCGTTGAGGTTTTGGTATGTCACAAAACAAGAGGGGAGTAAGAAGAAACAATTGTGCCAATGGAAAACTTACTCATTTACACTGACCTAGGTTTATTATCCTCACTTCCAACTGTCCTCATTTGCCCATGGTGAACATCACTGCCTGTCGTAATACTCCGGGAAATCACAGGTTGCTTTCCCCAGCATCTCACTCATCTTATTAATATAGTTACATAGGAACAATCTCCCCCCTACCCCAAGTAATTCTGACAAGACTTTTCTACTCCCCGGGGGAAATGTCAAGTTTCAACTCAACGCCTGATGACTGGAGAAGACTCAACTGGGCTCCATGCTCTTCCAAGCTGCTAAGTAACTCAAGACTGTGATGTAATTTGAAATACAATGGGAACACGCCACTGGAAATTTAGGTATTAACACAGAATGGCTGCAAACAATCTTGATAAAATAACTGTCGCCCATTCAGGCATCGCTAAAATATAGAGCATTCCTCTGCATGCACCAAATGGCTAGATAACCTTTCCTCCAACCTTGCTGGGGAATAAAATACTGAATTTATGTTTGTAGGAGAAAAGGAAGGCCAGCTTTAAACAATGCATAGGGCACAGCATTGTGGGAAAACAAATAATGCGTGTAAGCATAACTGGTCCACCAGTCAAATACTCAGAGAACACCACTTCAGAAAGCCATTGGAGAGTTGCTGGAGAATACAGTTAGTTCTCAATTTAGAATTATTTATTTAGTGACTGTTCAAAGTTACAACAGCACTGGAAAAAAGTGATCTACAACCATTTTTTTCACACTTATGACCACTGCAGCATCTTCATGGTTACATGATCAAAACTCAAAGACACTTGGCAACTGACTCCTATTTACAACGGTTGCAATGTCCCGAGATCTCCTTTTGCAGCCCCTCCGGCAAAGCAACGTTCAACGTGGACGCCCGATTCCCTAAATTAACAAATCCGCGCCGATTCCCTAAATTAACAAATCGCAGCGAATGAGCTTAACTACTCTGGCTGTGACTTTCTCCAGGTTGGAATTCCATAACCAAGGGGATGATCATAGCTCTGAAATTCAGAACGTGGCCTGTTTGTTTGTTTTTTAAACCAGGATAAGACACACACCCCTCTTTCCCTCCCCCCCCCCCCAAGCGTGGGAGGTCACTGCAACCTAAAAATCTCTCCCCATAAGCCTTGCTCTGGACAGCACAGTAAACATTATCCATTCCTGCTCCAAAGACATAAAGCAGGCATTGAATTAATGAGGGAGGGGAAAGGCTGGTGATTTACCTCAGGAGGAGAGGATTAAGGAAGAAACAAAGTGGGGGAGAACAGATCCAAGCCGCAAATTCCAACCCCCCCCCTTTTTTTTTTTCTTTTTCTCCTCCCTCCCTCCCCTTTCTCCTCAATTTGAGGTTTTAAGCTTTTGGAAGATGCTCCGTTAAGAAAACAAGAGTGAAAATCGGTCCTAGGAATTCACTTTGGCTGGTCTGCCCAAGTTCCTCCTCCTCCCACCTATTTCCTTCCCCGTTTATTTTTCCAAGCGCCTCAGATGACATGAAAGAGCATCGGGGAGTGAATTAAAGGTCATGGCTGCTGGAACCGGTCCTTCGTGAAGACCCCACCCCACCCCAGGATTAAAGTTCTGACACCCCTCTCCTCCCCCTTCTCTCAATATACGCAGGTAGTCGTCGAAATGCAACAGTTCCTTTAGCGGCCGTTCAAAGTCACAACGGCACTGGGGGGAAAAAAGTGGCACGAGCGTGTTTCACACTTACAACCGTTGCAGCATCCCCCACGGTCACCCGATCAAAATTCAGACTGACTCTCATTTATGAAGGTTGCAGTGTCCCGGAGGTCACTTTTTGTGACCAGCTCAGTCAGTGGGAAAACCAGATTCCCTTAACAAACTGCGTTAGTAGTTGAACGGCTGAACTGATGCACTTAACAACGGTGGCAAGCAAGGTCATAAAAGGGAGCAAAATTCACTCCACAAATGTCTTGCTTAGCAACAAAAAAAATTGGGCTCAATAGTGGTCGTAAGTCGGGGACTATCTATCTATTTTCTGGATCCTGCAGGCGCCTTTTCTTTTCTCCTTATTGAAAGGACCTCCCATCCTGAACTGAGCTTATAGTCAGTCCATTAGCTGGAACCCCACAGCTTCTTCAACCAAGCCAGGATGGAAAACAACAGCGAACTAATGAATGAGTGAAGAACGAGGTCAGGCTGGTTATTTTCAAAAGCAGCCGGTCTCTTTTGCTTGTCGTTCTAAAGCAGATCACCCACCCACAGACCCTCTGGACATCAACTTCCCAGAGAATCCCCTCAGCCCCATAAAACAGAGCAAAACTCCTCTTCTGCTTCTTACTCTCAAGCTTCCTCTTTCCGATATGTATTGAAGATGGACAGTGATAAATAAGTATTTATATGCATGGGAGTAGGGGTGTGTGTGTGTATACACACACACACACATACACAATATATATATATATATATATATATATATATATGAATGTATATAGCATGGGTATATGTGTTTTATGTATGTGTACACTTTTGAGAACAGGCACCAGAATTTCATTTTTAGTGTGTGCCAGTACACCACAATAAAAAATGACAATAAAGGGTGTCTGTCTGTCTGTCTGTCTGTCTGTCTGTCTGTCTATCTATCTCTATCTCTAACTCTGTCTCTAACTCTATCTATCTCTAACTCTATATCTATCTATCTATCTATCCATCCACCCATCCATCCATCTATCATCTATCTATTATCCAAAAAAACCCACCAGCTTTTCTTTAAATTCTTCAAATGGCATCCAGATTGAGGGAATGCCTGCCCTCCAAACCTTCTTCCACACATCAAGGTAGGTCCTTGACTTACAACAGTTTGCTTAGAGACCATTCAAGGTTATAACAGCACTGAAAAAAGCAATGTGTGACTGTTTTTCACACGTATGATCATTCCTGTGGTCACCTGACCAAAATTTGGAAACTTTTAGCGGCTGACACGTATTTATGACGGTTGCTGTGTCCCAAGGTCATGGGGATCTGTCGCCCTTTGTGACTTTTTGACAAGCCAATGAGGAAGCCCAATCCACTTAACAAATTGGGTTACTAACTTACTTATGCAGTGATTCGCTTTACAACTGTGGCAAGGAAGATCGTAAAATAGGCCATAAATCTCACTTAACCACACAAAAGTTGTGGGTCGTAAGTCGAGAATGACCCGTATGCACTGAACAACAATTTATTCAGGCGGCAAGACACAGGGCCCAGCCGATGGGAAAAACACAAGCCTATGTGCAACTGTAGAGAATCTACAAGCCCTCATTCTCCAACTGTTGATAGTCTACAAGCTGTAATCCTCAAAAAAGGTGCAGGACTATTCCAGAAAGCCATCTAAGGCAGGGATCTCCAACCTTGGCAACTTTAAGACTTGTGGACTTCTACACGCAGAATTCTGGGAGTTGAAGTCCACAAGTCTTAAAGTTGCCACGGTTGGAGACCCCTGATCTAAGAGATTGTTGGTGAAGACAGTGAATCTGACTTACAGCAGAAACAAGATGTCTTTTTAATTCCCAGGTTGGCATCTGTAGCAAAGGCAACCATTGATCCTTTGTCAGAGATCTGGTTGCAATTCACAACGCGGCCAATTCAGAAAAGGCAGCTTCTACCCACTTCAAAAACATAGGAAAGGGGGGAGGGAAGCAGGGGAAAGGGGAAAAAAAGGGAGAGGAATGTTTACTTTTCTGTAAACCACCCCCTATTTAAACTTCAGTAAGTTATTACAACTTTTCATTGCAGATAAAAAGTAGCCCAGATGTCTGATAACTGCTCATTAAAAAAACCCTGTTCAAATACACTTTCCAGCAAGCTATCTCAAGGGTGCAAAGACAAAAAAGAAAGAGAGAGAGAGAGAGAGAG
>BLBF01000010.1:4782151-4798352 GCA_015471245.1 Laticauda colubrina
AGAGAGAGAGAGAGAGAGAGAGAGAAAGGAAGGAAGAAAGAGAAAGAAAGAAAGAAAGAAAGAAAGAAAGAAAGAAAGAAAGAAAGAAAGAAAGAAAGAAAGAAAGAAAGAAAGAAAGAAAGTCAAGAGTCAAAATGAACATTTAGCACTTTAAAGAACTCCTATGTAGAATTTTGGCCGGTGTGTTCACAGAGCCACATTTTAAAACAGAGAACCTCCGTTGCAAATGCTTCTTCTACTTGTCTTTCTAGCTAGGGAAAACTTTCAAAAATTGTTCCAGATTTATCAGAATTATTTTCCTTTGTCCGCTAAAGCAATCCTTCCTCTTCCTTAAACGTACTTGCAAAATTATCATGAACAGTATTAGGCTGGGTTGGGTTCATCTAGGTTCTCCTCCAAGGGAAGGCCAAACTGACAGAGACAATACAGAATAAGAGAGAGGAGATCAACCATTGCGAGGATGAACACTTTCAGAGAAAACATCTTTTTTATTATTTTTTCCTCCCTGGAGAGTTATCTAAGACTTCTCTCTTAAGAAAGCATTCTGCTAACCAGGCGAGCAATGTGATTTCCTGCCCCCCCCAAATCCCCACCCTTCCTTTACAGCAGCAGACCAGACAATCCGAGATGTTATCAATTCACAAACCTTTTAAAAAAGAGGCTCCTTTTAAAAGCTAGTCTTCGTTTGCTTATTTCATGTGGTATCCTGCGGAACTGAACCCCACCCTCTGGCATATTTCTTTTTCTTTTTTCTTTTCCCATCTCCTTTTCTACTATTTAGCATTCTTATTGTAGAGCCTAATTCTTCTTTTTCGGTAAAGCTTTTTTCTTCTTCTTTCCCTTAACTTTCTTCTACAGGGCTCTGTTTCAATAAGGTTGAAAGAGAATACATGTTTTTTAAAGCAGGGTGGGGAGAAAATCCTTCCTTCTCTTTTTTCCCCTTTTCCTTCTGATTAATTCTTGCTTTGAAAACACAGAATCCTCTCCTCTCAAATAACATGGCGAGGGTATATATTACATAAGGAAGAGAAAAAAACAGCAAACAAGATGCCCATAAACACAGCTCACTCTGAAAGCCATTCTTAAGGTTGCAAAGCCCACACATACAGACAGACACACAAATATTGAGCACACTTACTGGAGAGGGGAGGGAAGAAGTGGGTGAGGGGGAAGGATGGTCTTTCCACATTCCAGTTGTAAACTAATGAATGGGAGTACGGCTCTTCTATAAATCCAACTAGGATTCCTTGGCCAAAGAAAACTAACTTTCAATAGGTGCGCACAAGTCCAGGCGAGTATTTTTGGGGCATTAAGCAAAAAAAACCTAATAAGGGTTTGCACACTGCATCACCAAGAGAAAAATGGGAGAAACTACAATGCCTTCCATGGGATGGGGGTTGGTTACTCAAGACTTCCTCTAGAATATTGCTTTCTCAACCTTTGATATGTGGACTTCAGCTCCCAGCATTCCCCCAGCCAATATGGTGCTCCTGGGGGGGAGGGCGGGGCTAATCTTAAAATGTTCTTTTTCCACGTTCTCCTCCTTCAGAAATCCACCATTCCCAGATTAAATTGCAAGCCACCAAAACGCCTTACACCCAAACCTTAATCACCAGAAGCCAGCCTCAACTTGCAAACTTGCAAAAAGCAGGAGCCTGCTCTGGCACACCCTTTAACAGTGGACAGTATATAATTTAGCTCTCTGTGCATAAATCACATAGGCAGACATTTGCCTTCAGCTAACTGTGGTACTGCCAGCCTGCCAGCATCTTTGTCTAGGCTCACATACAGCTCTCAACAAGGGAGGACAGATAGAAGCTTGTAAGACCAGAAATGTGATATATGACCAACTTAATTCCACTGCTGGTAAAACTTGGTCTTACAGTCCTGCAACCTGAGGCCAGCCAGATATTGCTGAACTACAGTTCCCAGCATTCCCATAAATGGCCCACAAAGGACGCCGGAAGTATGAAATAAAATTGAAAGATAGACAGACCATGCTACAGAAAACTCACCCGTGTTCCTGACCTGTATAACTAAAGTGCAATACATTTAAAAATGCTCAGAAATAATCAAAATCTGGAACATCCAAGGTAACTATTCTCTTGAGGCTAGATTATCATACACATTCTTATAAACTGGACGTTTTTCAGATATGGGCCTGTGGGGGAAGGAGACTTCTTGCAGAAATGCAAAATAACTGTGACCTATTTGCAACCTTTCATGAAAATGCAACAGAGGATTTCAAATCACAAGCAAAAAGCAGACTTGATTTATGTTTGAAAAACAGAGGAAATTCTGCACAATTCCATTCCACATCTGCTCATTGATGAGATCCATCAGTGTGCTCACACACTTCATTAGCTTGACTTTCTCTTCATTCCCAACACTGGTGAACATACAACAGCTGTCCAACCCCTGATGTCCACAGATGGTACAATCACTTCCAAAATTTCTAAACCCCCAAAGGAAAACTCCTGCTAAGACTTTCATTCCTGGAAAAGCATTAGGTCTATTCTATCAAGCAACAGAGGTTACACCAGGATGCTGCTTACAACACAGATTCACAACTAGATGGCAAAGAGCCATCAAGATGAATGTTTCTCAACTTTTAAAAGTCTACTTTTAAGATGCATGGAGTACAACTCCCAGAATTCCCCAGCCAGCTTGGAGGTTGAAGTCCACCCATCCTAAAGCCAACACAGTTAAGAAACACTGCTCTAGGGTAGCATTTCCTCATCTTACCAACTTTAAGATAATTGGACTTCAACTCCCAGAATTCTCCAGCCAGCATGGCTGGCTAGGAAATGCTGGGAATTGGAAGTCCACCTATGTTAAAGTTGCCAAGCTTAGGGACACTGCTCCAGAGGTCCAACCTCCTTTGTTAGAAAAAACATATAATAACAGAAGGGTACCAAAGAGATCTTGGGTCTTACCTGCGAGCCCCTCAGGGGCCAGAAAATTAGTTCCCCTTGTTTCGGTGGAAGAAGGCACAGGCTCTGGAGAACTCGCTGCAAGATAAAAACGAATGCAAGAAATAAGTATGACTTGACATATTGCCCCCTAATACTTTAAAGCCCAATACAGCCCAATAGCTAAATGAAGCACATTCCACAGAGTTTACTAGGAAGCGATTACTAATTGTCTGCTCAGGCCTATGTTTCATGCAACATCCACCCTCGATCTTCAGCACCACAGTCTGCTCCATCGTTAGTCAAAGAGACGAAGATTATAGACTGGCTGAAAGTCATCCTCCCTCCCAATGCACAACCCCTTTCTTCGGTTCAACTGGTTTTGTTTTCTTGAGTCAACCCTGGGCGACCAAATTCCAGTTTGTTGAACCGAAGCTGAGAAATCCGGAAGGAATTTTTCATGGCTACTCCTATGGTCTTCTCAATTGAGAAACTCAGCCAACCTAGATGGCTGAGCGGAGAGCGTATTCCTAAAGATGTTTCATACTTAAAAAACAATTTCTCTTTTCTCAATACAAGGTAGTCCCGGAATTACAGTCATTCATTTAGTGTCCGTTCGAAGTCTACAAAGGCACTTAAAAAAAAAAAAAAGTGAACGTATTGCAACCTGCCCATGGTCACGTGATCAAAATTCAACCGCTTGGCGCTTGACTTGTATATATGACAGCTGCTGGAATCAAGCGATCCCTTTTTGCAACAACCTTCTGACAAGCAGAGCTAACAGGAAACCAGATATATTTAACAACCATGTTACTAAGTTAACAACTGTTGTGATTCACTTAACAATTGTAGCAAGAAAGGTAGTAAAAGAGGTCAAAATTCACTTAACAATGGAAATTGTGGGGCTCAATTGTGGTGATAAATCGAAGACTGACTGTGTTCCTGTGAGAATTGCCTCTTCTCCCTATATGTTAAAGTATGGTCAACTTACTCTCTGTCCTATTCCAAATATGCTTCCCCATCAAATCATTGGAAAGCATAATCTTTTAAAGCCAAGGCCAGGAAAAATATATAAATTAGAAGCTGATTTATCTATCGCTGTGTCCAGCCAAAACCACTGGCACTTGGTCAATATGGCTACGTAAATTTGAAAGACATACTTTAGAACGGCCTATTTTTAAACAACTGAAAATTATTTTTCCAATAATTGCATTCCTTCTTTCACAGATATGGAAACTTTTCTTTTATGCCCATGACATTCCACAATCTCCTTTTTATTGGAGTTAAGTATAACCCTGAACAGGAATATACAGTTGAACAGGATGCACTTAATCAAACTGAAAACAATGGAACATACAGGAAATTGAGTTACTTGTGAAATATTGTAGACTTTCTCAATGTGTGGCATTTCAGCGGTCCAAGGAAACAGCTATTTTATAATTAAAACTTTAACGAAGGGGGAAAGTGGCTGGCAAATAAATGCTTTGGTTGGAGACTTCCCTTAACCAAGGATCTAGGCCTTATTGAGGTAGTTTGGGTAATAATACCACCTCATAACAACGGGTAAATTAATGAGAATGAAACTCAAAAATCTTCAGCTAAGTATGCCTTAAGCAGCAATGTGTACCAAGAAGAGAGCAGCTACAAAGAGTGTGTATGTATGAGAGAGAGGGAGGGAGAGAGGGAGGAAAGGAAGAAAGGAAGGAAGAAAAGAAGGAAGGAAGGAAGGAGGGAGGGAGAGAGAGAGAGAGAGAAAGAAAAGACGAAGTGCTGAATGGAGTATTGGAATTTAGGCTTCTCCTCTTCAGAAGTTGTGTGATGCCATTTGTACAAAAGGGGTGGGGCTTATATGATATTGCTCCACCCGCATCTTGGCCATTTCCCCTCTCCCTGGACACCTGAGTCTGCCTTTCACTTTGCACCCTTCAGCTATTTTTATCACTTGTAACCCCCATCATGCACAATGGTCTCACACATGCAACGTATTTAAAATACTGGAGAAGGTCAGCAGTCTTCCTCTCTCGCTCTATGCACACCAATACTTTTTCTTTAAAGTAAAGACGGAAATTCGGAGACCCAAAATGGCACAGAACATTCAAACGCGCAGGCCCAACATATAACGGCTTACTTTAACTATTCACAGATAGTCCTTGACCTACAACAATTTGTTCAGTGATTGCTCAAAGTTACAACGGCACTGAAAAAAGCGACTTAGGACCGTTTTTCACAAGACCATTGCTGCTTCCCCCATCATCATGTGATCAAAATTTGGATGCTTGGCACCTGATTCGTATTTATGACGGTTACAGTGACTCAGGGTCATATGATCATCTTTTGTGACTTGGGTTGCCCAGCACCCAATTTTGATCACCTGGGATTGCTGGAATAGTCAGTCCTAAGTGCAAATGACTAGTCATGCATCAATTTTTTTCAATGACGTTGTAACTTTGAATAGTTATTAAATGAATAGTTGTAAGTCAAGGACTACCTATCACTTCTGCCCAATATGAGGATTTGTTTTGGGTTTAAGGTTCCTGATTTGCCTGGAAAGGGCAAATCAGTAAATCAAAAGCAAATATAAAAGTCTTACTTAGGTTTTACATATGCAACTTTACATGAAATCAATTAAGAGTGCTTATTCTGAATGCCTTGAAGAACCATCAACCGATGATTCGCATGGTTAAATGTTAAAATGTTAAATGATGGTTAAATCCGCCAGGACAGACCTAATGATACAAAGAGGACTTTCACCTAAGCAGATCTATTAAAATTTGGGCTGCAAGATCTGTAGATCACTAGATAGAAGCAAATAATAATAATGGTTTTGTGTCTCTTGCTTTGCCCTGGTTTTTGACCAGAATTTAGCAGCCAGATAAGGCAGCTTTACACATGAGTAAACAGCATGCTAGTTCAGGTTTTAACAATCAGCTTTTGCATCAAAGTGAAACCAGTGAAAACACCCCAAACCATCAAGGTGAAAACAGTGAAAGTGAAAACATGAGGTAACAGCATGATAAGATTTCACCCATCATGAGGAAAACAGAAATGCACAACAATAATGTGGAATACCTAGATCAATTTGTCTCTCAGTCCTTTTCAAGAAGACCACACTGGTATCTTTTTGGTCATCTGCATAGTTATAATAATTTACCATCCTGTTTTACTTATCTTGTCTTTAAAAAAAAAACTATCTTAACTGCACACATTTGAATATTATATTCGATTATTCTGAGATTTTACAAACTCTTTTAAAAGGTTTTAGAACACCCTGACCTTGGGGAAATACCTCATGTTTATCTATCTCACAAGAGCATATTATTGGGAGGAGCTGTATATGGTGTCCTCCAGTTGCCATTTCAAGAACAGGATTTTGTAGTGATGGCGAAACAACTACCATCAATGAGGTGAAGGCCTATTTTGGTAAAGAAAAAATGCCAAAACAATGTCAATTTTGACTTAATTCAATGGGTTCATTATCGGCTTACAGCAAGCAAAATTAAATCTAGCATGCAACTTCTAATTTTAATGCTTTTCTTGCTTTCAGACGCAAAAGTAACCTCCAACCAAGATAGTCCTTAATTTCAACAATTTTGTTTAGTGACGGTTCAAAGTTACAATAGCACTGAAAAAAAGTGACTACAGACAGATGAGGCCATCTTTCACAAAAAAATTTCCTGATTTAATCATTGGACAGTCCTTTATTGGTATCTGAAAAAGGATCATGTTTAGACTCCACAGTTGCTAATATTAAACTACTTAAATTAAGTGTTATGGCTTTCTTAGAGTCCACAAGAAGTCATCCTGTATAAAGCATTTAGAGTGACTAACACTTCACTCAACACTTCATCTAAAAACATTCCTGACAGAAAGGGGATCTTGCGCCAGGATGCTGAGAACAGACTGAGAAGAATTAAGATTCTCTGCAGTATGGTATCAAATAAACCCTTCAGTCAAATAAATCCTTCTTTAGATGGGAGAAATCGGGAAGAAGGAAAAAAGGGCAAGAACAGTGAATTCTCCAGAATGTGAGACAGACAGACAGACAGACAGAATAGATAAGATAAGATAAGATAAGATAAGATAAGATAAGATAAGATAAGATAAGATAAGATAAGATAAGATAGATAGATAGATAGATGAGAGAGAGAGAGAGAAACAGAGAAAGAAAGAGAAAGAGAGAGGTAAATAATAATCTCATGCACACATGAAGTCACAAATGCATTTACTTTAAAACACTGTTTTTCAACTTCCGCAACTTTAAGGTATGTGGACTTCCAGAATTCCCCAGCCAGCCATGAAATCCACACATCTTAAAATCCCTGAAATTGAGAAACAATGTTTGAAAGTTTGGAACTGCTAAGCTCAAGAGCATAGCTGCACAAAGGGGTTCGAATGCCCTGTCTTGAAAATATATAACACTTCAACAACTTTTCAGATTTACTATGTGTCCACTTCTGAAATTCTGGAAATCAGTGTCTTCAAAAGCTATCTTTCCAAAAAGAAAATCAAAAGGCCAGTTTTGATTGCAGCCACAGTTTTGCCTTTTCTGAAACCCCCCCTCAACGTCTCCCTATAGAAATCTTAACTTTTTTCTCCATGTTCACTTTTGATGCACACCAAATGCTACTTTTGCATCAATGAGTTGATTAAATCCACACCATTTGGACATAACTGGTGTTTGACATAGTTAAAAACTGTGAGCTAACTGCTACAGGCCTTCATTGATAGAGCCTAGGAAGAGCTCTTCCTCCATATGGTTAATATAGTGCTCTATAAAAAAAGAAAAAACGGCTCCGGAAATGAACTTTGAATCTTCAAAACAGTCTTAACTACTACACCAACCTGAATTCTTCCCATGCAGGAAATAGGAAAACTGTTCCTCTGAATTCAAACTATTTCTTTAGCAACACACTTTGGGTTTCAAGCACCCAGGGTGGAAAAAGTGAGACCTCCTTGCAAAATTTGCAAGAGAATAAAGACAGACAATTTCCTTACTCGCTCTCCTCACAATGGCCTTGATTAAACAGGAAGTTTGATGAGAGTCAGAGGTTATAATAACCACCTGCAGTGACAGACTTATGAATTATTTTTGTCTCCTATTCAGGGCTGCACTGCCAAATGGGTTTTGAGGAAGAGAAGGAGTCCTCCGGACGCTTCTTTGCTTTTTTTTACACTTCCGACTGGCTCTATTAATCACTTCCCATTAGCCAATATGCAGAACTTTTCCTTTCAAAAAAAAAAAAAAGGCATTGTCAAGGTTTGTGGTTTCTTTTGACTGTTTACACACACAATTCATTACTGAATAAATATTGCTCTCCAAGTTGAGAAGCAGGAGGGAGGTTTAAACACCTGCTCCTAGATTTTATCCTAGCATCTTTACCACAAACAAAAATGGATAGCTGTTATTTTTTCCCAATGTGACTGGCTACTGGCCACACTTTTCGAATGTCTGTTCAGAGACAACTGTTGCTAAAAAAAAAAAAAAGGGGGGGGGGAAGAAAGATTAAAACCTCCAAAGTTTTAATCACTTTTACACAAAAGCCTTGGACAGCAAAAGTGACTAACAAACAAGTACTGGAGAGCGTAACACCAGATATGTCACTACAAGGCAAAATCACAGAACTGCATCTCATTTAATGTTGGCCATATCATGGGAAGGAACTGACTGGAGAAAGAAATGATGTTTGAAAGAGTTGGCAGTACTAGGCCGCCCAAGAACACTTTGGCTGGACATCAACAAAGGGGGCCCAGCCAGAGCATAGAAAAACTCACAGGAGCGCAAGAGCTGAAGATGTGGGGCAGGGGTCCCCAAACTTGGCAACTTTAAGGCTTGTGGACTTCAACTCCCAGCTATGCTGGCTGGAGAATTCTGGGAGTTGAAGTCCACAAGTCTTAAAGTTGCCAAGTTTGGAGACCTTTGATGTGGGGAGACCTGGCCCATAGTATCGTCAAGAGTCAGACACAGCTAAATGGATAATATCCCTTTTCCTCCTCCTACTCATCTGTAAACCAATGTGACAGCTAAAACGTGGGACTAGGCAACCCTGAGCCAGCCCATTCTCTGTCAGGCAAACCCTGCCGCTCTATTTGTGAGGTAAACTACAGAAGCACCACTTGACCGATAAAGCTATCAAAGATGTGAGAAAGTTTTGCCCTTTTTTGGTACATTTTCATACATTTCATATTCCAAGCACAAATGTTTGGGATTGGAAAGTTCCTCAGCAGCCAACAGATATCAAGGCAGAAGAACTGGACTGAGGGAAAAGAAGCACAAAATGAGATGAAGATCCCTTGAGGTTCCCGTCTCTTTCCCCTTACAGAGCTCATCAAAGTAAACTTTGGGTTATCCATTACCAAATAAATTAGGTTCAGTTGTCTTCAAACTTGACAGCTTTAAGCCTTGTGACTTCAACTCGCAGAATTCCTCCTCCAGTTACATTAGCTCAGGAATTCTGGGAGTTGAAGTCTTAAACTTGCCAAGTTTGAAGACCCTTAAGTTAGTTGCAGGAATACCATCTGATCTTAGATGGCCCTCAGCTCAATTTAGGTGGAATCTTAAGGAATCTACTCAGATTTTTACCCAGAAGATTCCCGAAGACCACCTACCAATAGTAGCTCAGCAAAGGAGAACTTGACCTCTTCTCCTGCTTTGCATTCATTTGGTTTCAGCTGTGGGGTAAATCTCAGTCAACTGTGATTAATACAATAAATCCTACCTTTTAGCAAACAATGACGTGTGAATCCAATCAGGACAAGGTACCCTCTTGAGTGCCTCAAAATTAAAAATGAGGATCCTTTACCTCTCTCACACAAACACAGAAATCTCCTCCCCAAATTCTCTTCATCATAGCAGCCTTGTTGCTATAGCAAGCCAGAAATTCTTTTGTGATCTACTGTTAAATCACACAAGGAATTACCAGAAGATCCAGATCTTCCAATCCCTGAGGCAGAGTTGCTTGATCAACTGCAACACTTCTCCTGCCCAAGTCACAACAGAAAGTTCACCAGGCCACAACAGTGTACAGTAAACACACATCACAAACTTGTTTCAAGATCAGCAGTCTTAATGAACTACAACTCTTGCAAACAATGCCAGTGACTAGGGTGCTGGGAACTGTAGTCTAGCAGCAACTGTCTTTGCTATATTTAGGCCTGTCTGGCTTTAAAATCTCCCATCTTCAGTTACCTGTTCACCTCTCTCCATAATCCTGTAGGTCGAAAGATGCTGACCCACCTATAATTGTTTGCAAGCAATCTCATTTCACAAGGGGGTGAGAAGGGAAGCATGGATAAATGGTATATCTAAGCCAGATCTTGAGGACTCATCTATAACACGGAAATGTCACAACAGGCCATGAGATCAAGGCCGTCAAGAAGTCCCAGTGAGGATGTATACAGTAGAGTTTGTGGAACTCCATTCTGCAAAACTCAGTTGACACCTTGGCAAGATACATGAAAAGACTTTGCAACTGACCAACAGAATAAATGCTACCCACTCATCTCCTTTTAAAGAAAATAAAGGGATGGAAATAAACTTGTTCCCCCAATCAATGCATTCAAGGTGGCTCCTACAGCTACCAAAATTACCACCCAATGCAGACAGTCCTCGATTTACAACAATTCACTCACAACAATTTTTTTAATGACCATTCAAAGTTGCAATGGCATTGAAAAATGTTGACTTATGACCCTTTTTCACACTTATGACTATTACAGCATCCTCACAGCTGCAAGGCTTGGCAACTGACTCATATTTATGACAGTTTCAAAATATAAATTATATAAATATAACTCACTTTAACAAATTTCTCACTTTGCAATTTTGGGGTCAATTATGGTCATAAATTGAGGACTTCTTGCATTCAATAAACATAGCATTTTTCCTAATCCCAACTTGTCAAGAAAATTAGCTCATCCCTGGAGCGCATTACCTCATTTCTGGATCCTTTTTCTGGTCATACAACAATGTGACCAATCATTGGGAACTTGATAACCCCTAACTTGTTTCTTAGGACAGATAACACTTCCTTTTCAAGCTGTTTCATCTAACTGTAATCTTCCAACCTTCCTACTGGATAAACTTGGCATAGGCAGTCCCAGTTCTCATATCCTTCCTTAGCATGGTCCCTTATGCCAAAGAACTCACAATGTACACACAATAGTATCAAAGACAGGTCACCCAATGTTTTTCAAGGACGACATTTAAATTGGGCAAGCTTAATCAGATTCCGAGAACAAAGCAATCGTTGTCCTTTTTTGGGGGGGATGAGTAAGGATGAGAAAGGTAGGTGACAAGCATGAGTTTGTAAGAGGATCTTTCTGAGCCATGCCCAACTTACTGCCTTCCCTAACATTAGGGTGTAATCAGTGTAGACAACCTCTCTGTAATCTCTATTTTTGCTCCATTAATTGTCAGAAGAGATATGAAGTGGCTTTGTGGAATTTTATTTCTCCTCCCTTTGACTGCATCCACATTTCTGGTGTACCTCCCCCCCCACTCACTGTCTCTCCCTCTTTTCCACAATGCCAACCTATTTATCTAGCAGAGGGTGAGCCTGCTGCCAGCCAAAAGTTTATGCAGACAACCGCAAGAGCGCTTGGTGCCAGCCTCAAACGGGCTTCTACCTTGGAAGTTTGCCACTCAATTACAAGCAACAAGCATGCCGAGCAAACTGTGCTAAAAACATCCGCGTGCCTCTTTGCATTTTTTTTAAAATACTTTATTTGGGCCCAATGAAATGCAAAACAGAAGGTTTCAGGAAATGCTGCTTACCTGAAAGTTCACTTCTTCTAGGATTAGTCATTTAAAAAAAAACTAAAACATTCCAATTGTTCCAGATATTATAAAAATAAAGTTGACAGGAAGCTATGAACTTTCAATTTGCATCTTAACTGATTATGAATTTTCTTTTCATTTTCCAAAGGAAGAGTCTGAAGGTCCCAGATACAATTCTATAGTCACCTAACTTGACAGAGCATCTGAGCTTACTTCGAAGTAAACAGCCAGAAATCCTCATAGATGATTTAAATAATTCCCCTGCATAGTGCAGAAGGCTGAACTAGATGGTCTTTTGAGGTTCCTTCCAACTGTAAAAGGCCATATAAAAGTGCAGATGCCTTATTGCATCTCAAGAGGACCTGGTTAACTAAAAAAAAAAAAAAAAGAATAGCACCAAAAACACACCTACAAAATCCAACTTAACTCCTAGAATTTATAAACTTTGACTGCAATCCTATATCTATAGACCCAGGCATGAGCTCTTTAGAACATGGATTTGTTGCAGTAAACAGGAATCTACAAAAACAGCCCTCCTAAAAAGAACTCAGACAGCCCTTTTATTCAGGAGTCAAGCTCACTTACTGCAATGGGAAATCCTTCCGATTAACGGGGCAAACCCACAGCAAACCAAAGAGCAAAAAAAGGAGCAAAATAATAGCAAGCAAGACAGTCATTTAAAAAAAAAAAAAAATCAAGGGTTTGGAAGAAGGGAGGAAAGAGAGAGAGCAAGAGAGAGAAAGAAAGAAAGAAAAACTTCCCACTCAACACGAAGTTTTTTACTTAGTTTTTTTTAAAAAAATCCATTCTACTTACCCGTTGGTTTGAGAAAATCCATTGGGTATCTGGAGTAAGGAGGAGGGGGAGACTCTGCAATAGAAAAGTACAGAGAAAATAAAATCAGAGCCATGAGAAGGGAGGGAAGGGGGAGAGATAGGAACTTATGATAAGAGAGGCATTCTTGTAACAAAACTGTTTGTCTTAGCCTGGCGCTTGGAGGCAGGGCAACTTGGCGGTAACTGCCTTGATATTTAACTGCCAGATAAACAAAGGGGCCTCACTGGCGCCAGCTCTTGCGCTATCTCTGCTCCCGTAGCTGTCTCGGCAGGGGCTTTTTCTGGCTGGACCCAAGCGCTCCAGTCCTGGAAATCGCCCATTGATCCAGCGCTCCCGATAATCCCAACCAGTTTACTTGCAAATGCAATTTAACCCACCCACCCCCCAAAAAAAATGGGGAGGGGAGAGCAGGAGGGGGAGAAATAACGGGGGAGGCACCCGATACAGATGCATTGTTCTTCCCTGCCGATCCCCCACCCACCCAAAAAAACCTTTTGCAAAAGGGGGAGGGAAGGAAGAGAAGGGTGGGCTAAAGGCTTTCGTTTGGTGGCGATGGGGCTTGGGGGTGGGGGGTGGGGGGAGAAAGAGGCAAAGCTGCCCACTAATGGGGTTTAAACCTACCAAAGCAAGCCTCTCCTTTACAGATCATGAACTTAAGTCCTCCCCCCCCCCTTAAAAAAAAAAAGAAGGGGAAAAAACAGAAGACCCTTTGCAATTTCAATCATGCTGTGGGGAGATTGTCTTTCTCCTCTCTATCTCATGCAAACATCCCCCCCCCTCTTTTTTTAAAAAAATTCTATTTTATTTTAACCAACGGTGGAAACTTAAAGGCACACTTGGCAAAGAGGAGAAAAGCAAACAAGATTGAAGGCCTGGAAATTATGTGTTAGCTTTTATAGTTTTGAGGCAAGAGAGGCAGGAGGGCACTGAATATGCAAGGAGCCATCCAGCCAGCCAAGGATTGGAAGGCTTTTGCTAAAATGGCAAGATTTGTGGATTAAAACTAGAAAACGCTGGAAGGGATTTTTTTTTTTTTTTTTTTTGCAAAAGGCTTCAGATTTAATTTTATTTTTAAATTACATACACCCTGGGCTTTTTTTGCACAAAACGCTGCAGTTGCCTGCCTGCCCCTGGTTGCACCACCCCTTTTAAAAATAATTTACTGTCAACATTCGGAAACATTTCTTCCCTGAAAAGAACCCTAACATGTAAAAGTTGCAGTCTTCATCCGTTCCTCCCCTCCTTCTAACCAGGAACTTTAAGGCACACACACACACAAGTCTGGGGTCATATATAAAAGCCTCTTTGGGAGATAGGTTTAATTTTCTACCTCCCTTCCCCTCCAGAGAGGTGGTGGGGAACACAGACACAGAGAGACAGAGAGAGAGAGAGAGAAGATCTGGCTGGGACAATACTCACATCCCAAACTGGATCTCCCTAACCTATTCTCCTTCTAAAGTGATGCAGGTGCAAGAGATTAAAGGATAGGATCCCTCCATCCCAGGCCGGTTCACCTGATTTCCCTAATGTTAGATCCCCACATCTCAACCAAGAGGGACCCAAAGGAAGTTTCCAATCAAAGCAGCGTGCGACCCACCCCCCCCCCCCCCCCCCCAAAAAAAAAACCACCTCAAAGAGGGTGAAAGCTTTGTTTTGCAAACTGCGGGCATTTTGGGTCGGGGGGAGAGGCAGGGGTTAGGAAAGGGGGAGGAGGCGGGAAGCCAGCCCGATGCAAGCCCGGCTTCTCTTTTTCCGCTGCTCCGCACGTACCTAGCTCGCAGAGTCTGCTCAGGTGATAAGGGTTGCAGCAGGCTAAGTCCAGGTGAGTTTTCCCGTAAGATTCACAGCCACAAAGCCGCTTGACTTCCGAGCCAGGCCGGAGATCGGGCCATCGGAAGATTTTGCAGAGGAGCAGCGGGAGAGAGTACCAATGCTGGCCCAGTTTGGAGTCCACCTTGGTGGGCAGCAGGAGGCACGAGGTCCGGGTGCCCCCGCGGGATTCGACGGCTTGGAGCAAGACCTCCAGGTGCTTCTCCTTCAGCCGCTTCAGCACCGAGTGGGCCAGGGCTTTCAGTTCAGCCTCCGATCCGCCGTGCGCCTTGGCCGCTTTCCCCGCCGGCTTGCCCAGGCAGCAAATCCGGCTCCCGCCTCCTCCGCCGGCCCCATGAGGCCGTCCGTCCGCAGCGCCTTCGGCGACCTCGCCGGCGTTTTCCTCCCCGCCGGGCGCCCGGCTCCGCCAGAGTCTTCGGACGAGCACCGATCGTTTGGTCCTGAACATGCGGGACGAAAAGAAGGTTCCCCGGCTAAAAAACGGGCATGTCGTCCGCAAGTCATGAAGGAGTCGGGAGCCGAGTCCAGGCAGCCAGGAGAAGGAGCCTGAAATGGTCGGGAGGAAGAGGGAACCGGGGGGCTCCGGAGAAGGAGGAGGCGGCGCGGCTGCGGCTGGAGCGAGACCCAAAGCGAAGTGCAGCATGCGCCGGTCTCTCTTTAAGCCCAGGCCCGCCGAGGCTCCCCTTCCCTTCCTCCAAGCCGCCTCCTCGAGATTATGGAAAGGGAGCAGCAGCAGACCCCCAAACGCAGCAGCAACGGCGGCGGCGGCGGCGGCGGGGAAGCCCGCGATCCGCCCGCCCGGGGAAAACGGGCATGCCAAACCCGGGGGACGCCTCTGCTTCGGGGGTGGGGTGGTCGCCCAAAAACCCAAGCGGAGGAGGAGGAGGGTCCGATTCGCGCCCGGCGGCGGGGCTTCTCCTCCGGGATCCTTCCCGGTAATCGCCCCCCCCCTCCTCCTCCTCCTCCTCCTCCTCTTCAAGCGAGGCTTAGTTAGATCCTCGGCGGCGATCCAGGGAGATCCAAAAAACCCGGAGGGGGGGGGGGGGGAAAAAAAAAAAAAAAACGAAAAGAAGAAAAAACCCCAGCAAAAGAAAAAAAGAAGTCCGAGAGATCGCTCAGGATCAGATCTTGGAGATCGAGGCCAAATCTACCTGTTTCACACACACACACACACACACACACACACCCAAAAAAGACAAGAGCCCTTTATCGCCCGGTTATCCAACGGCCAGGCTTGTGAAGCGTCTCCGGCCGGAGCCCCCGCCGCCTTAGCAGCCCGTCGGGGTCTCTCTCCTCCTCCGAGGAAGGCGGGGGCGGGCGCGTGGGCCCCCTCGTCCTCTTCCTCCTCCTCTTCTTTTTCGGCCCTCGGAAGTCGCCGGCTCCCTCGGGACTCCTTCGCCCGGCCGCTTTGATCTCCCTCCCGACCCGCCGGACGGAGCCTCGGCTTGTTTTGTTTCCTCGCCCGTAGACGGGGGGAGAGAGAGAGAGAGAGAGAGAGAGAGGCGAGGAGAGGCTGGAAGCGCGGCGGTCTCCTCCTCCTCCTCCTCTTGCAGTTCTCTCGCTCTCTCCGCCCCTCGGCGCGTCTCCCTGCCGGCAGCCCCAGAAGCAGCAGCAGGAGGAGGAGGAGGAGGAGGAGGAGGGAAAGGCGGAGCGGGGCCGTCCAAGGGACCCGGGCCGGGGACGGACCAACTAGGGTCTTGGGCAGCTCTTAGGCAGCGCTGCGGTGCCCGGGCTCAGCTCTTTCTCCTTCCTTCCTTCCTTCCTTGCTTCCCAGCCCAGCGCCGGCTCTCGGCTGAGCTCGCCCGCCTCCTCCTCCCCCTTCCAGTTTGTGCGGGGGGGGGGGGGG
>BLBF01000010.1:4807259-4833627 GCA_015471245.1 Laticauda colubrina
AATAATAATAATAATAATAATAATAATAATAATAATAATAATAATAATAATAATAAAAATAAGGAGCGGCCTGGAAGGGTTGCCTAGCCCAATTCCTCAGCCAAATTACCTACCACTATCATGTGGATTAAAACATTAACAATGAAAAGAAAAATTTTAAGATAATTAGAAATACACGTCGAGCAGAAAAACAAAGCCAAACAAGTCCCAGCAAAGAAGACTAAACCTCACTGAACTAACTTTTTAGAAACCACAACTACAGAATAGCTTTTTCTGACATAAAGAAAAAGCAAAAGAAAACTATTACTTTGAAATAGCAGCTGTAGCAGCTGTTGGCATGTTTGCATCTACTGCATGGTCCAATCCACAGATCACATGCATCAGAAGGACAACCAATATTTGGGGTGGGGGGATTTAAGTGCCATCCCTTGGTTTCCTCCCTTTTCTTCATGGAGGTGGGAGATGGATGTATTGGAGAGGGGGGGTCAAAAAAAAAAAAAAAGCTGCCAGATCCTCATGATCTTCAGAACCAGATCTGATAGCAGTGTTCCAACCGCCATGTTGTTTTTGTTGATGCTTCCCATGGATGCCCCTGATGGCAAGGAAGGGACCTTTTCATGAAGTTTTAGCAGCTCAATGTCTGTGGAGATTTTCAGTCATCCAGGTCATGGTTGTCCCAAAAGATGTTTTTTTTTTCAAAAGGCAAGTGGACTTTCTGGTTTTTCCTTGAAGAGGTTTCGCTTCTCATCCGAGAACTTCTTCAGTTCTGAAGATGCTATTGTCATTTCTGAAAAATAAACTCCAGGTACCTTTTGAAAAAACACCTTTGGGTCATATTATCCCAAATAAATGAGCTGCTATCTCAGAATAGTATTCTCAGACTAGTTTCCTCATCTGTTTTCCAGTAACCTGGGCTTCAACTAGAAAGAAATTTGGAATTACATAGTTCTCAGAGTCACCCAACTGGCTTTCATGGCTAAGGCAAAAGCTGAACTCAAAGTCTTAACTACAAGACCAAAGTGGCTTTCTCGCTTTTCATGCCTTAAAGATGATCACAGTTCTGATCAATTCCCTATTGCTCTTTTTGGAATGTCTTGAGCTCCCCCCCCCCCCCATTACTATGGTAGTTTCACAATCTTGAGAAAGCAGAAGAATTACTTACGCCTCCTCGCTTTATCTGATGCCTGCATTTAACTTAATTCAGATTCATTAGGCTTCTTTCTTGATGCCTTTTCTTTTAATGCAGAAAGCTTTCTGGGGTATTACAGACTGACATGTGTAAGCTGCAGCAGTTCTGAAATTAAAAATAATCATAATTTGCTCCGCTTTGTCATGCCATGCCCCTTTTATTATACAATTGAAAATGATGATGGTTAATATGGAGCCAGGCAAACCCTGGGCCTCAACAGGCTGTCTCCAGAAATGACTACAATTCTTGGGTTTGTGGGGCAGAGTGGTATTTCCAGACTCTGCTTCCCAAAGGGGCATGCTTCTGGAAATCTTAGTCCACAACTACCTTTGAAGAGTTAATGACAAGTGATAAACCTAGGTTAATTTGCAATGCAATTCAACATTTGGCAGACAGCTGGAGCCGAGGAACTGTTAAAGTAATTGTCTAACTAACGGCACTAGGGTGTGACAATTGAAGTATAAACCAGAAAAGTAGACATGTCAGAGATATAATCCCCCTTCAATCTCTGGCACCATAAAGAAGCAAGGAAATGATCCTTCTCCCCATCCTGAACGATTAAAATCATAATTCTTGTTACAAGGATCTGAGAATCTGTTCCATTAAACTATGAGTATTTTCTTCTAAACAAACAGAATAGAACTAGGCTGTGTTCTTTTGACTAGATATCTATCTGGCTATCTCGCATATTATAATGGGAGCCATTCAGCGTTTAACATCTTATGTTGTTGTAATGCCATTATTCGACCAATTAAATCGAATGCAAGGAGTTTTTTGTGTGTTTCTAAGAAAACTTAATCAGACATGATGGTTAAAAAAACCAGAAGGTGATGGGTTACTAGGCTTAAAGATTCATTCTCTGGGTTACTGTGAACAGGGCCCACCAGGAAATATATTCCTGTCTAACTCTGCAGAAGACAGAGTCTCATTAAAAGACACAAATTCAGATATTAAGCTATGTTCATTTCAATGGGGACTTCATGGTAAAACTAGAACCATGCAGAGAAATTGTGCTTTTTTCCTCCATTCCTACTAGTTCTGATCCAGTTTGAAAGTAACAAAGAAAATCTGATAAAATTCTTACAAGTAGAACGTGATGAAGTTGCAAGGAGACCATTTAGTGTTGAAGGCACCAGGCTAGAAACTAGGAGATTTTGAATGTCTTATGGAGATATTGAAGTCATCCAGGTCATGGTTGCCCCAAAGATGCTTTTTCAAGAGGTAGCTGGACTTCCTGGTTTTTCTTTGAAGACATTTCGCTTCTCATCCAAGAAGCTTCTTCAGTTCAGCTCTTCAGCAGAAGAGCTGAAAAAACTTCTTGGACGAGAAGTGAAACGTCTTCAGAGAAGAACCAGAAAGCCCAGCTGTCTCTTGAAACCTTTGGGATAGGAGATTGTGAGTTCCAGTACCACATTAGGCACAAAAGCCACCTAGATGACTTTGGTCCAATCACTAGGAGACTGTGAGTTCTAGTTCCAACTTAGGCATGAAAACCAGCTGGGTGGTTTTGGGCCAGTTACTCTCTTTCAGCCAAATTCACCTCACAGGATTATTGCTGTGAGGGAAATAAGAAGAATCACGCTCTGCTGTGCCTGCCATTTTGACTTTTTTGACTCCCTTTTCCTCGGTACACAACCCTGACTCTGAGAAATGGTTGGAGGTTTTCTCCTCCTCTGGGGACAAAAATTGGAATCTATGTTTTCTTCTCATCCCTTCCCCACAAACCCGGTCTAAAAATTGGTGGAAGAACTTTGAAAAGATGCTTCTCCTCAGCTCTAGGGAAAATATTCTGAAGTGACTGATCACCTCGAGACCAGACCATAATTCAGAAAAAATGGATCTGAATAGTTCTCAGCCTCAATATACTGTATTATTTTAGGAAGATGCTTGGAAGATGGATATTATTCTTTTGTCAACTCCTTGGACAAAAAGGAGAGAAGCATAGGTTCCTTTAATGGACCAAGGATAAATTGAAAGCAACCAGCTCTCTCCTTTGAAGTTGCTGACATGCCTCCTAAAAATTTGGACAACCATCTAAGACTTTTTTTCCTTTTTCCCCCCCCAAAATTCAGTGCTTTTAAGTTTCACTGTCTTCCAGAGGGATGCTCATCTTTCCCATTAGATCAATGCTATTTAAGAATACTTCCTTTGGATGAGTCTAAGGTTTAATTTTATCCTTCTTGTTTACAGGGTAATCCCAGACTTCCCGTTCCTATTCTCTGGAAATGTGCCTCTCACTGAGAGTTGAAAAGTAATAACTAGGATCAATACATACATACATACATACATACATACATATATATATATATAAAGGTCAAGGCAGTCTTTAGACAAGAAGGAACTTCTAAAAAGATATCATCGTGCAGTTTTCTGGACAAAGAAACTGAAATAGCTTGCCATAGTCTTCTAATTTATTTAATCTCTGTCTGTTTCAATAATTGGCATTTTAACCTTTTGTACTTGCGTTTACGATGTTGTTAGCTGCCCAGAGTCATCGGGCAATGAGATGGGTAACATATAAATGTTATAAATAAATAAATATCCTCCTTCTGCAAAATGGAGCAAAACTTATTTAGAGACTGTCTTGCTTAGCAACAGAAATTTTGGACTCAATTGCCACTGTTAAGTCGAAGACTACCTGTATTTAATTCATAGGGTACCCAATTCCTTCACATTTCTGGTGCTTTGTTTAACTTCTCCCCAGATGCAGGTCAGCAAGATTATGACATCAACATTTCAGGGTGTGTTTTTTTTTCCTTTTTCCTCTGTGCTTTTTACTTTATTTCTTGAGCTTGTCTTCTTACTCTCTAGGAAATCGCAAACCTCCGCAACTATAGTTCATTCTCAATGTATCTTGAAGCCAGTCAGAGTTTGGTCATCATATTGAAAACTACGGATTTGGCTGTCTGCTTGTAGTTTGCAATGTTTATTTTAGTTTAACACCAAAGACTTTAGAAATAATCCTCGACAACTTGTATATTTTGGGCAGAACTGTTTACACATTTCCCAAAGCTTTGCTGCCCATTGAAAATGTCTCCAAGACGACTTTGTTTTGTTGCTATTTTAATTTATCATTACTCCAACACATATATCAGGATAAATTCAAGATGGATTTTTCTTGAACTCCTCTGAAGATCAATTATTATTAGACTTCTATTGGCTTTCTGTTTCATTAGTACAGCTGGATCTCTTTTGGTTTAAAATTTAATGACTTTTTTTTACCTCTGCAAGAGGGGGAAAGTTGAAGGCGTAAACGTTTCCCCTGCCAGCAAGGAAATGGATGTTGGCATTTTGAGAATTCCCACTGAATTGCCAAAAAAGCCATTGCAGTCCTAGGTTGCATTAACAAAGGGATAGAATCAAGATCACGCTTAATAATAATGCTGCTTTATAACGCCTTGATAAAAATTACACTTGGGATATTGCATTCAGTTTTGGTCGCCATGATATAAAAAAGATGTTGAGATTCTGGAAAGAGTGCAGAGAAGAACAACAAAGATGGTTCGAGGACCAGAGTCTAAAACATATGAAAAACAGTTGTAGGAATTAGGAATGTCTAGTTTGAAAGAAAAGAAGGACTAGGGGTGACATGATAGCAGTGTTCTAATATCTAAGGGGCTGTCACAAAGAAGAAGAAATCAAGCTATTCTCCAAAGCACAAGAAGCCATGACAAGAAGCAATGAATGGAAACTCATCAAGGAAAGAACAAACCTAGAACTAAGGAGAAATTTCCTGACAGTTAGAACAATTAATCAGTGGAACAACTTGCCTCCAGACGTTGTGCATGCTCCAGCATTGGAAGTTTTTATGAAGAGATTGGATAACCATTTGTCTGAAGTAGTGTATGGTTTTCTGCTTCAGCAGTAGAGGGGCAGGCTGGAATAGAAGATCTCCAATGTCCCTTCCAGCTCTGTTATTCTGACAATTGCTTGTCTGCCTCTGAAGAAGAGTCACAGTGTGGATTGTTGACATTTGAACCTATAAGTAGCTTCTTGCACTGAAAGGAACACAACCCAGGAACAACATCTCCATAGAAGTCCAATCAACTTTTGGATTTTAAATGTTTTGCAGTGATGGTGAGGGAGACAATGAAACAGCCTTCCATCCCTTCTGAGCCTCATGCATGAACCAGCAGAACATTTTGTGGATGGCGAAAGGGCTTCTGAAATCTAGCTCCAGATAAAAGTAGACCCTTCCTAGCACAATGTACACCTTTGGCAAGAGCCTTGAAGAGCAGATGATCCATCTCTTGAGTTTTTCTTTGCCAAAGCACCATCTGGAGCAATTTTGGGATTGGGGGTGAACTTCAATTACTGGAATCTAAGGACTGAATAATATGTTCCCTCAAACCTGGCTGACCCCTTCTGTCCTTGCAGTTCTTAGATTATTACATGGAATAAGGAGGAGATGTCTGGCTGAATCCAGGGAAAAAGAGAAAAGAAAGAGAAAGACAAAGAAGGTATCAAACTTCTTTGTTTAAAAAAGCAGCAATTCATCCTGAAGAAACCCAGCTTTAACCAGCGGTGGGCTGCTGGGGATTTGCAGGGGTTCGGGAGAGCCCCTAGCCAAGATTCTGTGCAGTTTGGAGAACTCCCAAATCCCACTCCTGCCTGGCCCCTCCCGCCCCTCCCTGTTCCTCCCAGGAGTCCCCACGCGGCCAGTTTTGGATGCAGGTTAAGTGCAGGGTGCGCATGGAGGCTCGAGGAGGGCAAAAAACAGGCCTCCTAGAAGTTCGGGAAGACCAGAAATGGGCCCGTTTCCAGCTTCCAGGCAGCCTCCGGAGCCCAGTGAGGCCATTTTCGCTCTCCCGGAGGCCCAGGGGAAACCTCCAGACCCCGGGGAGGGCAAACCCCCCCCCCCCGCTATGGTGCAGGAGGCCGACTAGGCCACGCCCACCATGGCCTCTCCCCCCAGCAACCGGGCAGAGAACCCATTGCTAAAATTTTTGAAGCCCACCCCTGGCCTTAACCGCAATAACTTGAATAATTACTGTCCAGTGACCAAATATTCTTTTTCTGAGTAAGATGGCCAAAAATAAACAGCCTTTGTAATTCTTATATGACTATTGAGATCCAGTACAATTTGATTTGTGGACAAGACAACCTTAATCCTGTTGAATGAAATTCCCTGAGAGAGTGTCAAGGGACGAATGACCGTATTAAATCCCCAGGTTTTTTCAGGAGCTTCTGGTATCATTAACCATGATATCCTTCTAAGTTGGGCATGGAATTTGGGACGCCTTCCATTTGTGCTTGCCCAGTTGTTTCCAGAAGATAACTGTTTATATTTACTTATTAATTAATTAAACTGAAGTATAAACTAAATTATAAACTAAATTAATGACACTAATTAATATCAACTTGTTTGAGTGGTGGTGCTAAGGAGAAGGCTCCTGCATATTCCTTGGACAGCAGAGGTGACGACTAAGCAAATACTGGAGTGTATGACTCCAGATATGTCACCAAAAGGCAAGAATCATGAAATTGAATCTCATTTACTTTGGGCATGTCAAGATGGGGACTTCACTGGAGAGGGCACTTATGTTTGGATGGGAGTTAGCGGTGAAAAGAAACCAGGCTCTCCAAGAACAAGGTAGCTGGACAGCATCAAAGCTGACCCCAGCCAGGGCATAGAAAAGCTCAAAGAAATAGTGCAAGATTGGAAGAGGAAGAGAGATCTGGCCCATAGAATCGCAAAGAGTCAGATGCGACTGAATTGATATGATCATCATGATCATCATCTTCTGCTACAGGGGTGTCAAACTTGATTTCATTGAAGGCTGCATCAGGCTTCTGTTTGACTTTGGGGGGCCAAGGTGGGCATGGCCAGCTCGACATCACTCGTGTTGGGGGCACCTGTGCTGGCCCTAGCACTCTGCCAGCGAAAACAGGCTCCCGAGCTCTGTTTTCAGCTGTGACGGCCTCCTGCAAACCTCTGCTGGCAAAAACGGAGCTCGCCAAGTTCTGTTTTCGCTGGCATAGGCACTGCCGGCCAGTCCTTTGCGAGGGTGGCACCATGGGCCAGATCTAAGCACCTTGCAGGCTGAATCTGGCCTCTGTGGGCCTGGAGTTTGACACCCCAGATCTATTAAAACCTGACTATCTTATAACAATTATTTAGATTTTTTTAAAAAAGAGGTTGGAGTGGCATCTAGAAGCTTTGTGCCTACTGTTACAGTGATGGGGCCATGCTGCAGATCTCTATCACAGGTCAGATCTTCTAGAACAGGGGTCCCCAACCAGTGGTGGGATTCTACCAGTTCGCACTGATTCGCTGGAATCGGTTGTTAACATTCGAAGCAGTTCAGAGAACTGGTTGTTAGAAGAAATTACTGGCCTAATCCTGTAAGGAAGGCAGGAAGGAAACATTCTGGTGTTGCTTACGGAAACTGCCTCTCCATTAACCTTTATTACATTCTTGGCAGGACTAGACTTCCTGTCTCAGGAACATCTCTGGAGGTTTTTTTCCCCTCCTTTGCTGGTACTTTGCTTGTGTGGAGTGACCATTCAAAGTTACAATGGCACTGAAAAAAGTGACTTATAACCATTTTTCACACTTACGACGATTGCAGAATCCCCACAGTCATGAGCAGCCAGGTGAGGAGATGCATGCCTCGATGTGAGTGATATTGAGTTGGCCACGCCCAGCCAATAACTTGACCAGCAAGGCATGCCCACCACCTAAGCCATGCCCACAGAACCGGTTGTTAAAAATTTTGAATCCCACCCCTGCCTGCGCCCATTGCCTTCTGGGTGTTAGCAGAAGGCATGGGATTTTTGGCATGGGAGCCCAAAAGATCTAGCCACCACTGGCCTGGAAGAACCCTCTTTGAGATCTCTTTAGCACTGGGTGAAGATCCTTACGGTACAAACTATGTTCTGTGCATTTTTATGTGACTTTTCCATTCTGGGTTCCTCTGAGCAAGGCTGTATAAGGGGTTCAATTACGGGAGGCTGTGATTTGTATCTCTTTTTCTTTTGTTGCTTTTAATCTAATGGCTTTGCACTCTGTTCAGCATCCAGATTATTTTTTATGTTTATGTATTGCAAATCACCCAGAGAACTTTTAAGTTATACGATGGCCTACTAAAGTTGCAAATAAATAAACAACAAAAAGACGTTTACTAATGGCCGTGTAGAAGAGGTACAGTCTTGCCAACACATGTTTTTAATAAGAACAAGCCAACATCCACATTTGAAATGCATTTTGCACCGTTTGGGTGGATGGCAAGTTATAAATTTGGATTCTGTTACAGTTACGGCAAGAGATAAACTATACATTCTTGCTCTTATCACATAACCTACCAAAATACAATTTTATTATATGCATCAATCGTGGAGGGCAAATCCAAAAATTCAGTCCTCAGTTGGCTGGATTGTGTTTTTACCATGCATTTACACATACTAAATGCACCTCAATAAGCACATTTTAAGACCTCTGGGCATTTCGTGACATCAATTTTAGGATTAGCCCTGTTGGTCAACTGGGTCGTCTTACACACATGAATGGTGTTAAATTTGACATTCATGGTAAGTGTAGCTGCATAATCCCTGGATGATTATTACAGGTACTCATTGATTTACAACAGTTTTTATTGATTGTTCGAAGTTACAACAGCACTGACAAAAGTGGCTTATGACAACCGACTCATAGTTATGACAATTACAGTGTCTTGGGGGTCATTGATCACCTTTTGCAAATTTCTACCAAGCAAAGCCAGATTCACTCAACAACTGTGTTCCTAACCTAACAACTGCTGTGATTCACTTAGCAACTATGCCTAGAAAATTCATAAAATGGGGCAAAGCTTACTTAACAATGTCTCATTTAGCAACAGAAATTTGGGGGTCTGTTGTGATTGTAAGTTGTGGACTACCTGTAGATAATAGATAACAGATAATCAGAGTTGGAAGGGACCTTGTAGGTCATCTAGTGCAACCCCCCGCCCAAGCAGGAGACCCTACACCATTTCTGACAGATGGCAGTCCAATCTCTTCTTGAAAGTCTCAAGCGATGACGCACCCACAACTTCTGAGGGCAACTTCTGTTCCATGGGTTGATTGTTCTCACTGTCAGAAAGTTTCTTCTTATTTCTAGGTTGAACTTATCCTTGATCAGTTTCCATCCATTATTCCTTGTCTGGCCTAATAGCTTGACCCCTTCCTCCCCACTGTGGCAGCCCCTCAAATATTGGAAGACTGCTCTCCTGTCTCCTCTGGTCCTTCTCTTCACCAAACTAACTTGTATTCATTAGTAATATGGAAAACTCAACAGGGGCGCTTCATACTGGAGGTGGTTGAATACTTAAAACTTATTCCCTATTCCTCCCTGTGTGTCCAGCTCCCTTCTTTGCCATCTTGTGTTAATGATTTTATCTGCTGTGGTTTTGTTTTATTTTTACGATTGATGACTTTGATGTTTTTATGTTGTAAGCCGCCCAGAGTCATTGGACACAAGACAGGAGGCAAACCGATCTTATAAGAAGTAAATACATATATAAATTATATGGGTGTTGGTGATGAGAATAATTTTAAAAATTCAAAACAAGCCTTGTAGTGAATCTGTAGTTGCTGATTTAAATTGTTGCATCCTCTTCCTTCCACCGTTCCTTTACTGAAGATACTCACCAATTTTTTGCAGCTCTCATTTAAATATTAAATAGCCCATTAAATTGCTAGACGGTGTGGCTGCAGAGATTCACAATGGATCAGGTTGGGTCTATGGGTCTTTCCACACTTTATGGAGAGAGAGAGACTAGCTAACAATAAGCAGAAAACACAATTACTATACTTTAAAAGCTGATGTTGTTAACTGTACCTGAGCTTAGCTTTTAAGTGAGAATATCCTGCTTCATTTTGTTTTTCATCCTGGACATAGACTGGAAATTGATGGAGGAAATGGCCTATTGGTTTAGGCCTGTAGGCTTCCTAGTGTCCCTCTTACTGGAGCCATGGTCATTCCCAGGAGACACAACAGCTTCTCCAAACCATCACTGGCTATTCATAAACTATCCTAAAAAAACAAAACAGAGACTATAAAACCCAAGTGGCCTCAGAAGTTAAAATTCTCTGCTTGTTTTCTAAAACCAGATGAAGTTGGGCTCCTGCCTTCCTGGCTCAATTTTATTAGTGTCTGTGGGTTTTTCAGTTGTTGCTTGCTTTTTTAATGTATTTTTTAATTGTTTTTTATGATTATTTTATTGATTTTCATTGTATAGTTTTTGTTAGCGCTATGCAGGTGTGGTTGTGTGGAAGTCCAAGTATA
The DNA here is from genome assembly GCA_015471245.1 of Laticauda colubrina. NCBI lineage: Eukaryota > Metazoa > Chordata > Lepidosauria > Squamata > Elapidae > Laticauda > Laticauda colubrina. Next base: position 4,817,714 of record BLBF01000010.1, read on the forward strand.
CAACTTTTCCAATTTGATGAAGAGCAACTGTCTAGCCTAATGTTTGTCCACTTTGATAAAGTTTAAAAGGTCTGGACTTTTAACTCCCAGAATTCCCTGGGTTGAAGTCTATTGTGATAACCCGGAGCGTGACACAAAGGCACACAGTCAAATAAGCAAAAGAGTCCCTTTATTATCTTCAACTTTGCCCACAATGTCCAGGTTACCTTCAGCTGGAGAATAACTCTCCCAGGAACAGCCCTTAACTGTAGAAAATTCAAAACAAGGTACACACAAACTGTAACTAAAAATCCAAACAAATCACACTGAAGTAATTAGCTTGACAGGGCAGGAGAAGGAATTTCAGGCTTGAAATCATGGCAAAACTCACACAGATGGAAAGACACCAGGAACACAGATAAACCACAATGATACCAGATAAATTCACATTTCCTCCTAACAGCTTGCTGTGCGCAGATTCCTCTTTTATGCACTATGTTCCCAGCTGCAGCTAATGAAGGGAATCAGGGCCATTTCCTCTCCTGTAAGCCATGCAACTCACATTGCTCTCTTCTCCATTCCTTACTGCATGTCCTAGGATGAAGAGAGGGTAGGCCTGGGTCTTCCTTTGAATTTCCTCTCCCTTGTTCTACCTTTTTCCTGCTCTGCCCAGCCGGGTTTTGCCCTTCCCCAATTTTTTCCACAGCCAATAGAGCCACACTCTTACTCCCTGTCAGCTGTTCAACTTCCCCCTCCGAGTCAAATTCAGACAGGGGCATGACATCTATGCTGGCTGGGGAATTCTGGCTGGGGAATTCTGTAATCCAAACCTTTTAAAGTTGAGAAAAACTTAAGTCTAGACTCTTGAGAGAGAGCAAATGGAAGAACAGAAAATTATGCAGATTCGCAGAAGGTCAGCGAAATAGGATTATCTTCTGGTTTTCTTGTTCTTCAAGTCTTCTTCATTGTCCTTCCCATGCAAGGAAATATAGAAAGTTGCCACTGCTTGTAGGTATACAAGTGCATGCACAACACGCCCATGAACCAAAAGACAAAAATTCTGCCCAAGCTTGAGGCAGGTCCCTGGTGATTTAGTAAGCAGCAAGGAGGGCAATTTGGCTGTAATTCTGTGTAATGAACTGAGGGAGATAGTCTGAAGATGAAGAGGGAAGATTATGGATGACAAGAAGGGCCTGCAGCAGCAACTTTGCAGACAAGCCAGCCAGCTCTCCCAAGGGGGATGATGGTGGCCCAGAAGTCTGAAAGCAAGTGATCTCTGGCAGAGAGTGGATTTTTCTCTGAATCCAACCCTCTCCTAGTGGGAAAGGATGAGCTCCAGCTTTGCAATGGAGGCCAAAAAAAAAAAAAAGCAAAATCCAAGGTTAGGCTTTGCAGCAATAGGAAGAGAAGGAAAACCCATTGAGAAAGTTTTTAGAGTAGATCAGATTAACAGAGTTGGAAGAGACACTATTAGGTCATCTAGTCCAATCCCCGCCCAAGCATCGCAGCACCCCCATGGCCAGGTGATTTACATTTGGATGCTTGGCCACTGTCTCAGATTTATGACAGTCTCATATTTATGCTGGGATCATGCGATCTAACCCTTTTGCGACCTTCTGACAAGCAAAGTCAGTGGGAAAGCTGGATTCTCTTAACAACCGTGTTCCTAACTTAACAACTGCAGTGATTCACTTAACGACTCTGGCCAGAAAGGTGGTAAAATGGGGGCCAAACTAACTTAAAGGCATTTCTCACATAAATGTTGGGTTCAATTCTGGTCGTAAGTTGAGAACTACCTGTACTGCTCCAGTTACAACCACCATGGCACCAGAACGTCTGTTACTAAGTGACGGAGTCATGAAGTGAATTGTGCCCAATTTTGCTAGCCTTTTTACAGTAGCTGTAAAATGAATCGTGTGGTCCTTAACTGAACCCAATTCTCCCCTTCCCATTGACGTTGCTTGTTGGAAGCTGGCTGGGAAGGTTGCAAATGGCAGTCATCTGCCCCCAAGGATGTTTAACAGATTATCAGTGTTGGAAGAGACCTTGTAGTTCATCTACTCCAACCCCCGCCCAAGTAGGAGACCCTACACCATTTTTGATAGATGGGAATCCAGTCTCTGCTTGAAAGCTTCCAGAGATGAAGCTCCCACAACTTCCCAAGACAATTCCTGTTCCATGGGTTGACTGTTCACCCTGTCAGAAAGTTTCTCCTTATTTCCAGGCTAAATCTCTCCTTGTTCAGTTTCCTTCCACTGTTCCATGTCTGGCCTTTGGGTGCTTTAGAAGATAGCTTGACCCCTTCCTCCCTGTGGCAACCCCTCAGATATTGGTAGACTTCAATCCTGTCTCCCCTGGTCCTTCTCTTCACCAGACTAGCCAGGCTCAGTTCCTATAACCGTTCTTCATATGTTTTAATCTCCAGTCCCCTAATCATCCTGGTTGCTCTTCTCTGGACTTTAGAGTCTCAACATCCTTTTTACAGTGTGGTGACCAAAACTGGATGCAGTACTCTAGGTGTGGTCTTACTCCAAATATTTGAAGACTGCTATCATGCCTCCCCTGGTCCTTCTCTTCACTAGACTAGCCAAGCCCAGTTCCTGCAACGTTTCCTCTTCATCGTATGTTTTAGTCTCCAGTCCCCTAATCATCCTGGTTGCTCTTCTCTGCACTCTTTTTAGAGTCTCAACATCTTTTTATGTTGTGGTGACCAAAACTGGACACAACTGTTGTAGATGCATACAGGTTGCCAAGCACCCAAATATGGATCATGTGACCACGAAGATGCTGGGATGGTCATAAGTGCGGAAACTAGTCGTGAGTTACTTTCTTTTAGTACATCATAACTTCTAATTGTGGTTAAACAAATGGCTGTAAATCAAGGACTACCTATAATTAAAAGGAAGTAAAACAATTAAATAATAAATAATTCCTTGGAAGAGCCTGGAAGTAAAGATTGCTGGCCACATCAACTCGTTTCCCTTTATATCATTTTTAAAAAGACCCAGATAATCAGGAGGGGGAACCTACATAGCATGTACATAACCTCGGGGCTCATGGTTATTATTTTCCATTTTAAAAAGATATTTTTCCAGAAGAAAAACCACTTATTCTACAGTGCAGTTCCTGGATACCAGGAAGCTAGTCCTCAACTTATGACCAATTGCTTAGTGAACATCAATTATGGTCACTAAGTCGAGAACTACCTGCATTTTAAGAGTAAGCACTAATGTTGCAGTTCTCTCTGCATCCCCAGAGTTCTGCAAAGGGAATGCCAGCCCTTAAAAATAAATCCCATTTTTGGTAGAAAGCATGCAAAGGCAGTTATTAAATTCGGTTGAAACAAACCATAATGAAAACCCCAGCTGCCTTTCTCCCTTAGGTATAATCCCAAAGCGCTGAGTTTGGGTTTGAACTAGGTTTACATCCCTATGAGAAAACAGAAGCATCCCATTTTGGAATTTTTGATGGAGTTATTTAATTCAAAAACCACTTTCATTTAATTTATCCCACTTACCAAGTGCTTACTACAGGATATTTCCAAGCTAATCATCTGGGGAGAAATAAAAAAAAAAAAATTGGCGAGCTCCCAGGGGCTGGATAAGCGATGCCTATCTGAAAAGCCAGAGTTGTTCGATGAATCATGCAGGGTGCTTACTGAGAACTCAAACCATTTTGGGTTTTTTTTTTTTTTGAGTTCATAGGAGACAGAAACAGGCAGTTTGTGCCTAGAATCTCTTTGGTTGTGTCCCTTTACACTCTGCATACAACAGCACCCAGGTCCAAATACACATTTCCCATCAAAACAAGAGCTTCAGGTTTCTTCAGAGGATGCCCAAGGCTAGACCTGTGCCCTCCTTATAGGCCAAGCCTTGCCAAAGAAAATGAGGCATCACGCTTGGAACTTTTATCTCCCAAGGATTAAAGGAATAGCTGACGAGGATGAGTTGGTGTTTCACTCCTAATAACAAAGAGGTAAAAACTTAGACTTTTGGAAGGCTTTGGAGAATGAGGAGGTTCCTTAGATGTGGAGGACGTCCCTGTCCCTGAGGCCTTTCCAGGAAGCCCACCTGCAAATGTGCTATCATGGCACACCAACTACCATACAGAGAAGGATGCCAAGAGGGTAGAATTTGGGCAGCCCTTGAAAGAGAGATGGGTTTCTCCTGGCGTCTAGACTGGCTTCATCAGTGGGTGAGGGCTGTTTTTCCTAATTAAAAACCAGGCGCACTAACCACAAGCCCTTCTAAATGCAGCCTTCAAAGACTTTTACTTGAGTGCTTAGATTTCATACCTTTCAGGGGAATCTAATCTTGTAATCTGCAGCTCAGTTCTCCTAGGAGTAGCCAGATGAAGAAAGGATGATCAACTTGCACAGGCTGCAATCTACCAGGACATTTAGGGGTGTCCAACCTTGGCCACTTTAAAACTTGTAGACTTCAACTCCCAGAATTCCCCAGCTAGCCAGCTGGAAGTTCTCTGCTCTATCAGCCAATGTTTGAAAAGAGGACACAGAATTATAGAATCCTAGAGCTGGAAGAGGCCTCTGAGATCTTCTAGTCCAACCCCCTGCTCTAGCAAATGACTGTTCGGTCTATTTTTGAAAACCTCCAGTGATGGAGCACCCACAACTCGAGGAATCAAGCTTTTCCACTGATTAATTGTTCACACGAACATTTTCTTCTTGCTTGAGGTTGGATATCTCTTGAATGATCTTTCCACCTTTTACTTCTTGCCTTGCCCTCATGATAATATTCTTCACTCCTCACAAATTTCCCGAAGCCAGACATAATATGGACTTTTAGCTCTCAGAAGACTTTTGTCCCTGAATTTATCCAATTTGCTTTTAAAGCCATCAAAGGTGAAGGCTGTAATCAATTCCACCACTTAATTGGATGCTGGATGAAGAAGATATTTGGTTGATGTCTTTTCCAACTACTTCCAATCAGCTCCAATGGATAGTTCCCCAAAACAAAAATCACACTAGACTGCATTGTATGTCTCGCTAAAGCTGCAATTCTTCAACCAAAGCTGTAAATATATGAACAAAGGAACTTTTTTTTAAAATGGCATTGAATGGCAGAGATATACAGACAGAGATATAGACATAGATATAGATGATAGAGATAGATACAGAAATAGATGATATACAGATGTCGGTGATAGAGATAAGAGATATTTTTAATTTATATAATCAGCTAGCGATATAGATGTAGATAATATATAGATGATATATAATACAGATGCAGATGATAGAATATGCCTGCTACTATGTACTATTCATTCTGTCTATGAGGGAAGTCAGAAAAATCAAGATGGCAGCCACTAGTTTAAGCCCCACCCTTTTTTATACCTCTGTAAAAAACAATGGGGAATTCTGGGAGCTGAAGTCCACAGTTCTTAAAGTTACCCAGGTTAGACACCTCTGATCTAGGTCAAACCTTAGAGAAACATATTAGTTCACCCTAACCCTAACCCTAAACTGCTTTCCAGAATTGTGCTAAGCAAAAGGCAAAAATGTACAAAGACTCAGCTATGCTAAAGTGAGTTCCAATCTCTGTAAAGGGGAAATGGGATATTTGATAAATACATGCTTTAAAAAAACGCATTTTCCTCTTCAATATACTGTATTTTCTACAATGCTGCCTTCAAGACTCTCTTGTCCCCTTCTGATTTCAACTCTTAACTTCTTGCTTCTTGTAAAAACGACCATTTAATTAAATCAGTGATAAATTTATTTTGCTGCTTGCTCAGAGCTGTGTGTCAAGAGAAGGAATCAATTAATTCAAAACAAAGGCTAAAAGGAAATAAAATCATAAGGATTCTGGTGTTCTAGTTATTAAAAACAAAACAGGAAAGCAAAAATATCTGAAAACACTCACACCCACCTATAATCCACAGACATAAACACAACCTTTGCTTATACTTGATGGTAGGAAAAGTCTGGAAGGCTCTAGAATAGTATAAAAGAGAAATCCAGACAATTATTATCTCCTAAAAACCTTACCAAAACCAGGATGTTAAGATAAATGATTCCATCTATCCATAAACAAATGTTTTCCTCTACTGGTCAGCTTTTAATCACCACTGTCACTAAGAGCAAAGCAATATTGCAATGCTTGTAATTGCAGTTAATTGATTCTTCCTCTACTGCACAAAATGCATAGCTCAGATTTTCCAAGACTCCTGTTCAAGGAGTCACACAAGGTAGTTTCAGACAACCTGCTAATCCAAATAACTAGCTACCTTCCACAAGGGCAATGACAATTATAAGAGTCAGAAAAAAGGAAAGTGAGAAAAAAAATAGTAATAATCATTGCAATAATGTTAACAAACTATATAAGTTAACAACAATGTACACTGTCCATAATATACCACTCTTCACACCAGATTCTTTTAGATTTAGCATTATGATATCTTTTGCCTGCAAAAATCCTATTGTACACTAGGGGGAATAAGGTAAGTGGTAGCCATACCTCTTTGCAGCCATCTAGTGGCCCTCCATGTCTGTGCAACCCAGATCTGATAAATTCAAAACAAAGGTTAAAAGGAAATAAAATTATAAGAATTCTGGTGTTCTAATTATTTTAAAAAAAACAGGAAAATAAAGCAAAAACCTCTGAAAACACTCATACCCATCCATAATCCATAATTACACACATGTTTCTAGCTGGTTGTTGAAATAATTTATTTCCTGGATTTGTACAATTTCTTGAGCCATAAATTATTATCTGCTTTTTTTGGTCAAAGGTGGAAAATATTCAAAAGTATCCAGAGATCTTCCTGCATATTTCCAAGATTTAACATTTTAAGGAACACATAGCTAGGAGATTTCTGTATAGCATGTTTCCTGAAATTATTTTATGGAAAAGCTCACAATGAATGGCCATTACATAATAAGTTTCCAAGCACTTTTCATATTATTTGAATAGCAAGCCCATCAATGTGCAGGTTTGACTGGCTTTTTGCATAAAGACACACATTGTCTTCGTTTCTGCATTTCCTTGAAAGGTTGAGATTGTTGAAGGATGCTTCCCAGCTAGGATCATATTGGAAAGATCAGGGAAATAAATTGTTCTTACATATAACCGTGTCTGAGTTAATTCAAACTTTTAAGGTATGTCCATGACATCTGCCCCAGTTGGTAGATTTTCTAGCTTCTTCTACAGATTGTTCTGGTTTGGGTATGTCTAATCTGATCAAGAGTTCATAGAACCTGACAGTTTGCACATATTTTTTCTGTTATAATTCTGTTATAATTAAAAGTGGTATTCATGCTATCAAACTTTTCTATATACTTGGATGGACATGGCTATGATTTGTCACCATGCCAGCACTCTGGAATAATATCCTGTATCTTTACATTAGAAAGGCATAGAACTTAGGAATCTCAGAAGTCCTGCAGCAGAATTATGGTTAATATAGGTAGTCCTTGACTTACAATGGTTCATTTAGTGACCACATCACTTTATAATGCCTTGGTAAGGCCACATTGGGAATACTGTATCCAGTTTTGGTCCACTCTGGACCAAAAAGATGTTGAGACTCTAGAAAGAAAGATGTAAAAAAAGATGTTGAGACTCTAGAAAGAGTACAGAGACTACCAACAAAGAGGATTAGCGGACTGGAGGCTAAAATACCTAAAGAACAGTTGCTGGAATTGGGTATGTCTGGTCTGGTAAAGAGAAGGACCAGGGGAGACATGATAGCAGCCTTCCAATATTTGAGGGGCTGCCACAAAGAGGAGGGGGTCAATCTATTTTTCAAAGCACCTGAAGCCCAGACAAGGAACACTGGATGGAAACTGAACAAGGAGAGCTTTAACCTGGAAATAAGGAGAAACTTTCTGACAGGGAGAACAATTAACCCATGGAACAGCCTGCCCTTGGAAGTTGTGGGAGCTTCATCACTGGAGGCTTTCAAGGAGAGATTGGACTGCCATTTGTCAGAAATGGTGTAGGGCAGAGGGTTGGATTGTGTATCACAATGATCAAACAAATGGCAACTTCAAATCTCAACAAATAAATGCTCTGTCTTACAAATTGGCAAAGAAAAATCAGAAAATAAAGTACAGGCTGAATAGTCAAGACCTTGTTGATGATCCAAACTCTGTCAAGGATCTTGGAGTACTCATCTCGAATGATTTAAGTGCTAGAGCCCATTATAATTACATAGCCAAAAAGGCATTAAGAGTTGTTAACCTAATCTTATTTTATCTTATTAACCTAATCTAACCTAATTTTCTCTGATAATATTACACCACTAACTAGAGCATACAAAACATTTGCTAGACCAATATTCGAATGCAGCTCATCAATCTGGAACCCACATTACGTATCTGATATTAGCACAGTTGAGAAAGTCCAGAAATAAGAAGAGTTCTCCACTCCTCTGCTCGTTGCAGAAGACCTTATGCCACCAGACTTGAAATTCTAGACCTAGAAAACCTAGAACTACGCCGCCTTCGGTCCGATCTAAGTATAGTATATAAAATCACACATTGCAATGTCTTACCTGTCAATGAATACTTCAGCTTCAACCATAGCAACACAAGAACACACATAGATACAAACTCAAGGTTAATCGCACCAAACTTGATTGTAGGAAATACGACTTCAGCAACAGAGTGGTCATTGTCTAGAATACTCTACCTGATTCTGTAATTTTTTCCCCAAACACAAAAACTTTAACCTTGGACTTTCTACTATTGACCTCACCCCTTTCCTAAGAGGTCTGTAGGGGGCGCACATAAGTGCACCAACGTGCCTACATCCTATCCTATTGTTTCTTTTCATTTTTTTTATATGTATCCATGTATTCATAACTATGTTTTTACTTATACCTATTATCTTGTAAGCAATTGACAAACCAAATAAATAAACAAATAGATGACCTACAGGGTCCCTTCCAACTCTGATTATCTGATCTGATTTTCAAATTGCATATGGAAAAGAGCAAGGGACAAGAGAAATTATTGCTGATGGGTGTTAGGGTGTACCAACATTTCAGGTAGTCCTTGGCTTATAACCACAATGGAGCCCAACATTTCCATTGCTAAGCGAAACAATTGTTAAAGTGAGTTTTGCCCCATGTTACGACCTTTCTTGTTAAGTGAATCACTGCAGTTGTTAAGTTAGTAACATGGTTGTTAAGTGAATCTGGTTTCCCCCATGGACATTGCTTATCAGAATGTTACAAAAGGTGATCTCAGGACCCTGGGACACTGCAACCCGTCATAAGTATGAACCAGTTGCCAAGTGTCTGAATTCTGATCATGTGATCAGGCAGGGTGCTGCAATGGTCATAAGTGTGAAAAATGGTTATGGGACACTTTTTTCAGCATTAGCATAACTTTGGTCACTAAATGGACTGTTGTAAGTTGAGGACTACCTGAATTATAAGCAGTACTGGTAGGAGTAGCAAACTACTCAAAGCAATAGCACTTCGACTTATATACTGCTTCATAGTGCTTTACAGGCCTCTTTAAGCAATTTACAGTCAGCCTATGGCCCCCAACAATCTGGGTCCTCATTTTACTGACCACAGAAGGATGGCAGGCTGAGTCAACCTTGAACCAGTCAGGATCGAATTCCTGGCAGTCGACAGAATTAGTCTGCAATACTGCATTCTAACCACTGGCATAGCACACCCATTTCCCTTTTCACGTAAGGCTCCAATCTATGTTAGATGATGATCCTAAGAATTATTTTCTGAGCATATCAAATTCAACATATTGTGCAAAACTTTGCACAATGTTAAATTCACTTTTCTTGGAATTGCTAATGGAGACTGACCACTTCAATCTGGTGGACATTGTGTTCTCCAGATCTGCAGATATGATTTAATTAGAACCTTCATTAATTCTTGCGCACACATTCAACTTCAACCTGAACCTAGCTATGAAGTTCTTTGCATCAATGGTTGGTACACTGATGACTGAACAGTATCTGTGCAACCTACAACACAGATATATTTGAAAGTAAGTACACAATTGACATCACACACCAAGCAGTATGACAACATTTCTTATCTTGTCCTCTCTAGGAGAAACACTCCATAATAACTACAAATAACTATATAAAGTTAAGTCAATGCTTAAACTTATTACAAATCTTGACCATACAGCAGCATGTGGTGTTATCTTTCAAATTTTAAAGCATGGAGGCTTTTCAAAAATGAATAATAAACTCATACCCCTGATCCTTTCTTTAAAATCTGGATAGTCAAATTACAGATTAACAGAGTTGGAAGGGACCTTGAGGGAATGCTGCAATGGTCATAAGTGTGAAAAATGGTCGTATGTCACTTTTTTTTAGTGCTGTTATAAGCTTGAACATTCAATAAATGAGCTATTGTAAATTAAGGATTACATGTATGCCAAAATGACTAACATGCCAGTCTATCCATCCCTCCAAATTTATCTTGTACTTTTTTTTTAAAGTTTAAAATAAAATAAAATAGACATAGGCAAGTTGCAAAATATTGGCTTCTGATGCCATCTTTACTTCTATGTTCCCCCACTTGGCATTGGGAAAATCAAAAGTGGTGTTTGGATGCAGTGGAGAGTTAGTTTCTCAACCGTCCTGCAATCACTGTCACCCTCCTATAGAAATATTGTAAAGGGAACATTTTGGGGAAATTGTGGGGCACAAAGAGGAAGGAAGAATTGTGTAAGCTGCCCAAGTTTAAATCTGCTCGTCTCTGGAGTGTTTTGTGAATGTCATCGATGCTTCTTCTTTTTTGAATATATTTTTTATTGTTTAAATATATTGAATACAGTGTGATTGGCCATGGCATTCCAATTGCCATAAAACAGAAGAAAAAACAGAATAACATATATGCAAATTTATATATACAAATTTTTGTACAAGAATTTGTGACCACTGCATGTCAACTCCTCTATCATTCTTACATTCCTCTATTCTTTCCAAGTCCCTCTCATCTGATTCTTTCGTTTCCCAACTTCTACCTCCTGTTTCTAACCATTGATAAAACCTATCCCATGTTAAATAGTATTCTGTATCTCATTTATCTTTTATTTTTAATGTTAGTCTGTCCATTTCCGCACAGTCTAGTATCTTCTTTATCGTCTCATACTCTAACAGGGTGTTTTTGTTCTTCCACTCTTGCGCATATATAATTCTTGATGTGGTCAAAAGATGTAGTATTAAATATATTGTCTCTTTGTCATAACTTTCTCATCATCTATGCTTCTTATGAGCCCAGGAGTTTCCCTTCAGTGTTTTGTTCATTTTGTAGGGCAAAAAACGAGCTACACTTGAAGGTCTTTGTGTCACATAACATATATCAATAGTTTGTATTTCAAACTTATTTTTGGAATTTCCAGAGTCATACTTGCAAGCATGCTTGATTTTTCATTCATTTTTTCTTCATTCATTTAGATTTTTATCCCACTTTTTATTACATTATAAGCAACTCAAGGCAGTGAACATGCTATAATACTTCTTCCTCCTTGTTTTTTCTCCACAACAACAACAACTCTAAGGTGGGCTGGGCTGAGAGAGTGACTGATCCAAAGTCACCTTGTTGTTGGCTTTGGTGCTTGAGGTGAGACAAGAATTTAAAAGAATCTCCTGGTTTCTAAGCCATTTTTCTCACCACAACAACCCTGTAAGGCAGGTTGGGCTGAGAGGGAGGGACTGGCCCAAGGTCACCCAGCTGGCTTTCATGGCTAAGCAGGACTAAAACTCACAGTCACCTGGTGATTGGCCCAGACACCCAAACTTCTTTCATGCCTAAGGCAGGACTAGAACTCACAATCTCCTAATGATTGGTCCAAAGTCACACAGTTGGCTTTCACGCTTTTGGAGGAAATATCCTTCTGGTTTTAGTTCCAAGTGGGGAAAAAGATACTGGAAATACGGAGGTTGTTTGGAAAGATGGTTAAAAGGTGGACAGGATCACATGCCCTGGATGAAGAAAGAAGGAAAAAGGGCTGAGATGCTGAGAGACCCTGAGTTTAATAACCTCTGTTGGGTCCCGCGCTAATGTTTCCTATTCCTGTGTAAAAAATGTATCCCATTGGCTGTCAGACTCCCAGGGTCGGGGGTCTTAGCTAACTTTGTAGGCTTTGTCTGGACTACATGACTGCACCTGAGTGCTGGCTGATGCAATCTTTCCAGGCCAGGTGGTGAGATGGGTAGAGGGCTTTGTTATGTAAAATACTCTGGCCTAGGCCTTAATGGCCCATTAGCAAAGGTGGAGGGGACTGAGTTTCTATTCTTTTCAGTTTATTCTTTTTAGCTTATTCTTTTTATTCTGCCTTTTTAATGTTTCCTGGGACATTTCAATTTTTTAGGAGAGGGGTGGGTGCTAACTTCCTACAGCGCCTAAAGACTAGAACTCAAGAGTCTCCTGGTTTTTAGGCCAGCACCTTATCGCTGAATGAATTATAGTTAACTAAAGTCTATGTATACATGAAGAAATATGTATGTGACCTACTACTGGGGTATGGAGGGCTCCCGATTACAATGCAGGACTTACTTTTTAGAGACACTCATTTCCATTTTGAACCCTGTCTTTATACCTGCATATAACCTCTGAGCGAATGGGAGCATTGTGAACTCACTAAAAGTTTATGATGCATATACTGTATGCTTCAACTTTTGTCTGTCCAATGTGTGTTGACACTGATTAGACAAGTAAAATAAATAATGTACAAGGACATAGTCTGCAGCAAGCTACCCTTAGCCTTGTCATACACATGTGTGACCCAAAGTTCAATGCCATCAAGAAACCAATGACATTAAACTATTACTTTGTTGTACATCTGACCTTTTTAGCTTGCTTACTCAGTGTCTGGCCATGGCCATTAACAGAATGTACTCTGCTGTAATTTTTGGGAGCGTCTAGAGCAGGGATGGCAACCAGAGGCAGTCCTCGACTTACGATCACAATTAAGCCCAACATTTCTGTTGCCAAGTGAAGCAGCTGTTAAGTGAGTTTTGCCTCATTTTTACGACCTTTCTCACCACAGTTGTTAAGCGAATCACTGTTGTTACATTAGTAATACGGTTGCTAAGTGAATCTGCCTTCCCCATTGACTATGCTTGACAGGTTACAAAAGGGGATCATGTGACCCCAGGGCACTGCAACCGTCATAAGTACAAGTCAGTTGCTAAGCCTTTGAATTTTGATCACATGGCCATGGGAATGCTGCAATGGTCAAAAGTGTGAAAAATGGTCCTAAATCACTGTTTTCAGTGCCGTTGTAACTTCTGAACAGTCACTCAATGCATTATTGTGAGTCAAAAACCATCTGTAGGGTCCCTTCACCAGTAGACTTCAACTCCCAGAATTCCTCAGGCAGCTCAGGAATTGTGGGAGTCTTAAAGGGGCCATCATTGCTCACCCCTAGTTTAGTGAAAGGTCTTCCCTCTTTTTTTTCTTTCCCAACAGAACACTTAATGGTTGTGTCATTCTGACTTTAAGGTTCAATGACACAACTTCATTCAAATGATAGGCGTCGAGACTCCACCTTCTCCTTGAAATCTTGTTTTCATCACTCTTTCCACTGAGCACGGATCGGTCGCTATGTCAGCTGTTTCTGGATTCACCTTCAGACACCAGACAGCTATAAAACTCTGCAGAGGCGTACCCCTTAGCTCACTCAGGGATGTCACATCCTAAGAAAGACACCATGTTCTTGCCAAAGACATTGGTCTGGAGAAATTTTTATTACCTATATGCCATACATGAGTTCATTTATTTGTTTCTTTCTGCAATGCCAGGTAGCTGCATTAACATAATTCCAAGACGTTTCCTCCTTCCCCCCCCCACAAATACAGAAAATACAAAGAAGGGGAAAAAAAACAAAAAACACAACACCCCAACCCTCCTACCATTTAAATAAAAGTCAGGCACTATGTATGTTGAAACTTTTTTATCGTATTAAGAAATTCAGCAGATTAGAATGTATTGCTCTTTATGATAGATCCTGAAATCCAACTAAGTTTGAGAAAATTGTGCTCCTTGCTTTTGAAATTCATTTAGGTGAACTGGATTCTCTTCAGCTTCAGAACGTAGTGGAGAAATTATACAATTATTGGGATTTTGATTCCTGCTAAGCTGCCGCAAAAGGATCCAAAGCATTCGGCCAAATGGTCTAAAATTCTTCCATTTGTGGTGGTCAGGTGATAAAGTTATACCATTTTTGCAAAATAATAGCAATGGCACTTACACTTACTGATATGTACTGCTTTCCAGTGCTTTACAATCCTCTTGAGGGGTTTATAGAGTCAGCATATTTTCCCCCCAACAATTTGGATAATATTAGTAGTAGTAGTAGTATCAGTATTATCATCATTATTACGCACTGGAAACTATGCCAAAAGTTTGGATATGAGTATAGTAATAACTACTGGGAACATCAGGTTGAGATTCTGGAGAAGGAAAAAGTCAAGATCTTATGGGACTTCAGAATTCAGACTTGACAGGCACTTGGCCCACAACACACCTGACATAACAATAGTTGAAAAGAAAAAGGTTTGGTTCATTGACATTGCAATACCTGGTGATGCATGAAATGGAGACACAGCAAAAAAAAAATCATTGAAGTTGAGCCACCTTGGAAAAATAAATCATGTATTATCCCAATTGAAATTGGAGCCGTTGGAGCAATACCTAAAGGGCTGCCTCTCTATTTGGAAATTCTGAATTTATCAGATTTGAATATCCTGATTCTGCAAAAAAAACCACTCTACTTGGAACAACTTATATCCTCCAATGCTACCTTACAGTTCCTAGGTCCTTGGTTTGGACTCGAGCTGTTGAGCTACCAACCAATCCCAAAGGCTGTGAATCTCACTAATATTTAACCAATAATAATAATAGAGAGATAAGTAAAGAAAGTCCTTGACTTAGGACTGTAATGAAGTCTGCCCATTATGGTCATAAATGGAGTTAGCATATGGCCAGATGAGAATCTATGAGCTTTTTTTGTCGTGGTGAATAAATGAACATGTGGTCCTTAAGTGAACCCACTGTTTGCTGTACAGCTTTTTTGTGAAACCAGAAGTAAATGCTGCTTTTTGGGAAAAAACATAAATTGTGCTCATGTGATTACGGGGTGCTGAAACCATTAGTAAATGTAGGCTGGTTGGAGAGTGAACGAAATGCTGTCATGTAATTGCAGGGAGGGGCTGGCCATTGGAACTTTGGAATTGGGTCATTAAGTACTCTTGGGGAGAGGGCCGTCATAAGTTGAGGATTACTTGTATCATCACCATATAAAAAATCGAATGCTCTCTAGGGCTAAGCCTCTTGCATTTATTTGCAGGACCAAACTAGCTATAAGCTTAAAAATTAAGAATTGACCAACTATTTAACTGTAGCAGCCAAAAGAACAATGGTGCAACAGTGGCAAACTTCAGATAATGAAACAACTGTGTTGTGGATGAGTAAAGTCTCTCAAATTGCTGCATTAAAAAGAAAAAATGGATAAAGAGTAATGGGAGTCCTCCGCAGACTTATGTGCTGCACCTCACATTCCCTGGCTGAATATTTTCTCTTCAAATTGCAAGGTCATCTTCACCCCTCCCTAGATGTGTGATTCAATGTATCAATGTGCTTTGAGTCACATCCATGGCAATGCACCTTGCCTTGCATGAGGCTGCAGCGCCCAGGCAGGAGCCAGGCAGGAAGGCGGGAGCACCCCTCCATGACCAGCCATAAAAAAACTGTAAAGGAGGGGGGAGGCAGGGGGTCAGGTTTTTTCCCTCCCTCCCTTTCCTTCTCTCCCCCTCCTTCCTTCCTCTGCCTTTTCCTTTCTTTTTTCTTTTTCTCCCTCCTTCCTTCTTCCCTCCCTCCCTCTTCCCTTCCTTCCTTCCTCATCCCTTCCCCTCCCTCCCTTTTTCCTCTCTACTTCTTTCCTTCTTCCCTCCCTGCCTTCTATTCCTTCCTTCCCTTCTCTCCGT
>BLBF01000010.1:4842377-4857066 GCA_015471245.1 Laticauda colubrina
TTCTATTCTATTCTATTCTATTCTATTCTATTCTATTCTATTCTATTCTATTCTATTCTATTCTATTCTATTCTATTCTATTCTGTGGACTGTTTCCTAGTATGATTTGATTGCTTATTGTACCATATGATTATCATTAAATGTTGTACCAGACTCTTGACAAAGGTATCTTTTCTTTTATGTACACTGAGAGCATTTGCACCAAGACAAATTCCTTGTGTGTCCAATCACACTTGGCCAATAAAATAATTCTAATTCTAATTCTTTTGCTATGTGAGACATTCATTAAGTTTTGCCCCTTTCTTGCCACAGTCGGTAAATGCATGACTACAGTTGTTAAATAAGAACCATGGTCGTTAATTGAATCTGACTTTGCTTTTTATGTCACAAAAGGGGATGACATGACCCCGGGACATTGCAACCAACATAAATATAAGTCAGTGACAAGCAGCTGAATTTTGATCATGTGATCATGGGCATGTTGCAACAATTATAAAACAGTCATAAATCACTTTATTTCAGGGCCGTTGTAACTTCGAATGGTTGCTAAATGAACTGTTATAAGTGTGGGGCTATTTGTCTTCTGCCTAAAACAACATATCAACTGCCTAAAACATATTCTGCCTAAAACAACATATCCTTTTATAGGATGAGTGGGTTAGCCTTTCAGTTCCTCACAGAAGGGGATATTAATTTAGACCAACTTTTCAATGTGCATTAGATGCACAGGTGAGGGTGCATCTACCTTAGAATCTCTCCTTAAAAAATGTTTTGATTCCTCCGACCTGTAAAAAGGTGGAATTCCAAAACTAAGGTGAGACTTTTGGCAGTCAACAGAGTTTGTTTGTTCAATTCCTCGTCTTACGACTCCCAAGGAGGTTACCTCAGCTCTTTCTTTGCCCAATACCCAGCTCTTCCAGCACATAGAGATGCAATAATGGCCGTTGTGAAATAAATGCACAAAATCTTTGTAGTGTATCGGAATAAAGGTAGCCCTCAAATTACGACCAGTTGCTTCGCTAGCTTTCAAAATTTTGACTGACCCCCCCCAAAAGGGGATTTACAAAATGGATTCGAAATACCAATTGTTGTGGTTCACCGGCAGCGGAGTCGGACAGCGGGGAAGAACAGGGACCAGTCCAGGAGTCTGGGCAGGACTTGGACAAGAGTCCTGCATCTGATGCAAAGTTGGGGCCAGGACCATCTAGGAGTGGGATGCGGACTCCAGAGCCTTTGGAGTCTGGCAGCAGCGAGGCAGAGGAACAAGGGGAGCCTGTTTCCAATGCGCATGTGCGCAGAGCTGCTAGAAGGCAAGAGCAGCTGAGATAAAAGGGGCAACTCGGGAGTAAGGCTTGGAAGTGATTGTCCCTCCCATAAGGTATAAAGCAGGTGCAAAGGAAGAGAATCCTTTGCAGAAAGCAAAGTCATTTGCTCTGTTCGGATTAAACCTTGAAGCTCTGTGTGGACTTTGTACTTTGGTTGTTTTTTTATAGTTCATTTGGCACTTTAGTTGTTGGCAGCAATTCAAAGGAGAGAAAGATGAGTGCTCATCTCGAGGGACTATTTGGGACTCATTATGGGTGGAGAATGAACATAATTCCCAGCATTGATATAAAACAAGAGTTGTTTTGACTAAGCGTGTGCTTAATTACTGTCTCAGGAAGCCTTGGTCAGAACAAATTGTTGGTCTCCCTCCATGGCCACATGATTGAAGTTTGGGTATTCAGTAACATGTCCAAATTAGAGCAACAGCACTGAGACTTATATGCCGCTTCACAGTACTTTACAGCCCTCTCTAAGCTGTTTACAGAGTCAGCATATTGCTCCCAACAATTTGGGTCCTCATTTTACCAACTTCGGAAGGATGGGAGGCTGAGTCAACCTTAAGCCTGGTGAGATTTGAACTGTCAACTTGCAGTCAGCTGGCAGTCAGCAGAAGTAGCCAGCAGTACTGCACTCTAACCACTGCGCCACCATAACGTCATTTGTAATGTCCGGCAGTCAAATGACTGCATTTTAATGACAGTTTTGCCAAAAGCTGGGATTGACTTCCAGTTTTCAGAAAAACTGTGCCCATAGAGAACCATTGCTTTGTTTAACGGCTGCAGTGTTCATGTAACAAATGCAGTGTGTTCACTTACTGACCACATCATTTGCTTAACAACCATGGTGTTCATTTAGCGACTGCTCCAAAATTAAAATCAACTGTTACGACATCTGACCATAATGGGCAGGCTCCATTATGGTGATATATCAAAGAATAACTGTCATCCAAGGACTTATGACTTATGACATACCGGTTGTCATGCCCCTGTCGGAGTCTGAATCCGAGGAGGAAGATGAACAACTGACAGGGAGTGAGAGTATGGCTCCGTTGGCTGTGGAAGAAACTGGGGAAGGGCAAAGTCTTGCTGGGCAGAGCAGGGAAGAGGTAGAGCAAGGGAGAGGGAATTCAAAGGAAGACCCAGGTCCACCCCCTCTTCTTCCTAGGGCACACAGGGAGGAATGGAGAAGAGAGCTAAGTAGGTTGTGTGGCTTACGGGGGAGGAAAGGGCCCTGATTCCCTTCATTAGCCACACCTGGGAAGAGAGTGTAAAAGAGATCCATGCTGAGTGCGGTGTCTGCTCGGAGCAAATGTGAGTTTGTCTTGTGTTGACTTCAGTTATCTGCATTCCTGGCATCTTCCCAACCCTGTTAAGTTATTGCCGTGCCTTCATGTCTGGAATTCCTGCTGGACTAATTACTTCATTTTGCCTTGTTTGGACTTATAGCTACAGTTTTTGTTGACCTTGCTTTGGATTTGATTCTCTGCAGCCAAAGGCTGTTCCTGGGAGAGTTGTTCTCCAGACAGAAGGTAACCAGGACATTGGGGGCAAAGTTGGAGCTAATAAAAGGAGTCCTACTGATTACCTGACTGTGTTGCCTTTGTGCCACGTCCTTGGTCATCACACCAGGAAGTCCTTGACTTATGCTTCGTGATATTTGAAGTTAAGACAGAGCCACTAAAGACCTGGCTTCAAACTTCTGACAGCAGCAGTCATATGACTTCAATTTATGAAGTTTTTTCCCCAGTGCATTCATTTATCAACCACAGCATTCACTGAAGGAGTACCACAAAAAAAGACTGTAAAATTGGGCACAGAAACATGTTTACCCCCTTAATGACCTCCACAACTGACAACTGTAATCCCATTCCCAATTACGCCATAAGTCAAGGATTACCTGTGTAACATACTCACAGCGATGTCATGTCCCGCCTTTCTATGACTACAGTACTCCTTGTGCATGTTTCAAACGTTTAATGTTATTTACATAGCATCATTAAATATGCAAAGTACTCTCCAGCTCTCACTCTACAATGGGCACTTACACCATGCTCATAAAGTAGGAAGATCAATAGGTTGATCCATTTTTAAAAAAATACTCATCAGGAACTGAAACTGGGGAGACGATACGAGACAGAGGTTATGCAAGGAAATTGAACGGAGGTGGCCTCACCTTAGATGTTGCATACATGGCTCCATTTTAAGAGAACACAAGTAGTTTCTTCAGGGCTGGGATCACTCCTAATTGCTCCTTCTTCCAGTCCATGCCTCCAATCCCCAGCTTGGGTTTCCATTTATCTCATTTAAGTAATACCCTCTGCAGCATCTGTAGGAAAGAAAAGAAAAAACAATAAGGCAGTCCAGAAACAGAATGATGGTAAAACAATATAGAAGTAGTCCTTTGTTGAAAGTCAAAACCCACCCCCTCTCCTAGAAAAATGAACTAATTTACGATATCCTAAAAAGGCAGAATATTTCCCATAAAAGACAAATAGAAACTCAGAGAGGCAGAAACTCAGCCTCCCCCACTTTATCAATTGGCCATTAAGGCCTGGGCCAGTCTATTCTACATAACAAAGATCTATCTTTTCTAGGCAGACCCATAATAGGAATTCCAAAGCCCTTTCATTACATCATCATCCAGCAAGGCTCAACCAAGCCTGGCACTCAGGACAGCCTACAGAGTTGCCCCTGCATGGCCCCATGGGGGTCTGACAACCAATCAGAATACAAGCTCAAATTCAAATCCCAACAGAAGGTATAAAACCAAGGGACTCTCAGCATTGCTTCCCTTGTCTTCACTCAAGATCTTCAAGGCATGTGATCCTGTTCATCAATAAACCTTCTTTCCCAAGCAACTTCCATGATTCCAGTGTCTTTTTCCCCACTTAGAACTGAACCCAGAAGGTCATTTTTTCCAACGCCTTCATTGTCATGCCCATTAGAATCTGACTCTGAGGGAGAGGAGGAACAGCGACAGGGAGTGGGAGTGTGGCTCCGGAGGTTGTGAAGGAAACTGGGGAAGGGCACAGGCTGGCTGGGCATTCAGAGGAAGACCCAGGCCCATCGCCTCTTCATCCTAGGGCATGCAGGGAGGAGCGGATAAGGGAGAAATGTGAATGGTGTGGTCTACGGGGAGGAAAGGGCCTTGATCCCCTTCATGGGCTGCAGCTGTGAGGACTGTTTAAAAGGACAAACTGTGCATTGCCCAGTGCTGGAAGCAAAGTGTGAAATAATTCTAGTCTTTCAGTTCTTATCTGAGTTCTGGCATCCTTCCCAGTGTGTGTATTTCGATATCTGTAGACATCTTAAAGCCCTTATCCTGCCTTGTCTCATTCATTTCTTCAGTGTGATTTGTGTTCTTTTTTTTCTATTTATAATTTATATGTATGTTGAGTTTGAACTGAATTTCTTCCTTTTTGCAACTGTTTGTGGGCGGGGGGGGGGTTTGCTCCAATCAATGATAATTGGACCTTTGAAGCCAAGTTGAAGGAATTAAAGGGACTTCACCTATTTTGGTGACTTTGTTGCTTTTGTATCCCACCTTGGGTCATCACATTCACTTACAACCATTCATTTAGTGCAGAGGTCTCCAAACTTGGCAACTTTAAGATTTGTGGACTACAACTCCCAGAATTCCTCAGCCAGGAAAAAGGTGATTTATTTGCACACTTACGGACTGTTGCAGCCTCCCCATGCTCAAGTGATCAAAATTCGGACACTTGGCAACCGTGATTCGTATTTATGACGGTTGCAGTATCCTGGATCCCAGAATTCCCCAGCAAGGCCCATCAATTCCCAGAATTCCCTAGTCAGTCAAAGCCCATCTTTCAGCCAGCTGGAAAATCCTAGGAGTTGAAGCCGGCCCATCTTCAATTGAAAAACACCATCCTAGAGTTGGAGGAGGCTATTTATCTCTCTTTTTCAAATTTATATTTAGGCCATGGTGTCCAACCCCAGCTTATTGTAGAAATGTAAATTAATGCATTTTGAGAGGTGGCTGTCTAAATGTTTGCTTCCCTTGTTCCAGCAAAGAGAAGTTGGCCATCTCTTTACTCAATGGTTCAATTGTTCAGATACTCCTAAGTAGAGACCTTAAATGTTAAAAAAAGAAAAGAAAAGAGCAGGATCTGCCTCCTTGTTATATAAATATTCCAAGGTCTGAAGAATGGCTTCTTTCTAGATGACAATTTCTCCAGTATGTGAAGAAACTGTTGTATTTTTCAGACAATTCTTTTGAAGGCTGAAGCTGCCCAGCTCCTTCAGTCATTCTTTCAGGTTTCCAGGGAACCTTCTAGATTTAAGAAGTTGAAAGATACCCAGGTTCACGTTTCCTGGCCTTTCGGTATTACACAGAACTTTGGATGAATTTGCAGGAAGTCAGAATTACCTGGGTTGGCTTCAGGCCAGAAAAGAAACACGCAATAAACACCCTTAAGCTTGCAAAAGGAATTATTGGATCATTAACTACCTCAGCAGACAGGATGTGAACCCATGAAATCATATTATGCGTCAGTTCGCATTGCACAAACTTGTTGGGTCTCAAAACCTTTTCCTTTCCCCTTCCACCCTGCCTGAGGAAAGGAGATTTCCCTACGTTTTGGGGGAAAAAAAACCCTCATGAATTTTTCTCAAAATCATCATGATAAAAAGACATCCAGTAAATTAAACTGCTGAGGATGCAGCTCAACAACCACGTGGGGGAAGACAGTGTGCATATGTGTGTGTGTGTGTGTAATAAAAAGAACATCTGCTAGGTGCTAATTAATCAAGCTAATTGAGCCTCAATTTGCAGGTTATCTTGGCAGCCTGATAGCTACTGAAAATGAGCTTTTGTGCCAAGCCAGTCTGCATTGTGGTTGATAAAAAAGCATCAATAATATGCACAGGTATGAGTTTGTGTGTGTGTTTGTGTGTGTGTGTGTGTGAGAGAGAGAGAGGGGGGGGGGGAGGAAGGGAGAGATAATAGATGAAAGAGGGAGAAAGGGAGGGAGATAATAGATAAGAGGGAGGGAAAGAGAGAGATAAGAGAGAGAGAGAGAGAGGGAGAGAGAGGGAGAGGGAGAGGGAGAGGGAGAGGGAGGGAGAGAGAGAGAGAGAGAGAGAGAGAGAGAGAGAGAGAGAGAGAGAGAGAGAGAGGGAGACCAAGCTGATTCTTTTGATGTGGTATGGAAATAATTAAATTGCTAACAACAGCCTTTGCCTATTGTGAGTTTGCATGTGTGTCTCTGTGTGTGTGTGAGAGAGAAAGAGAGATAATAGATGAAGCAGGGAGGGAGGGAGGAAGGGAGAGATAATAGATAGATGAGAGAGGAGGGAGAGAGATAATAGATGAAAGAGGGAGAAAGGGAGGGAGAGAGGGAGAGAGAGGGAGAAAGAGAGAGAGATAATAGATGAGAGAGGGAGGGGGAGAGAGGGAGAGAGAGAAACCAAGCTGATTCTTTTGATGTGGTATGGAAAGAATTAAATCGCTAACAACAGCCTTTGCCTATTATGAGTTCGCATGTGTGTATCTGTGTGTGTGGGGGGGGAGAGAGAAGAGATGAGGGAGGAAGGGAGAGAGAGAATAGATAGATGAGAGAGGGAGGGAGAGAGAGATAACAGATGAGGGAGAAAGAGAGGGAGGGAGAGATAATAGATGAGGGTGGGAAAGATGAGAGAGGGAGGGAGGGAGAGAGAAAGAGAGAGAGATAATAGATGAGAGAGAAATGGAGAGAGGGGGGAGAGAGATAGAGAGAAAGCAAGCGAGACCAAGCTGATTCTTTTGATGTGGTATGGAAAGAATTAAGTCGCTAACACAACAATCAGCCTTTGCCTATTGTGCAGCTTAGATGGCTTAGGAACCGACCTACAGTTGACTAGCTCTGAATTGTCTTTCTCCAAACCATGTACGAGCAAGGGAATTCCAGAATGAATTCTTCTAGAACAGGGGCCTTCAACCTTGGCAACCTTAAGACTTTCTTAAAGACTTGTGGACTTCCAACTCCCGGAATTCCCATGCTTCGAATTCTGAGAGTTGAGGTCTACAGGTCTGAAGAAGTTGCCAAGGTTGGAAACCCCTGTTGTAGAAGACATTGTAGGAGGAAAGCCCTGTTGGTGCACAGTAGCCAACATTCAGGAGCCACCTGGTCACTCCTTTTCTGACAAACCCACTTTACTAATAAAGGAGAATATGTACAGCTCAGGATTGAAACGAAGGGTCCTTGGCGCTCTCTGAACCTGGCTGTTTTCTTGCGGATGTTTTATTTCCAAACTAGGTAACATCACTAGCACTGATGATGTCACCTAGTTTGGGTAACGAAACAATTTCAAGAAAACAACCAAACTCAGAGAGTACCAAGGACCCCCTCGTAATCTATTAAAAAGCAAGGCCTTTCCCTGCGTGCATTTGATGAAGTGATCTGCAGCTCCTTGGAGTTTGCGCCTTTTAATAAGACGTGTTAGTTGGAAAAAGGATATTTCCTGAAATATTTTTTTTAACTCATGGAAGGGAAATAGAGATGTAACTTGTGGCTTCTCTATCCTGGAATATTCTGAATGCCACAGGCTACCCCAAGAGACTCTGGGCACGCATTCATGCTGGCAACTAGAGAATTTAAAACATCCAAAGCCAGATGTGTAATCAAGAGGATTAGCCATGACCAAAATGGCCTTTAATTGCAGCAAAGAGATTTGGGGTCCTTTTATGTGTGAGTGCAGGCACATGTATGTTTACACATGTGCAGTCCCATGTTGTTCATATGGATTGAGTCTCCCCTCACCGTTAGCCACATATGCCGTCTTTGGTGAGAAGTCGTCCGTCCTCCTTCGCAGTTTTAACAAGACTCCCCATTTGAGCCAGCATTTGTAAAACGATATTTCTATATTTACTTAAACATCTATTTAAAGAGAAATCCTTCATAATTACTCACCCCCAGATAGATGATACTGTTTTGGCTGTGTTTATTTAGTTTCTATTAGCAATTGGCAAAATGTCTGCTCTGGTCTTAAAAGAAGATCTAGATGAATAGCCACTTGATCGTAAAATAAAGAATGTTCCTTTCTTTTTAATTTCTTTCTTTTTTAAAAAAAAACTTGTGGGAAAAGGCATGCAGAAGTCCATGGAGCATTAAAAACATCTCTCACAGGGATGGATGGATGAAGAAAAGAGGCTAAAATTCTCCAATGGATCAAGCGGCATTTTAAACTGCCTCGTCTGAGGGTCAGGGCAATTGCTGAGAGAGACCCATCTTCTTCAACCTGTTATCCCCATGATGAGTAGGGACCACGGCACCCAGAATCCCCAGCCAACAGTAGGAACCTGCTTTCCATTTTGCAAAGGAAGGCAAGCATTGAAAAACAATACCTTTGGTCCAGTGGTAGGAATCAATTTTTTTTGACTACCGGTTCTGCGGACGTGGCTTGGTGGGCATGGTATGGCTTGGTGGACGTGGCAGGGGAAGGATACTGCAAAATCTCCATTCCCTTCCCACCCCACTAACCTGCTTTCCAGCTCTGTTCTCCTGTGCAGGGCAACCAAAGGAGACCCAGACGATCAGCCTGGACTTGGAAGATGGAGAAGAGATAGGGGTGGGGCCAGTTAGAGGTGGGATTTGCTGGTTCTCCGAACTACTCAAAATTTCTGCTACTGGTTCTCCAGAACTGATCAGAACCTGCTGAATACCCACCTTTTCTTTGGACCTTCAAAGGACCAACTTGCTAGAGATTGACAGATTGTTGATATTTGGGGGCATAATTTTCTTTTTTTGGGGAACAAGAAGTTGGGGCTAACCAACCTTGAGCATGACAGAGATGTAAACAGAATGAGAAGGGGATATTCGGTGAGCGATAGGAGGTATCGGTGGGGTGTTTTGTTTTTGACAATGATCGAGTCTATTTTAAGATATATATATTATTGTTTTACAACCCTATGTCAAACTGTGTAGATCACATCATGACCGGCTGCAAGCTGAGTGCATATACCAGTCCAATATCTGATTTTTAAAAAATATAAACAATGTTGCATTTCAATGGTTGGTATATACTGGTCCAATATCTGTTTATGTGAACATAGATCTTTTGAACATTTATATTTTACTGTGTTTTACTAATCTAGATGAAATATAGATGTTAATATAGACTACTGGTCCATGTATGATATGCCATATGCAAAATAAATAATTACTTTTACAGTATTTGTCATAAAATGTCATAAAACACGGACACATGACCACAGTACATTGAGAATGGCCATAAATGCAAGCTGTTTGCTGAGCGTCTGGAAACCAGCCATGTGGCCACGAGGGGTGCTGGCGGTGGCCGATGGAACTTTGGGACTGGATCATAAGTACCCAGGGAGTCTGTCATAGCTTTGAATGTTCACTAAGCTACTACCGGTTGTAAGTTGAGGACTAGCTGTACTGTAGGTGCTCAGTCTCCCAGCTCTTTCTGTTTCTCTCTAGATACCTTTAGGCATAGGTTTCTAAACTTGGCAACTTTAAGACTTGTGGACTTCAACTCCCAAAATTCTCCAGCCAGCATGGCTGGAGAATTCTGGGGGTTTAAATCCACAATGTTCTGACCCAGGCTTCGTCAGAGGTACTTAAACACAAACTTATTTTAAAAGCAAAACCTATTTTATTGCAGTGCTGGGAATTATTTCATTCCCAGCCAGAACTAATTATAAACAGTTCCCCAAGATAAGCACACACCTTTCAGTGCTGTGGAATGTTGCCAAAAACAGAAGTATCCAATTATAACAGAAACCAACCGAAATATCAGAAAAAAACAACCAGAGCTTTAAGGAGGACTTGGAATCTATTGAACTACTTTGCTTCCTGCAAAGGTTTTGTCATTGAGGTCTGACCTTTACCCCTTATGGGAGGGGCAATCACCTCCCAGCCTTACTCCCAAGTCGCCCCTTCTGCTTCAGCTGCTTTCGCTTTCTAGCAGCTCTGCGCACATGTCCACCAGGAACAGGCTCCCCTGGGTCCTCTGCTTCCCACTCAGCACCCCACTCCCAGATGGTCCTGGCCCCATCCCTGCACTGGACTCAGGACTCTCATCCAAGTCCTCTCCAGACTCTCTGCCCGGTCTCCTTTCTTCCTCACTGTCTGACTCTGCTGCGGTCTGCACTGGCTGCCGGCGAACCACAACACACAAGTCTTAAAGTTGCCAAGTTTGGGGACCCCTGCCTTAAGGCAAGTGTTTGTCTTAAAAATATCTGGAAATAGGCTTTTTCCATATTGCAAAGAATTTATGAGACTCAACAGTTACCTTTGGGTCTTTTCCCAGAAGGAAGCCGAGAGACGTAAAATGTGCATTGCTTGGAGATGGTGTCACCATTTGGTGTGCAATAGAATAGTGCACGCATCTTTGGCAGGTCCACACAGTCTTTCTGTGACAAAAAGAAGAAATGGGTGAAAGAGAAGAAGGGGAGATGAAGTCATTGTGACTCTCCCCCTGTCCCTCCCCAGGAGGAGAGGTTTAAGCAAAGTCCTTCAAGGAAGATTGTCGAAACAGATGAAGAAAGAACAGGCAAATCTCAGCCTTTCAGTCCTGCCACAGCTCGAGACAGAGAGTCATCCATAAATCATACAGCAGTCTCTTGCAAGATTTGAGAGTTTGGCCAAGGGAGAGAGTTTAGGTGTGTCTGAGGTGTGGGGCAGCCCTATTGACGGGGTTCCTTTGATAGATCAGTCATCAGTGGAAGAACTAGGTTTGTAGGTGAAAAGGAAAGTTTTTCCATCACGACGGTTGTCAACCATGGAGGCCATGATCTACCCAAATAGATTAGATTTAAGGAAAATGGTAAGCTATGGGGAATTATTAGATAATCAAGGAAATTTAAAATCAAATCCAGAGCTAAAGGAAAATGGAATTATAATTGACTGGTGGCCATATTTGCAAATCCAAAATAAATATAAAAAAGATTTGAAAGATTTTGGATTTTGATAAAGGGCAAAACCAACTAGACAAAAATTTAACAGAACAAAAATTTATAACCAAAATATATAAATACTTACTTACTAGACTTTAAAATGGAAGAGAAAACAGTGAAAGATGCAATGATAGCATGGGCCCAGAATTTTGGATACAATATAGAATTAAGGGAATGAGAGAAAATATAGAGCGTAAATTATAAATTAACTATATCCTCAGCATACAAATAAAATATGTATAAAATGTTTTATAGATGGTATTTAGCACCAACAAGACTGGCAAGAATTTATCCCAACCCAAGTCCAAAATGCTAGAAATGTAAGAAGGTTGACGGTACATTTTATCATATGTGGTGGCTATGCCCCAAGACCAGGACATTTTGTATTCAAATTAAAACTGGCTACAAGAGATTATTGGTTACCAGATTGAACACAGACTGGAAATCTTCCTTTTAGGAATTATTCAAGATAGAATACCAAAAGAAATAAAATATCTATTGTTACATATCACAACAGCCGCCAGAATAGCCTTTGCACAGGTATGGAAAACTCCCAATATTCCTAAAGAAGAACTGATATTACAAAAAGTAACAGAAAGCGCCGAAATGAATATGTTAATGTTGAAAATGAAAGAAAGAGATGGCTCTGAGTATTTCCTAATCTGGAACAAATGGTATGACTGGTGAGCAAACAGAACTAAAAAATAAGACGAGAAACTTAACTGTAAGAAGCCTTAAGAATATAAAATGTAAATTTGTAAATTATGTAAGAATATAGGAATAACTATTATAGATAAGGTTATTAATTAATATTAGATAAATATAAATGCAATGTATTAAGATATTTATGATAAGAACATGTTTAGATGTCAAGAATGTTGTTGAAACTATGTTTTATGTTGAAAATTAGAAACTTAATAAAACATATTTAAAAAAGGAAAGTATTTCCTCCTGATCTTTTTCTTTCTTTCTTTTCTTCCTTTCTTTTTCTTTCTCCTTCCTTCCTTCTTCCCACCTTCTTCCAACCTACCTCTTTTCCTTCCTTCCATCCATCCTTCTTTTCTTCCTCCCTTTTTCATTTTTCTTTCTTTTCTCCTTCCTTCCTTCCTTCTTCCCTCCCTGCCTCCTCCCTCCCTCTTCCCCTCCTTCCCTCCCTCCCTTCCCTCCCAGGATTTTAGTCCTCCAAGGCAGGTTGCCAAGGTTTTTCTGGTGCTGGAGATCGTTTGATCAACCTGCTCCAGCCAGCCTGGCTACCCTGCCCCCGTTGTCCCCCTGCCATTTCAGGCTGCTGCTAAGATGACATATTTGGAACAGGTTCCCTTCTGTAGCAGCTGCCATGGCATGTACTTGGAACCAAACACAGATACCAAAAGTTCTGTCCCAAAGCTTTGAATATATTAGCCTCAGGTGTCTGCACTCTTTCTTACATCAGCTTCCATCAACCCGGACATTTGACCGCTCAGTTTTATTGCTGTCCCAAATGCTAGCATTACACAACCATGCTCTGATCAAGTGTCCACAAGGAGAGCCCAACCTCCTGGGGTCAGGATGCTTTTGGCTTTTGAGAAGGCTTCCTTCTCCAGGGATGGAGCCAAACCAAACCAAACCTCCATTGGATTTCGTTCCATTTCTATCTCAAGGTAATGAAAATTAGAAGTTGTTGCGAGGATTATTCCACTCATGGATTGAACAGAATGACAGAGTTGGAAGAGACCTTGGAAGTCTTCTAGTCCAGTGGTCACCAACCAGTGGGTAGGAGACCACTGGTGGTCTGCGAGAAAATTTTGGTGGTCTGCAGAGAAATGTCACCCCCAAAGCACCCCCCCCCCAAGCAATTAATCCAGGCTGCGCGCGGGAACACAAGGCTTGCGTCATTTGCATTACAAACATGAGGTAGTGAGGGGAGGAGGGAAAGGGCGGAAGGGGGGGAACTTGCCCCACTCGTCTGGCCTGGTCACTGGGCTGCTTCTTTCTGTTTCTTTCTTCTTCTGCTTTTGGCTGCATGCAAGGAAAACAGAAAAAGTCTTTCTTTCTCTCCTCCAAACTCTGCCAGAAATGAGTCTTTGAGATCCTGCAAGGCCTCCTGCTCCAAGAGGCTGCGCCGGCACGTCAAGTCTCACAAAGACACATTTCTGGAGGAGTTTGGGGGAGAGAAAGAAAGACTTCTGCTGCTTCTGCTGCTTTCCTTGCATGTAGCCAAAAGTCTCTCTCCCTCTCCTCCTGAGAACGGAGCTGGAGATGGTATCCTGTGATCCCAAATAAAGAACAATCAATCGGGAGGAAAATGGGGTGGGGAATTTTCCTACAAGCTTTTTTGGGGGTTTTCCCAGGGTCTCCGGTCCTCAGGATTTAAAATTATGAGTTTGGTGGTCCCTGAGGTCCAAAACGTTGGCGACCCCTGTTCTAGTCCAACCCCCTGTCAAGCAGGAAACCTTATAGCAGTTTAGACAAATGGTTTTCTAATTTCTGTGTGATATGGAGATGGATACTTAGTCTATACCTTTTCTTTACTGAAAAATGGGACAGCACGCAGGTCAATATTCATGGCCTGCATGGGATGACCACACAGCATAGATGGTTTAAAAACAAAGTTGTACTTTTCAGTCAGGTCTGTTTCCTGGAAGCTCCCTAGACAAGTCCTTGCAGTTGTTTGGCAAGTGGTCTGCCCTTGCCTTCTTCCAAGGGCTGAGAGTGACTGGCCCACAGTCACCCAACCTGCTTTTGTATCCAAGGCGGGACAAGAATTCCCCATCTACTAGTTTGTAGCCTGATGCCTTAACCATCCCATCAAACTGGGTCTCACGTAGAGAACCTGGACTTGTAAAAAGAAGAGAAGTAAAATAATAAAGAGTATGAATTAACAAAAAGGAGACAGGAAGTAAATAATTTTTTTCATAAGTGTTCCATATTTTTTTTAAAGCAGATCAAGAATTCTTTTTTTTTAGTTAAGTTC
Organism: Laticauda colubrina; assembly: GCA_015471245.1. Taxonomy (NCBI): domain Eukaryota; kingdom Metazoa; phylum Chordata; class Lepidosauria; order Squamata; family Elapidae; genus Laticauda; species Laticauda colubrina. The sequence continues at coordinate 4,856,575 of BLBF01000010.1, forward strand.
TCATCATGATTTTTCCTAACAGAATCAGAATTCAGAGGATGCTACTATTAAGATGGCCATATTCAGAGTTCTCTCTATTTAAATAAGAATAAAGAAGGCATTAGTCCTAGCTCTCTAGAGAAGGTTTTGATGCTGGTAATGATTGAAAGAAAGAGAAGAAAACAATCAGCAACATTGAGAAGACGACAATCAGCAACATGGTGGATGGCCCAAGTTACAATGGTGATGAGTGCGCTATTGAAAGACCTGAAGGACTCAAATTAGGGACAAATCATAAAGAAAAAGATCTATCAATGTCATTCTTAAGAGATGACACTGACTTGATGGCACATAACCAACCATCCAACCAATCAGTCAACCAGCCTGCCAGCCAGACCATCAGTCAACCAGCCAACCAACCAGTCAACCAGCCAGCCAGCCAGCCAGCCAGCCAAGCAACCAACCATCCAACCTACCAGCCAGCCAAACAACCAGCCAGCCAAGCAACCAGCC
>BLBF01000010.1:4859159-4897595 GCA_015471245.1 Laticauda colubrina
GAAGGAAGGAAGGAAGGAAGGAAAGAGATTGCATATTAAAGTTATCTGCTGTGTCCCAGTTCAACATATAAAAATCTGCTATTACTTATATAGCTTCTCTGGTCAAGAAAGCCAAAGTCTCAAAATCTCATGTAACTGAAAGCAATAAACAACAAAATATTTTCTCAAAACTAAGATTTTACTGCTGAAGATCTTTGACATAAGCTTTTTGCAAAAGCTGATTTCAATGCCAATTTTATAATTCAGTTTTTCCTCCTCTCACATTTTAATATGCATTTAGAATACAGCTTTTTAAATACCAAACTTGGTTTTACTGACGCTATCAGCAGGAATCAGGAAGTGAGAAGTTTCTGGGTCAAGAAGCCAACATTTAAAAAATGACTGTTGAAAGGTAGATTAGAACATGGTGGCAACCTACCAACCAAGATTTTATTGGTCTGATAAGAATGGCAGTGTATTATAGTCTGCAATCTGCAAAATAATAATAATTGACATTTGTGTTTGTCTCTGTGTGAGTCTGCCAAGTTTTACCCATATTTATGAGGGCTCAACTGACTCCATCTTCTGCATCTATGACTATGTTCATACAATATATTTTAATCAACTCCCTTAAAGCTTAATAGCTGTGGTTACTCATCCGAAACTTGGCTAATTTTAACATTTTTTGTGATTGATGAAGCTGTCCAAAATCCCGCCATTTTGTAAATTCACGATATATACATTATGCAAATTCCAGAAAAAGGATAAACTCAGCAATCATTTAAGTATGGAAAGATAAAAATAGGGTCAGAAATGTCTGGCCAGTTCTGGAGAACCGGCAGCAGAAATTTTGAGAAGTTCAGAGAACCGGCAAATCCCACCTCTGACTGGCCTCGCCCCCCCTCTACTCTCTGTCTCCCGAGTCCCACCTGATTGGCTGGGTCTTCTTTTGTTGTCCTGCACAGGAGAACGGAGCTGGAAAGCAGGTTAGTGGGGTGGGGAGGGAATGGGGATTTTGCAGTAACCTTCCACTGCCATGCCCACCAAGCCATGCCCACAGAACCAGTGGTAAAAAAATTTGAATCCCACCACTTGAACAGGATTCTCCCACCAATATAGGAAACAGATCGGAGTCAGGCAGTGATTCAAGGACACCATATATGATAATTTTATTTTATTTTGTTTTGTTTTATTTATTTTATTTTATTATTATATTTTATTTTATTATTATTTAACTTTTATTTCATATTACTTTTATTTTATTATATATTTTATTTATTTTATTTTTATTTAGCCAAATTTCTACACTGACCATCTCACCTCAGTTACTCTGGATGGTTTAACATCCAATAGAGTTTTTTTTAAAAAAAAATAATAATTAAAAAACAGAGTTAAAATGAAATTAAAAGAGAGTGGGAGTTTTATTTATTTATTACATTATACACTGCTCACCTATCATCAGAGAACAACTCTAAAAACTGAGAGGTTAGAAAATAAAGAATTGGAGGGAGCATCCTCAAGACACCAACCACCTCAGGGTTGTATATCACTGTTAGAACCCATGCCAATTGGCAGACCCAGCTCTTGATGCTTATCCCAAAGGGAGAATGGGTACCCACCTCACTTCTGGGCGTAAGATGGTTCAAATGGGTGAGGGTGGCAACAAAATTCCTCTCTTGCTAGATCCCACCAATTAAAAGTCTTCAGCTGATGGGATCTGCAACCTACCCACCCTGCCTGATCAGGTGGGATGAGTCAATGTAATTGGGACAAGATGGTTTCTCAGGTAACCTGGTCTCAGGTCATGAAGGGTTTTAAAGGTGATAACCAACAGCTTGAACTGGAGAATATTGCAAGAGCTAGGAAACCTTTTCATGAAAATAACGCAGTGATTCAATTGAACCAGTAGCTGTTTTTTTATTACTAGTTCGCCCAAACCGGGCCGAACCAGTAGAATCCCACCACTGATGCAACACCACTAAACTTTGTTTAGTAGATTCAAAGTTCCAGTTTTGAGAGTTTCCCCGTAACATCCAGGTGAGGTGTGTTGGGCTGAGAGAGGTTGGCCCAGCTCACTCAGCTTACTTTCATGCTTAACACAGGACTAGAACTCACAAACTTTAGCACTCACAAACTCCTGCTTTCTACGCCAGCACCTTAACTACTATCCCAAACTGACATGTTATTATTATAAGTGTGATTATCATCTTATTATTATTAGTTATGATGTTAAGTTTGATATATCTTAACAATTTAAATTGATTTTGTGTTTGTGTGTTTGGGATTGATAACCCATCTTTCAATGGATTAGGAATGCTCAAAAAAGTGATCCACTAAGATTCAATAAATTAGAGATTCAGAACCCTGGACTTAATCGTTGCCAAACTTTGGGCAAATACTTGATTGCAATGTGAGAAAAAAAAAATCAAATCTGTCAGGCTGATAAGATCAATAGCATGGGTATTGTTGATTTAAAAGCTTCTGATCAAGATTTCTAATCTTTTTTTCCAGGTGACGCTTTTTGAATAATTATATTAAACCACAACATCACAGCAGGAGCCAGCATCTAGCAGGCTTTAAAAAAGCTAAGTTGAAGTATCCTTCTTCTTTTTCTTCCGTCCAATCATGTCTGATTCTTGGAAATTGCTTGGACATATCCCTGCAGCCTTCTTGGTAAGATTTTCATCAGGGGTTTGTATTGACTCCTTCCTAGAGCTGTTGCCAAGTGACTGGCTGAAGGTCACTCAGCTGTCCTTGTGTCCAAAGCAGAAGTAGAACTCATGGTCTCCTGGTTTCTATCCTCAGGCTTTAACCAAACTGGTTCTCAACCCGTGGTTAGTAGTACTCACAAACCTTAGGGCAATAAGATAGGTTGGAAGGAAAAACAAAAATGTCTTCCTGCAGGAAGACAATGGCAAAGTCCTAAAAAAGAGGTTGAGACTCGAGAAAGAGTGCAGAGAAAAGCAACAAAGTTGATTAGGGACTGGAGGTTAAAACAGAAGAAGAATGGTTGCTGGATATGTCTTGTCTGATGAAAAGAAGAACTATTGGTGACATGATAGCAGTGTTCTGATATCTTAGGGGCTTCCATAAAGAAGAGGGAGTCAAGCTATTCTCCAAAGCACCTAAAGGCACCACAAGAAGCAATGGGTGGAAACTAATCAAGGAGAGAAGCAACCTAGGATGAAGGAGATATTTCCTGACGGAACAATTAATCAGTGGAACAACCTGCCTCCAAAAGGAGGCAAATGTAAATACTCCAACACTGGAAATTTTAAAGAAAAGATTGGACAACCATTTGCTTGAAATGATATAGAGTTTCCTGTCTGATACTAGAAGATCTTCAAGGTCCCTTCCAACTCTGTTATTCTATTCTATTCCTTCCTTTTAGGAAATGTCAGAGCACAATTCCTCCCTCAAGTTTTCTCTGACGATTAAGTCTCACTCTGCTGAGGTTTCCAACGGAGTCTAAAATCCTTTTGGAAGCTGAACTTTGCATGGCTGGATGCGGAACGAAGCATGACCTGGAAATAATCCAGTTGCCATGGCTTTCCTGGGTTCAGCCTCCCAGAAGCCGAGAAGCAGCAGCTGGCAAGCACGCTGGGATGAATGAGTGTCTCTGCTCATTATAAGCCTTGGATGGCAGAGTCCCCTTGGGTGACCCTCTGGGTCATTTATTGGGGTTTATGGAAACTGTGCTGAAGATTCAGGCATAACACATATTCCAGATAACTATTGGAAGAAATATCCACCTGGTTCAGTTCCAAGCCAGGAAAAAGACCCTGGAAACATGGAGGCTGATTGGAAAGATGGTTTCATGGTGAAGCAGAAGCACATGGGTGGTTCTGGGCAGCTGACCATATGGAGTTGAAAGAGAGGGGTATTTATACCTTCTCTTGGACTTTGCCCCTGAGCTTCCTGTTCCTGTGCAAGAACATGTATTATATTGGCTGTTGTCAGACTCCCATAGAGTCCTGTTTGTCTGAGCTAAGATTGGAGTTTGGGCTGATGCAATGAAGAGGCTTGTTGTGTCATGTGGTGAGCTCTGCTGCTAGATGGGTTAATCCTATTAAGTCCTGAGGGGACATAACTTAAGCCCATCACTCTGAAGCTGGAGGTCTTTTATCTTGAAGAAAACCTGGCCCAGTCTCTCTTAATACCAAATATCTGCTGGGGGCAGGGAGCTGCTTTTAAAACATGTTTCTTCTTTTATCATCCAAAAAAATGTAATATTCTGTAATATATTTCTCAAAATATTTCATTCTTCTAGGGGAGGGGTGGGTGCTAACTTTCTACATAACTTAGAGCATCCATGCTTGGCTCTGGTGTTCAAGGAATGAGTATAATGATCATATGGGGAATTCTGGGAGTTGAAGTTCACAAGTTTGAACAGTTTGAAAACTCTTGTTCCAGACTAGCAAGTTGATTCTCTGGATGGAGGAGATCCGGCCCCAACGTTACTGCAGAAGAAATATTGAACTGCCACTCTGGTGTCGAGGTGGTACATGAAAACAGGAAGTGGATGCCTTCTGGTTCTCTGACCCAGGAAGATTAGAATGTCTTAGAACAGCTGTGTCTGCAAATGTGCAGAGTTCTGATTTTCATCATATGGATCTCAAACTGATTTTTTGACCAGGGCTCTGCAAAATAAAGTAACGTCTTTTCTTAAATGCAGGTAATCCTCAATTTACAAGCATTCCTGCAGTGATTAGTCAGAGTTACAACAGGACTCAAAAAAGTGACTTAGACTTGGTCCTCACTTACAATCACTACAGTATCCCCACAGTCACATGATCAGATTTTGGGCAACTGACAAATGGCATGGATTTAGGATTGTTGCAGAGTCTGGGGTCATGTAGTCACCATTTGCAAACATCCCAGGAGGATTCCAACAAGCAACGTCGATGGAGAAAGCTGGATTCACTTGACAGTATGACTCACTTAACAGCTGCAGTGATTCACTTAATTGCCATGCTGCATACAGCAACAGAGTGGTCAATGCCTGGAGTCCACTACCTGACTCTGTAGTTACATCCTCACACCCCCATTCCTTTAACCTCAAACTATCTACTATTGACCTCACCCCATTCCTAAGAGATCTGTTAGAGGCGTGTATAAGTGCACCATTGTGCCTCCCGTCCCTGTCCTAGTGTCCCCATTTAATCATACCTATTTTCTATATTCTTACCCATGTTTATACTTATACCTATTATTTTGTAAGTGATTGACAAATCAAATCAAATCAATCAATCAATAAAAAGGTAACATTGAACATGCCTCACTTAACCATCTCACTTAGCCATGGAAATTCTGGTCTCAATTGTGATTGTAATTCGAGGACTCTGTAAGATAAAGGTAAAGGTTCCCCTCACACATATGTGATAATTGTTTCCGGCTCTAGGAGATGGTGCTCATCTCCGTTACAAAGCCAAAGAGCCAGCGCTTTCCGAAGACGTCTCCATGGTCATGTGGCTGGCATGATTAAATGCCGATAAAGTGCACGAAATGCTGTTCCCTTCCCACCAAAGGGGTCCCTATTTTTGTAGTTGCATTTTTACCTGCTTTCGAACTGCTAGGTTGCCAGGAGCTGGGACAAGTAATGGGAGCTCACTCCATTACATGGCGCTACGGATTTGAACCTCCAAACTACCAACCTTTCTGATGGACAAGCTTAGCATCTTAGCCACTGAGCCACCACGTCCCTGGACTATCTGTAGTTGGGGCTTATTCATGAGCAAGCATTCATCAATTATCCCAATCAGATGACCTACATTTATAATATACCCCTGTGCTGTATTTCTATCTGATAAACAACTGGGAGAATACCATCTTAGGAGTTGAACAAGGGGAAATTGTTTATGGAATATTCCTCTCCACTTTTAAGTATGCAACAGATTCTCCTAAGGTTGTAGCAGGCAGAACAAAGGTCTAATTAGGACATCAAGACAGAGTTCTCTATTACATATGTTGGCTTGGGCAAGGGGGAGGGGTGGGATTCAAATTTTTAACAACCGGTTCTGTGGGCGTGGCTTAGGTGGTGGGAGTGGCTTCGTGGTCATGTGACTGGGTGGACATGGCTTGGTGGTCTTGTTATTGGCTGGGTGTGGCCAACTCAACATCACTCACATGGAGGCACGGATCTCCTCGCCTGGCCTCTCCTGACTGTGGGGATGCTGCAACAATCGTAAGTGTGAAAAATGGTCATAAGTCACTTTTTTCAATGGTCACTCCACACAAGCAAAGTACCAGCAAAGGAGGGGGAAAAAACTCCAGAGAGGTTCCCGAGACAGGAAGTCCAGTCCTGCCAAGAATGGAATAAGGGTTAACGGAGAGGCAGTTTCTGTAAGCAACACCAGAATGTTTCCTTCCTGACAGGATTAGGCCAGGAATTTCTTCTAAAAACCGGTTCTCCGAACTGCTTAGAAAGCTAACAACTGGTTCAAGCAAATAGGTGCAAACTGGTAGAATCCTAACCCTGACAGGGGGGGGGGGGAGGTAGATTAGACTAGATGACCTACTAGGTCCCTTCCAACTCTGTTCATCTGTATCAGATGCTCTCCAGATGTGTTGACTTCTATCCCGAGAATTTCCCACCAACTGTGGCAGCTATTAAGAATGCCGGGAATGGAAGTTGGTCAGATTTGAAAGGATGCTCAGGGACAAGCCATTTTGCTTCTTTCTCCATTGAACCATTTCCCTAAATTCCTACCTTCTTGTCATGGCTTCTACTGAGACAAAGCTGACTGAGGAATTAGGGGAGTTGAAGTCCACAAGTCTCAAAGTTGCCAAGGTTGGAGGCCCCTGCTCCAGATCATCCCAAGATCTTCATTCATAACATTTCTAACCAAATTAGCCAGGAATCAGCCAACCTCTTCGCATGATTTCCATCCTCTTTCACTAACACAGCTGCAAAGAAAAATCCAGAAGTGTTGCTTCTGTTTTTTTGTTTTGTTTACCGCAGTATATTGTGTCAGCCAGTTTGACAGACTGTGGTTTATATTAAAAAGAGGGAATTGAAAAGAATGGCTTGCCTCAAAGTTAAAGCTTTTGATTCCTTCTTCTAAACATCATCTTGATACGTTTCTCCTCCAATATGCTCCAAACTGGAATGAAGGCAGCTTTCCAAACAATATATTTATTATCTCTTCTACAAGATTTCTTGCGTTCTAATTGTCCAAATTGTCCAAATCCCTTCTCTTCCTTGAGTAATATTTCTTAATAAATTAGCTTAGTTTAATAAAAAGACTTCCCCGCCTGTCAAATGTCAGCTTTCCGTACTCTTCCTCAGTAGCTTGCAGAGTCACCATCTAAAACGTCTATCATGCCTTCACATATTTATGGGCTGTTGCAGGGGGGGAAAAAAGAGAATATTACCCAGTTCTAGATCTGGATAAAGTGACCACTGCTGTCACTGAGATTCAGAATGGTGGCAAACAATGCTTACTATGATATGAAAAACAGTCAAAAGGAATAGAAACAAGCTACCATTTTGAATTCCCATGATGCCCTGGAACCAGAGATCTCCAAGCTGGCAACTTTAAGACTTGGAAACTTTTGAGACTTGTGGACTTCAACTTAGAATTCTCCAAGTATCCCAGAAGAGACCTCAACCCCATCTGCGTCCCTCCAGGATGTTTCATACTCCATTAGCCTCAGCCAGTAAAGCTGGGAGCAAGGAACTGTGTTTAGTGCAACGCAAAGTTTGTGGAGGGCACCAAACTGCTTACCTTGTTTGAGAATCATTGCACTATTTAAATTCCTTTATTGTTTATTTTTCTCAGGTTTATTTTAAAGTTTAGCTGCGCTGCCCTTTTGTCTCATCGCCAGAAATGACATGCCACCATTTATGGAAAGTCAAAACAGGAATATCATCTTTTAGAATAGAGCTGGAAGGGACCTTTGAGGTCTTCTAGTCCAGCCCCCTGTTCAAATAGGAGACCCTATACCATTTCAGATAAGTAACTGTCCAGCCTCTTCTTAAAAACCTCCAGCACCCACAATTTCTGCTGTTCCACTGGTTAATTGTCCTCACTGTTAGGAAGTTTATCCTTCATTCCAGGTTGCTTCTCTCTTTGGTTAGTTTCCAACCATTGTTTCTTGTCGTGTGCCTTCTGGCGCTTTGGAGAATAATTTTGTGAGAAACAAGACTCACCAGGCAGAAATTTGACAGAGTCACAAAGTGAAGCAAAAAGCAGTTTGTTGCATGTAAAAATACGTTCGTGGAAGAACGGGCGGCTAACAAATAGGCACACAGAAGAATGCATTTCTCCAGCTTTTTATTCCCTCCACCCCAGCCACAAATCACAACCCCCTGCTGCCTCCTTTGACAAAGAACACAGGGTTACAATCTTCCCAGAAGGCCTGTTTCTCCTCTCCATGAGTTTCTCCATATTTAATCTGTCTCCCCACCTTTTGCCCAGTTCCTTTTTTCCAGACTACCTTTTGTTCCTTTTTTTAAAAAAAAAAGAATTAACCTATATGTCTTGTTTCTTTGCAATCCTTGCAGCATAAGCATAATAAATTGAGGCAAGCGGTTAATTAATGACTCCACTTTATTCTAGACTGTGTGGTTAAAACTGTTAACTAATCTGCTTGCCCAAGCTGGCTCGCTTATCGGAATAGCAGGTCCTTCCTGTTTTCCAGTCTTGAACTTTTTACCTTTAATGTCCCAATATCCTACTGAATTTTTAAACAAGTATCTCTAAAAAATGGCTTTCTTTGCAAAAACGTTATCTCCGTCAGTTTCTTACCATTTGACCCCCTCCTCCTTGTGGCAGCCCCTCAAATACTGGAACACTGCTATCATGTCAGCCTTATTTTCTTTAGACTAGCCAAAGCCAAAACCTGCAGCCGTTCTTCATATGGTTTAGTCTCCAGGCCTCTTATTAATTCCCACTTACCGTTACAGTGACTTCAGGGCAGGATTTTCTGCTTCTCTTATGAAATCACTTTTCCATGTTACATCATTGCAAGTTTAGATATTTGGGATAGCATGCTACTGTTTGCCAGGGCTTAAACCTGCTAGTAAGTAGCTCGTCGCCTACTTCGCAGAGGATGGAACACCCCTTAAACTGAACCAGTGCTTGCAATGCTTTTTAATACCTGTAAAATGGTGCACTTTCTTTGGGTGCTATAGCAACACAATGTCTACAATTCTTTCCTTGCAAGCAGAAGATTACTGGATTTGAAACATAGCAAAACCATTTTTTTTAATTAGTCTTTTTTTTAATCCCCTGAGCTTTTTCCATTTCCCTATGTTTTTTAAAACAAAAATAAAGCAAACACCTTCAGTGGTGCAAGATCTTGCCATTTCTCCAATCGCCTGAGTGAAATGGCTTTTATCTTCAGCTTCCCGATTGCTCAATAAATTGATTTGAGCTATTTGAGAGCTGGGCTGCAACAGACTATAGGTAGTCCTCGTCTTACGGTCCACCACTGAGCCTAGATTTTCTGCTGCTAAGCGAGACAATGGTTCATTCGGTTTTGCCTCATTTTACAATCTTTCTTGTCATTGTTGTCAGGTGAATCACTGCACTTGATAAAGTTAGTAATCCGGTTTATTCGTTGAATCTGGCTTCTCCACTGACTTTGCTTGTGAGAAAGTCGCCAAAGGGGATCCTGTCACCCTGGGACATGGCAACGGTCATAAATATGAGCCAGTTGCCAAGCGTCTGAATTCCGATCACATGATCATGGGGATACAGCAAAGGTTGTAACTGTGAAAAACAGTCATAAGCCCCATTTTTCAGTGCTGTTGTAACTTTGAATGATCCCGAAATGAACAGTTGTAAGTCAAGGACTACCTGTAATATAGGAGGAGTACAAATCGATCGATAAAAATGTATCTTAAACAGAGGGGAATAAGCTTGTTTATAAAGTACAGTGTTTTTCTTGAAAAGCGGATCTGCTCCCAGGACAATGGACCATACTATCATGTATGGTGGACTTGTAGGAAAGTTCAGCATTTTTGGCATAAAATTCAGAGATGGCTAGACAAAATGGGTGAAATCAATCTTGAATATAAACCAGAACTTTTTCTATTGGGAATTAACATAGAGAGGTATGATAAAGATATGATGTACTTTATAAATAATACATGTGATTATGTCTGCAAGATTAGTCTATGCTCAAAAATGGAAACTTAAGGAAATTCCAGATGAAACTGAGATAATTAAAAAGATATGGACATGCCCAGAAATGGATAAATTAATGTTGGAATTAAAAAATAAAGATGAATCTGAATATTATAAAGTATGGGAAAAGTTTTACCGCTGGTTGGGAAAAAGGAAGGACAAAATCTAAATTAAAATGAGATTAGGATGTTAAGATAACAGACTAGGAGTATAAAGAACTGTTGATATTGATGTGCGTGTGGCTTGGTGGGCATGGCAGGGGAAGGATACTGTAAAATCTCCAATCAGAGGTGGTATTTGCCGGTTTGCTGAACTCCTCAAAATTTCGTCTATCGGTTCTCCAGAACTGGTCAGAACCTGCTGAATACCACCTCTGGTATGTTTCAAATATTTTCAGCGCTAACGCATCTTGTGTGCGCCAGCTCACATGTTCTTCCTCATTGATGAGATATGGACAATGGGATGTTGGCTGGGAAGGGTACAATATTTACAGGCCCCTCACATCCCAGACATAAACTGTTCCAACTCCTTCCCTCAAAACGACGCTTATAGAGGACTGCACACCAGAACAACTAGACACAAGAACAGTATTTCTCCAAACGCCATCACTCTGCTAAACAAATAATTCCCTCAACACTGTCCAACTGTTACAAAGTCTGCATTACTATTTCTATTAATCTCATCACTCCTTATCACCCATCCCCTCCCACTTGTGACTGTATGACTGTAACTTTGTTGCTTGTATCCTTACGATTTTTATTGACTCTTTCCTAGTATGAACTGATTGCTTATTGTAGCCTATGTCTATTATTCAGTGTTGTAGCTTATGATTCTTGACTCTTGACGAATGTATCTTTTCTTTTATGTACACTGAGAGTATTTACACCAAGACAAATTCCTTGTGTGTCCAATTACACTTGGCCAATAAAGAATTCTATTCTATTCTATTACAGATCCTTTTTTGCACAGAAGAATATTAATGTACTTATAGTAGTAGAGTACATTTTGAGTGTTCTGGGGCCCCAAACCTCTTGTAACTCTTCTTATTGTTAGGAAGGAAGGGCTCACTTGGCACATGGTTAAGCCACCATGATGTAAAAAAGATGTTGAGACTCTAGAACAGGTGTGTCAAACTCCAGCATCACATTGTCATCACGTGACATGTCACGACTTTTTCCCCCTTTGCTAAACCAGAGGTAGGCATGGCCAGGGCATGATACGAGTTTTTACCCCTGCTCTAGAAACATGATTAAGGGACTGGAAGCTAAAAGATATGAAGAACGATTGCAGGAATTGGGTATGTTTAGCTTAATGAAAAGAAGGACTTGGGGAGACATGATAGCAGTCTTCCAATATCTCAGGGGATGCCACAAAGAAGATGGGACCAATCTATTCTCCAAAGCACCTGAGGGCAGGACAAGAAGCAATGGGTGGAAACTCATCAAGGAGAGAAACAACCTAGAACTAAGGAGAAATTTCCTGACAGTGAGGACAATTAATCAGTGGAATGACTTGTCTCCAGAAGTTGTAAATGCTCCAACACTGGAAGTTTTTAAAGAAGAGATTGGGCAGCCATTTGTCTGAAATGGTATAATTTCCCCCCTGAGCAGGAGGCTGGAGTACAAGACTACTAAGGTCCCATCCAACTCTTGTTATTCTCTTATTCTGCCATTCTACACTTTGTCTATTTCATTAACAGAAGGTAGCCAAACCAGGATGGATTAAACCCTTATTTTTTTTCAACCTTGGCCAGTTTAGTATGTATGGACTTCAACTCATCTTTACGTGACCAAGGTTAACAAATGTCGTTTTACTGCAACCTCTTGCCAAGGGCAGGAATCCTCAGGCCATTCCAGAAAAATAGTTGCTAGCTTTTGTTTAAAGACTCACATTGATGGAGTCCCCACAGCTCCAGGATTATTATGGATTGTTGTTGCCCTGTGGGGAAAAAGAAAAATCTGGTTTTTCAAGTTATCTTGCACATTCTCTCTCATTTTTGCTCTCTTGCTTCATTGCCTGGATCCAAATGGTTGTTTGAGGGGAAAAAACAAAATAAGTGGTGTGGAACTATTATTTTGGAAACTGTACTTTTGTTGATGCATTTTTCTGTTTGGCAACCACATCACACTTCAGTCTCATATTCTGTTTGTGTTCTATTACCACTCTGAGATCTTTTTGACAAGCACAACTGCCAGAGTTTTCCACTTCCTGTATTTGCAGTGTCTGTTCAAATATGAAATGACTGAACGAAACAGGAGGGTGATATCACATTTAACTGCCAGTCGCTTTTAAGAAAATGAGTCCAAAATCTGAAAAGAAAATCATTTATAATATATGTGTGCCTCAACATCTATGCATATACAGGCAAGCCTTGACTTACAGCCATTTGTTAATGACCAAAGTTACAACAGCACCAAAAAAAAGTGACTTAGGACTATTTTTTGCATGACTTTGGCCACTTCCTCAAGATCAAGTGATCAAAAATTGATTAGAAACCAAAAAGATTAAAAAGATAATTACATATTGAAAATTTTTCAAGATGGATAAACCAACTGTATTATTACTATGTGACTAATATTGATATATTATGATTATCATTATGATTATTGTTGTATTTCTACTCAAAACTAACTGTACCCAGACAACACATTGTTCAGATAAATAGGGAGTTTTTTTATGTGTGTGTACACACACATGTCAAGTTCAGGTGATCAAAATTCGAACACTTGGCAACTGACCTGTACTTATGATGGTTGCAGTACCCTGGGGATCATGGATCTCTTTTTTCCACCTTCTGACAAGCAGTAAATGGGGATGCCAGATTCACTTAACAGCTGTGTCACTAACTGAACAAGTGCAGTGATTCAGTTAACAAAATGGGGCAAAACCCACTAAACAACTGTCTTGCTTAGCAACAGAAACTTTGGGGTCATAAATTGAGGACTACCTACATATAAAGGAGGCAAAAAAAAAAAAGATTTGTAGAAAAAAAAGACATATTCCCAAGCCAGGAAGCCAAATTGTAAGAGACAATTTAAAATTCTCTATTGTAGAATACAGTATACATCCTTAAATGACATTGGGTTTATTCAAAGAAGTGCTATTTCATTCAGGGCAGTGTTTTTATCAACTTGGTGAACATTTAAGGTAAGTGGACTTCCATTTCCAGAATTCCCAGGCAGACATTAAGTTAATCATTTCAGTTGTTAAATGAATCATGTGGTCATTAAGTGAACCTAGCTTCCTCCACTGATTTTGCTTGTCAAAAACCGGCTAGGAAGGTCCCAAATGGTATTCACGTGACCCCAGCCAAGTACCCAAGTTTGATCACATGACTATGAGAATACCACAGTAGTCGTAAGGTGAGGACCAGCTATAAGATGCTTCTTTTCAATGCCTTTGTTACTTCACTACATGAAAGATTGGGACTATCTAGTCAAAGGAATCCTCTAAAACTTCTCTGAACATTTTTTCTACTTGCTTGTCAATTTTTGACATGCATAAAGAGGAAAGTTGTCGTTTTGATTTAGACTTCTGCTTGGGTTAGCATGACTAGCTGACTGCTCATCCTTGAAGCCCTGCAGTTTACCCAAAGTTTGGGATTATTGTTTTTAGTGATTAACGTGGCCAAAAATGACAAAGTCATGAAAATGGAATGAAATAAGCCTAGCAGAATTTAAACTTAACCCACCCACCATAACATGCAGGCTGACTTCACCGATATTTAGATTTATTGTTGAGCACACACAACTAACTTGTGAGCCTCTGTTGGGAATGGGGTGGAGTTCATTGTCTAATACGCGTTTGTCAACCTTAGTTGAGAAACATTGCTCTAATAGAACATGACAGTTTGAATGAACTGAGGCTAGAGGATTTGAGGATAAAACTTTTTCTTTTGTATCTCTACAGCTGTTTTCAGACATTTAGTGCTGGGCTCCAAATCAAACCTCATTATGGCTTAGCACACCACTGCGTGAACTGAGTGTTGTATCTTTGCAGTATTGGCTTCGATCCTATTTATGGCATAATGCCATCATTTCCAAGAAGAATAAATAGTTGAAAAGCAAAATTATATATCCACGTACAATAAAACAGGTGCTGAAGAATAGGACCAAACAGTAAATCTAATTCTCGCTTTTAGGATCACCCATTTATACAAGTCTCCAATTTCTCATCATCTCCACCTATTCAGTAATATGGAAAATAGGGATTGCATCTTATACGACTTTAGGAAGTGAATCCACAAATCAGGGCTGCATTCACACGCTGCATCGCATTGTCGTTCGTGGTGTTACCCCAGCCACAAGATGGCTGGTTTAATGTCCTGTGTGAACTTAGCCAACTGACCATTATTCAAGAACCTATGAATGGAGAAACCATAATTTGTGAATCAAGTTCTAGTTACAAAATTTTTCTTGGTTAATCTCAGCATGGCTGGCTGTGGAATTCTGGGAGTTGAAGTCCATAAGTTGTTGGAGACAAGAGCCATTCAGCAAAGACCCTTGCAGCAACATCTGGCAGCAGTTCATGGTTCTTATCAGACAGTCCTCAAAACTCTCAACAATACTGAATTGTCCTTCTTCAGCAAGATTTTTTTTCCCCCAACTTCCTTGTCTGGTATACAGTCATGGCCCATGGGTCTTTCTGGCTGTCCCCCATCCAAGCACTGACCGCTTCTGCCCTTGCTTAGCTTTTGTAGGATCACCTACACTGGAGGCTGCTGCTCCCTGCTGGACATAACAACATTGCAATATTCTGAAGTAGCAAGTTAGCAAGGCAATCGCGCAGGGGTCTCCAACCTTGGCAACTTTAAGACTTGTGGACTTCAACTCCCAGACTTCCTCAGCCAGCAAAGGTGCCTGAAGAATTCTAGGAGTTGAAATCCACAAGTCTTAAAGTTGCTAAGGTTGGAAATCCCGGCTACAGCGGTTCAAATGGAGCCCAACAACGTTAAAAGTGGTTCTTGCCACAGAGGAAAATTGTGCCCTTCACAACAACCAAGAGAGCCCTAGGTGAGGAACTGTATGTTTTAGAAGACATGTAGTTTTCTAACTTGTCCAGATCCCAGGTTGGTTATCAACAACTTGCATAAATGCATCAGCTATTATAAGCACCACTGTTGGCTTGGATGGAGATTTTAAGGAGTGTGGTCACACACACACACACACACACACATCAAAGGACTTGAAACTAAGTCCTATCTAGGAAAGTTGAAGAACCAGGCATAGACTATTGAAGACGGAAGTGGATGTCTATTTCAAACCAAGATGACAAGAAACAGCAAAAAAAAAAAAGAAGAAGAAGAAAAGCATCGCAACATCATGATGCAAACCGTGGCCTGTCAAGCTGCATTTTGACATTGGACACAAGAACATAAGTCATGGGGTTTGTGTCTTGAAATTTCAACACCTGTTTTGATATTTCCTTTCCTTTGCTGCCTTGCGAAGGCTTAGATCAGGGGGTTTCCAATCTTAGCAACTGACTGGAGAAATCTGGGAGTTGAACTCTACAGGTATAAAAATTGCCAAGGTTGGACACCCCTGACCTACACCGAGAATGAGAGAACGTGGAAGTAGCACTGCATGGACTGGGAAAAAAGCCAAAGGCTACTTCTCCATTATCCCCTTACACGGGGTTACCTCAGATTAGCTCAAGAACCAGTTTGGTTTCATGGTTATGGTCCAAATCCCTCCCAACTCTGTTATTCTGGTTAGTATTAGGCTAGAAACTGGGAATTTTAGTTCATCTTGTGCAGAAACCATCTGGGTGATCTTGGGCCAGTCCCCCTCTTAACCCTAACTACTTATCCAGGTAGTCTCCATCAGACACAACCGAACAGAAAGAGAGAAAAAATTACCTGATAGAAACAACTGTGCTTAAAATAAAACCCTTGCTGATCCTGGAATTGGGATGGGAAACTGATGGACCTTGAAACTTTGCTGAACAGGTAGTCCTTGATTTACAACGCCAATTGAGCCCTACATTTTTATTGCCACACTTTAAGTGAATCACTGTCCTTGATAAGTTAGTTATCTGGTTGTTAAGTGAATCTGGCTTCCCCATTGACTTTGTTTGTGAGAAGGTCGCAAAAGATGATCCTATAACACCAGGACATTGCAACTGTCATAAACATGAAACAAGTTGCCAAGCATCTGAATTTGGATCACATGGTCCTGGGAATGCTGCAAAGGTTGTAACTGTGAAAAACGGTCATAAGTCACTTTTTTTCAGTGCCGTTGTAACTTTGAACCATCGCTAAACAAACTGTCATAAGTGGATGACCAACTGGTACATTCTGAAGTAGCTAAAGTGAAGAACATTGGGAGGAGAGGTGAGGAACCAACTTTGCTCCAGATATGTAGAGAAAGAGGGTTGTATATAAATCCACTGTCAATTTTGGGGATGGCTCCAGTTTCAATGGTCACAATGAATGATGTGAAGGTGAAGAGATGAAGGTTCTCACAATGCATTAGATTCACAAGTCATTCATCAGAGATGAAGGTTCTCTAAACAACTTAGATGAGGGAATAGAAGGTAAATTTACCAAATTTGCAGATACTAAACTGGCAGAAATAGCCAACACCCAAGAAGATAGGCTCAAGATCCAGATGGATCTTGACAGACTAGAACACTGGGCCATATTTAACAAAATGAAATTCAATGTAGAGAAAAGTCCTACACTTAGGCAAGAAAAACCAAAAGTACACATGCAGACTGGGTTGAAACCAGGCTCAATAGCAGTAACTGTGAGAGGGATCTTGGGGTCTTAGTGGACAACTAGCTAAATAGGAGCCAGCAGTGTGCAGCAGCATCCAAAAAAGCCAATGCAATCTTAATTTGCATTAATAGAGGGATACAACTAAGATCAAGGGATGTACTAATACCCCTCTATAAAGCCTTAGTGAGGCCACACCTAGAGTACTGCATCCAGTTTTGGTCACCACACTATAAAAAAGATGTTGAGACTCGAGAAAGAGTGCAGAGAAGAACAACCAGGATGATGAGGGGGACAGAAGACTAAAACATATGAAGAAGGGTTACAGGAACTGGGCCTGGCTAGTTTAGCGAAGAGAAGGACCAGGGGAAACAGGACAGCTGCCTTCCAATATTTGAGGGGTTGCCCCAGAGAGAAAGAAAGGGTCGAGCTATTTTCCAAGGCATCGCACCTGAGGTCATATGCACTCAACAAATTTAACCTGGTGCCCGAATTAACTTTTTTTTTTTTTTCCAGTTGACATCATACCTCAAAACCAGAAACTCACCAGCCAAACCATTAGGGTTTGGGTAACACCCCTCCACAAAGACCAAACAACAAGTGTCAACGCTCTTCTTCCACTGACCTACTTTTTTAGCTGTGAGAACCTGACAGCCCAGCCATTTGGGCACAGTTGGCTTTCGACATCCCAAACAGAGCTTGTTTGGGTGTCCTGGCCTATCTCTAGATAGCGGTTGAGCACAGAAGCTGGCTTAATCTTAGGCCAGAGGTCTCTAAACTTGGCCCACTTGAAGACTTGTGGACTTCAACTCCCAGAATTCTCCAGCCAGCTATGCTAAAGAATTCCTCAGCCAGCCAGCGATGCTAAGCTGGAGAATTCTGGGAGTTGAAGTCCACAAGTCTTCAAGTGGGCCAAGTTTGGGCCTTCTTTGACTAACAGAGCGTCGCAGCCCTCCCGCTCTCCCTCATGCACAAACCGGGATTCCTCCCTCACCCGACCCGGGTTTCTGAAGGGGCGCCGCAGGGTTGCCTTTTCCCGCCCGTTTCCCTACCCCCCCCCCCGACTCTCGCCCCGGCCCCAGCGACTTCTGGGGCGCCGGAGCGCATACGTGACTTATCGGAGCTGGCCGAGAAAGGCAGCCAGCGCCGGAGGAACCCGTCAGAAAGGCTGGGAATCTTTCCCACAGAGAGACCAGGAAGAAACGCAGACTTCCCGTCTCCAAGTCCTGTGGCTTTCAGATGCCAATCTCCTCCAACCCCCACAAGCAGCCCGTGCAGGACAAATGACCCCAAAGAACTGCCTCGGCGGGAGTGTGTGTGTGAGTGTGTGTGTGTGGTTGTGAAAAAAAACAAAACAACCAAACTCTGTGTGGTGGTGGTGTTGCGTGTATGTCTTGATCTATCAGGGCAAGCATCTCCTGTACCAAGCAAGAGACTCGGCTTTCTCCTGCTCTGTGAAATTTAATTTCAGATAACAGATATTCAGAGTTGCAAGGGACCTTGGAGGTCATCTGGCCCAACCCACCCACCTACCCTCACCCAAGCGGGAGACCTTACACCAGTTCTGACAGATGGCACTCCGATCTTTTTTCATTGCCTGCCTTGCCGTCTTGTCTGTCCACAAATCCCAAAGCGCAGAATCACATGATAGAACATGGAGTCTTAATAACAGATGAACAGAGTTGGAGACGGGACCTTGGAGGTCATCTAGGCCAACCCCGAGCTCAAGCAGGGGGAGAGTCTTCTACACCCTTTCTGACAGGTGGCAGTCCGGTCTCTTGAAAAGCTTCCAGGGATGAAGCCCTCCCTGGTCCCCACAGCTTCTCGAGTTTTAAGATTTTTATGGAGTTATAAAATATGGTGAAATACAAAAAAGTAAATAGGAAAGCAGTGGGGAGGAAAAGGGGAAAGAGAAGTGAGGAAGGATAAGAAAAAAAAAAAAAAAGGAAGCTTTAAAGTCTGACTCTCTATTGCAATAAAATAAAACATTAACATAGAATAGAATGGAATGGAATGAGAATAGAAGAGAATAGAAGAGAATAGAAGAGAATAGGAGTTTTTTGTTGGCCAAGTGTGTTTGGACACACCAATTTGTCTTGGTGCAAATGCTTTCAGTGTACATAAAAGAAAAGATACATTCATCAAGAGTCAAGAATCATAAGGTACAACACTTAATGACAGTCATAGAGTACAAATAAGCAATCAAATCATACTAGGAAACAGTCAATAAAAATCATAAGGATACAAGCGACAAAGTTACAGTCCTACAGTCACAAGTGGGAGGGGATGGGTGATAAGGAGTGATGAGAAGATTAATAGTAATAGTAGTGCAGACTTTGTAATAGTTGAATAGGGTTGAGGGAATTATTTGTTTAGCAGAGTGATGGCTTTCGGGAAAAAACTGTTCTTAAGTCTAGTTGTTCTGGTGCGCGGTGGGAGTTGAAACAGTTTATGTCTGGGATGTGAGGGGTCTAAATATTTTCACTCGTGCAGTAAGCAGGTCCTCGATGGGAGACAGGTTGGTATTAATTGTTTTTTCCTGCAGTCCTAATTACCCCCTGAAGTCTGTGTTTGTCCTGTTGGGTTGCAGAACCCAACCAGACAGTTATAGAGGTGCAGATGACAGACTCATAACATCATCTGAAGGCAAGCCAAGGCAGAAGATCTGATAGAGGTAGTCCTCGACTGACAACTGTTCATTTAGTGGCCATTCAGAGTTACAACAGCACTGAAAAAAGTGACCTATGACCATTTTTCACACTTAGGATGGTTGCAGTATGCCCCTAGATGATCAGCATTTGGATGCCTGGCAACTTGTTTCATATTTATGACAGTTGCAATGTCCTGGGATATGGGATCATCTTTTGCGACCTTCTCATAAGCAAAGTCAGTGGGGAAAGCCAGATTCACTTAACAACCATGTTACTAACTTAGCAAATGCAATGAATAGGAATAGAATAGAATAGAATAGAATAGAACAGAATAGAATAGAATAGAATAGAATAGAATAGAATACGTGTGGCCAAGTGTGATTGGACACACAAGGAATTTGTCTTGGTACAGATACTCTCAGTGTCCATAAAAGAAAAGATACATTCATCAGGAGTCAAGAATCATCAGGTACAACACTTAATGACAGCCATCGGGAACAATAGGCAATTAAATCATACTAGGAAACAGTCAATGATTCACTTAACTGGCAACAAAAGCTGTAAAATGGGGCAAACTTACTGAACAAATGTTTTACTTGGGAACATAAATTTTGGACTCAATTGTGGTCGTAACTTGAGATCTACCTATACCATCCCAGTCATAAGGTTATCCTATGTTTTTTTGAAAACCTCCAGCAATGGAGCACCATAAGATGCTATTCCATTGGAATAGGCAAGCTCTTCCACTGATTAATTGGTTCTATTGATTAATTGTTCTCGCTGTCCTGAAATTTCTCCTTACTTCTAGGTTGACTCTCTCTTTAACAAGCTTCCACCGATTACTTCTTGTTCTGCCTTCTGTGCTTTGGAGAATTATAACGCACCATGTCTTCCCTTCCTAGGGCTCTGGGCCTTTAGTATGATTGCCATTCTTGCTTTCATCCCTGCCCATAACTCGATTGGCATCATCATGGGGCATCATGGGGAAGGTTACAGGTCCCACTGCCAACAGTGATGTTCTCCACCTCTAAGAAGAAGAATGGTGGGAATCTCCAGAGGATGCTGGGCAAGTGGAGAGTTCAGAGCAATATAACAGAGTTGGAAGGAACCTTGGAGGTTTTCTAGCCCGGGAGTCGCCAACCTTTTGGACCTCAGGGACCACCAAACTCATCATTTTAAATCCCGCGGACCACTAATATGAATTTTGACTGATGGTGGCTTGCTGACGTTGGTGGAAAAGTCGGTCCCATATTCCAGAGCTGCAATAGTCACAGGACTGGCCTGTGCACCAGCCTGCCATGGATGAGCTGCTCCAGGATGACCAAAAGGCCAGTCTTGTGACTACTGCAGCTCTGGAATATGGGACCGGCTCGTGGTGGGATTTGAAATCTCCGCTGTAGGGGGTGCAGTGGTGGGATTCAATTTTTTTTTACTACCGGTTCTGTGGATGTGGCTTGGGTGGGCATGGCAGGGGAAGGATACTGTAAAATCTCCAGTCAGAGGTGGGATTTGCCAGTTCTCTGAACTACTCAAAATTTCCGCTACCGGTTCTCTAGAACTGATCAGAACCTGCTGAATATCACCTCTGAAGGGGTGGCACATGTAATGTGCAAATGTGTAAGTGGTGCAACGTGCAAAATGCAGTGCAACCTTCGCCGCCTAGGATGAGGTAATGGTGCTATTGTGGCAAGAGGGCAGCGGCGGCACAGGCGGGCCAAAGCAGCAATGGAGATGGCTGGAAGGTGTGGGAGCATCAGCATTCCACCTTCGCTCGAGAAGCCCGGCCAAAGTTTCCTACGCCACTCGTGCTTCAACCAGGGCTGGGATTCAAATTTTTAAACAACCAGTTCTATGGGCAGGGCTTAGGGGGTGGGTATGGCTTGATGGTCATGTGACTGGGTGGACATGGCTTGGTGATCATGTTATTGGCTGGGCGTGGCCAACTCAATATCACTCAAGAGTCGTAAGTGTGAAAAATGTTTTTTTCAGGGCCATTCTAACTTTGAATGGTCACTCCACACAAGCAAAGTACCAGCAAAGGAGGGGAAAAAAACTCCAGAGATGTTCCTGAGACAGGAAGTCTAG
This sequence comes from Laticauda colubrina, assembly GCA_015471245.1. NCBI lineage: Eukaryota > Metazoa > Chordata > Lepidosauria > Squamata > Elapidae > Laticauda > Laticauda colubrina. The sequence continues at coordinate 4,880,723 of BLBF01000010.1, forward strand.
TCCTGCCAAGATTGTAATCAGGGTTAACGGAGAGACAGTTTCCGTAAGCAACACCAGAATGTTTCCTTCCTGCCTTCCTGACAGGATTAGCCCAGTAATTTCTTCTAACAACCGGTTCTCCGAACTGCTTAGAAGGTTAACAACCGGTTCTAGCGAATAGGTGCGAACTGGTAGAATCCCACACCTGACTTCAACCTTTTGACTCTCAGGGACAGGAGTTTGGCCAAGCTACCTGTAAAATCATCTCTCTTTCTTAAGGAGCACTTGCATAAGCAGCGCGGGAAAATTCGCCTGGGCTCTTGAGAGATGAGAGTGACTCCGGCTGCTTCTCTCCGTGAACGCTCCTCGAGAGAGAGAGAAAGGATTTTGCAGGTAGCTTGGCTGCCTGTTAGCTGAGAGAAGCAACCGGAGTCACTCTCGCCCTATGGGCCGTGTGGGCGGTGCATCCTTGTGTTCCCTCCCAGCTTAGATTAATTGCTTTGGGCGGGGGACATTTCTCTGCAGATCATCAAAATTTTCTCGCGGACCACCAGTGGTCCCCAGCCCACCGGTTGGCAACCCCTGTTCTAGTTCAACCCCCTCCTCAAGCAGGAGATCCTATACCCGTGTTGGTGAACCTCTGCCATGCGTGCCGGAAGTGGCACGCAGAGCCATTTCCCTCGGCATGCGAGAGGTCCCCCAGAAGAGCCCCACGGCGCATGCTGCCCGACAGCTGATTGTCAGGTATTTGGCATGCATGCGCAGGGGGGGCGGAAGGGTTGTTTGAGAGACTGCAAGCATGTGCAGGGATGCGCTGCACATGAGTTTGCATGTGCATGCGCAGACATGCGCACGAGGGGGAATCACATGCATGTGCAGATGTGGTGTGCAAGGGGGAATCGCAAGCATCTGTGCAAAGACACGCAGCATGTGAGGGGTGGACTCATGCAGGTGCAGACGCCCAGCACGCATTACTTTCTGGGTGCTGGCAGGTGAGCGCATGCACAATTATCGGCCATGGGAGCCAAAAAAAAGGTTAGCCACCACTGTCCTATACCATTCCAGACAAGTAGTTATCCAGTCTGTTCCTTTTTAAAAAAAACATAAAATAAAGTTTATTTGACATTCATACATTTAAAACATTTAAAAACATACAAACATATAGACAAATATATGTACGTGGATCTTTGGTTATTCGGGTTTTCTCCCGCGTAGAATTGGAAGTATCTAGGCAACGTTTCGATGAAGTCTCATTCATCATCTTCAGGCTTGTTTCTTCAGCTCTGTGCTTCTCTGTCAGAGTCACTCAGAGTCACTCTGAGAAGCACAGAGCTGAAGAAACAAGCCTGAAGATGATGAATGTGACTTCATCGAAACGTTGCCTAGATACTTCCAATTCTACGCGGGAGAAAACCCGAATAACCAAAGATCCACATACAAATACCCGCGAAAACCTCAGAAAACAAATATATGTACATATATACATTTTACAGCAGGTATCGAGCGATGATTACACACATTTTTTTCTCCCCCTAACAATGACGTGACCTACCTTGTTACAGTACCTTCCTCATTCTTGTCATGTTTTAATTTCACAGAATACTTTATGATTAAACGCACGTCTTCCCTAATTTCATAATTTATCCAGTTGTCAAACATTGCTTTTTCTTTAACCATTCATACCAGCAATTCCATGTTTTATAGTAATCGCTATCTTGATTATTTTTTAGTAATTTAGTTAGGCTATCCATCTCTGCACGCTCGTGAATTTTTTTGATGACCATCTCCTCTGAAGGAATGGTAGACAATTTCCAATTTTATGCATAACTTATTCTGGCTGCGTTACAATGTGCAAGATTAAATATTGGTATTTTTTTCCCCATTTTTGAATCTATCAAAAATCTATCCAGTCTGCTCTTAAAAACATCCAGTGATGGAGCACCCACAATTTTTGGAGGGAAACTGTTCTACTCATTGATTGTCCTCACTGTTAGGAAATTACTCCTTAGTTCAAGGTGGCTTCTCTCCTTCATTAGTTTCCATCTGCTGTTTCTTGTCCTGCCCTCAGGTGCTTTGGATTTTACCCATCTGAGCTTAGCTCAGTCAACTGCCCTTACATTTGAGAGCCCCAAAGGATGCAAACTGCCTTTGAATGTGGTCATCTGAATGTGGTCATCCCTTCCTTTTTATTCTATCCTTGTTCTGCTTTTGCTTACTGTGGATAGGTTGACAATCGAGGAAATACCGGAGTGGCAATTTTTGGGATGCTCCCCAAAATTCATTGCACATTGTTATTATTCATCTATTAAGTGCATATATTATATATATATATTGTAATTGCACATATTACTTTGGATACGGAACCCAGGAAAGGGACACTTACAAAAAAACTAAGTAATTAATTTCTGATGTAGAATTTCCCTTACTCGACTGGTATTTGTGGCACGCCAGAGAGGCAGGAAAAATTGTCATTTGGTGCCAGCTCAACCCCTTGTCTATTGCTGCCAAATAAGACTGTTTCTTTGGCTTTCTTGTTCTCTCTTTCACCCCAGTCTAGCAGCCGCTCCATAATTCAGCCGCCAGGGAGTGGCTCTGCCCTCTTTGCTTCCTGATCTGGGGCAGCGGGCACAGGACTGGCACCAAGAGCAACCAGCCAGATTGGCAATCCTGGATGTCAAACTGTTGTTTGGCAGGGAGGGTGAAGCAATCCTGCCTTCATACTTGGGGGAACACATTTTTTTTTCCTGCAGAAACCCAAACTTCTATTTGAAATTAACCTTATCCAGGCCGAAGCCATATCCGTTCACACAAATGCTTTTTACTGAGAGCAAGAAAAGTGTGTGTCTTTTTTATGTTATGTCTTAATTGTGATTTTTAAATATATCTGGTGTTCTGTAATGAAAACTCCCAAAGTCACTTTTATGTGAGATGGGCAGCTGTACAAATGTGAGAAATATATATATAGATATGTGTGGCAGGGCTGAGTTTTTGGGGAGGAAAACAAGGAGGGAAAAATTGTGCCTCACCTAACAGCATCCATCTGGTTAGCGTCCTTTCGGTGTGTGAGAGAGTTGAGGGCTGTTTGGAAACTGAAACAGTATTTGCTGTGTGAGCAAGGAGTTAGCAAGGAGCCTGGCCGTGGCTTAGCTCAACTGTTCTGCCCTAAACTAAAGCTGGTTGCTGCTCTGAAACTGAAACTGAAACTGAACCTCCTCTCCTCTGTTTGTGTTTCGCATTTGGAACAGTTTTCTTTTCAGGTGGGGAAAGGGAGTAGAACTCTTTAGCATCAGAGCATGTTAATAATAATTTAAGAAATGCTAATGCTCTGATGGTCATTTCGAGACATCCTTTCTTCATGGGCACTGAGAAGCCAAGAGGAACATACATGCCAAAATTCAAGTTCATAGGCTTTACGGTTCTGGAGATTTTGTGATGACACGTAAGTGGTACTTCACTTTTAGATAGATTTTTTATCACAACATTAGAGCAGGGGTGTCCATATTTGGAAACATCAAGACCTGTGGACTTCAAATCCCAGACGTCTGACTGGAAAATTCTGAGGCTGTTACCAGTTATGCCTGGATGGGGAATTCTGGGAATTCTGAGGTCTTAAAGTAGCCGAGGTTGGACTCTCCTGTGTTACGGTGAGGATAACAAATAATCAGAGTTGGAAGGGACTTTTTAGGTCATCTCGCAGTTCAGAGAACCAGTTGTTAGAAGAAATTACTGGCCTAATCCTGTAAGGAAGACAGGAAGGAAACATTCTGGTGTTGCTTACAGAAACTGCCTCTCCTTAATTCCTGATGACATTCTTGGCAGGTCTAGACTTTCTGTCTCAGGAACTTCTCTGGAGTTATTTTATCCTCCTTTGCTGGTACTTTGCTTGTGTGGAGTGACCATTCAAAGTTACAATGGCACTGAAAAAAGTGACTTGTGACCATTCTTCACACTTACAACTGTTGCAGCATCCCCACAGTCATGAGAGGACAGGAGAGGAGATGCGTGCCTCGATGTGAGTGATATTGAGTTGGCCACACCCAGCTAATAACATGACCATCAAGCCACGCCCACCCAGTCACATGACCACCAAACCACACCCACCACCTAAGCCATGCCCACAGAATCGGTTGTTAAAATTTTTGAATCCCACCCCTGAAGGGAAGGCCTGATCCATTCCTTACCTGGAGTAGCTACACAATGCACGGTCAACCACCGACCTGCAAAATTTCCTTCATTTAGCATTTTCTTCATTTCAGGCTCGGACTGTTTACTGTTTACTGTTCCTGCAAATTCTTCATTCATTGCTTTGGCTGCATAGACTTCACTGTCTCTTTGAACCTGTTCTTCCTGACTTACTTTGGTCCACCTTATTTAGGGCAAAGCCATTTTGGTGGGTGGGGGGAGGAAGGACACCTTGGCATAACTGCTCGACATGCTGGCTGTCTGCATTCTCATCGCTTGCTTGGGTTGTGGTATTTTAAGGCGAGATCACAAAAGGAAAAAAAGAAAAAGAGGCTGGGAAGGTAGCAAATGGTAACCACAAGAGTTGGTATGTTTATGAAGTGAGTCTTGCCCCATTTTACAACTTCTCTTGCCAAAGTTGTAAAGTGGCTCCCTACAGTTGTTAAATGAATCTGGCTTCCCCATTGACTTGGCTTGTCAGAAGGTTGTAAAAGATGATCACATGATCTTGGGACACTCCAACTATCATAAATATGAGTCAGTTGCCCAGCGTCTGAATTATGATTATGGGAATGCTGCAATGGTCGTAAGTGTGAAAAATGGTCATAAGCAGAGGTGGTATTCAGCAGGTTCTGACCAGTTCTGGAGAACCGGTAGCAGAAATTTTGAGTAGTTTGGAGAACCAGCAAATCCCACCTCTGAGTGGCCCTGCCTCCATCTTTTCTCTACCTCCCAAGTCCCAGCTGATTGGCTGGGCCTTCTTTTGTTGCCTTGCACAGGAGAACGGAGCTGGAAAGCAGGTGTCATGCTCGTTGGAATCTGATTCTGAGGGGGAGGTTGAACAGCTGACAGGGAGTGTGGCTGTGGAGGAAGCTGAGAACAGGCACAGTCCGACTGGTCTCACCCCCTCTTCATCCTCGGGCATGCAAGGAGTAATGGATAAAGGAGCAATGTGGGTTACAGGGAAGAAAAGGGCCTTGATTCCCTTCATTAGCTGCAGCTGGGAAAACAGGATAAAAAAGGTGTTTGCACATAGCACCTTGCTGGAAGCAAAGCGTGCCTTATCTTTATTTGTCATGTCTTATCTGGGTTCTGGCATCCTCCCAACTGTGTTTTGTTATTTTTTGAAGTTTGCAATTCCTTATCCTGCCCTGTCCTGTTAATTGCTGCAGTGTGGTTTGTGTTAGTTTTTATTTATAATTTAGATGTACTTTTCTTGGGAGAGAAAACTGTTCTTGGGAGAGATTTTTTTCCAGCCAATGATAACTGGGTATTTGAGGTCAAGTTGGAGGAATTAAAGGGACTTGACCTACTCTTGTGACTTTGTTGCTTCTGTACCATGCTCCGGGTCATCACAGCAGGTTAGTGAGGTGGGGAGGGAATGGGGATTTTGCAGTATCCTTCCCCTGCCATGCCCACCAAGCCATACCACACTACACCCACCTAGCCACGCCTACAGAACTGGTAGTAAAAAATTTTTGAATCCCACCACTGATCATTAGACACTTTTTTCAGGGCCATTGTAACTTTGAATGGTCACTTAAAATGAATGGTTGTAAATCAAGGATTACCTGTAATTTGAGTCATTACACAATCATAAGCAAATGGTTTGAGGAAAAAAAATACTCAAAAGACTAGCAGGTCTCTCTCTCTTTCCCTCCCTCCCTCTCTCTCTGACTCCATCAAATTTGATCCGATTCTGTTCCTTTTTCAGAGTGTTATCCTGCTTAGAGACAGCGTCCCAAAATCTTTTTGCAAAATTTCTTTGCAGTGTATTGGAAAAGGTTGTTCAAAGGACTCCAACATAATCACATCCAACTGGATGAATCAATAATCAAGATAAGGCAAATTACCTTAAGTAACTAAACGTACAGCGGGATTTATTTTAATTCACTGGGGTTTTGTTAAGATACTGCTTGCATAATCCTTTTTTAATGATGCATTACCTTGCACGAGGTTTGACCTATATGCAGCCTGGAGTTGGACCCCCAAAAAGGAGTCTGCCAAAAAATGAATTTTAACACAACAATGCATAAATCAGACATTAATTCTGCACGAATTTTTCAGAGGGAGTCAACTTGGCTGGGCCAGAAAGACAGTGCTTTGTGAGAGTACAACTAAGAAAGAACCTTTATTTCAATTTAGATGGCCGCCCAATATTATATTCCCAATACAAAACGTATTCCGCTTGACAAAACTGCCCAGAGAACAAAGATAGATTTACAATGCCATTTCCCCATGTTGTGATCTGTAAAAGTTCAAAGCAGAGATTATATAAACAGTCACTGTTTTCCCATGTATTTTGAAAACCTCTGGCTTTGTACATATAACCATGCCAAGCACTTGATTTGGGTTCTGTTAAAAAAAGAGGGAGAAAGTGCTTTGAACAAGATTGGATCCCAGTTGGGAAAAACTGTCTTGGTTTGTTTCATCAAATCTCTATTGATGTGTGTTTCAACCTGGGCAACTCGAAGATGTGTCTGCACTCTCCCAGCCAGGAATGTTGGGAGTTGAAGTTCACGAAGTTGCTGAGGTAAACACTAATTTATTATGAAGGCGTTCTTCAAGAACACAGATAGTTCTCGGTTAATGACGGTAATTGTGACCAGGAATGCTGTTGTTAAAGGATGTGATCGTAAAGTTTGATGTCATATGACCAAACCAACTTACAGTAGGCAGTTTCAGTTGTGATGTTTAGGCAAATCCCGTGTGGCCGTTAGGTGGGACATCACATCATTGCCATTTGTGAGTTCCTACTGGCTGCCCCAATGATTCTGGCTTATCAGAAGGTTGCAATGAAGCTCTCAAATGGTGATGAACAGAGACACTGTAATTTTGGGGACTACTTTACAGTCCCCTCGTTCAGAGCCATTGTAACTTTAAATTGGGGTCCCCAAACTTGGCAACTATAAGACTTGTGGATCTCAATTCCCAGCTATGCTGGCTGGAGAATTCTGGGAGTTGAAGTCCACAAGTCTTAAAGTTGCCAAGTTTGGGGACCTCTGATTTAACTGGTCGGTGAACAAATATTAATCAAGTACTCCCTGTTCTACCAAGAAAAATATGAAAGAAAAAAATTATATTTGATTACATTTCTTTAAAAAGAGTTAAAAGAAATATAATTGGTGGCAAGTGATCTATTCCAGAGGATTGGTACTTCTTTAATGAGATCTTCTATTTGCTTCAGTGTGGAACCAATATGGTGTGTGTGGGGGAAAGTGCTAATGGGGAGACCCAGACTTTGCTAATCTCTTATGAATATGAACCAATTGCACCCTTGGGCCAGTCCCTCCCTCTCAGCCCCACTCAATGTCGGGTTCTGTGACAAACCAACCTCTTGTTGCACTGTGTGCCGGTAACTAGGAGAGTGTATGCAAAAATTAGCCGACACTGCAAATACTAAGAAGAACCACAAGTTTTGTTTTGATGAATTGGAAGGCAATGGTGGCAGCAGGGCCACCGATATTGCCTGTAATGAGTTAGCAAAAACCTGAGAGCGCTGCCAGCAATTGCCAAGGCACCTGGTTGTAGAAAATGTATTTTAATAATAACAGAAATAAAATGAAATGCAACTAACAAATGATAAACTGTGAATTTTCAGCATTCGCAATAGCTCAGAATCTTCCTTCTGGGGCAGTGACTTTCCCATGTTCCATAATCTGGACTGAGCTCATTTTGGAAGTTTAATTTTATGGAAAAAGTAAGCAAAAGGAGAGATCATCTATGAAAGCACGTTCTTGGGAGCTGCTTAGTTACCCGTAAAATGAAAGTAAGCTAGGGAGAATTACTGGATTGTTTGTTTTTAACTCTCTCTCTTCTTAAGGGGAAATCTTAACCATATATCACTGAAAAGAATTCCCAGGGATGGTGCTTTAAGTTGTAAAAGTCAGAAACAAATATATGGACCTGTCTCAGATTGCAGTTTCCATGCATTGCAAAGCTTTTGTATTGCTCCATGGAGGACATTATATCAAACTCTAATTTCTGTACAAATCTCTTTATTTGGGTCTGTTCCAGTCCTAAGTGAGCTGCCCCATGCTTGAAACAGAAAAAGTGTTCTTACACCAGAGAAACCATTCTTCTCATAATAGAAATGTGTGAAACCTTTTCCCCCCAAGTGGTTTTGGAAACTGAGACCAAGGTAGCTTTTCAGAGCCGTGTTTCTCAACACAGCAATTAAAGATGGGTGGACTTCAACTCCTAGAATTGCCCAGCTAGCATAGCTGGGCAATTCTAGGGGGTTGAAGTCCACCTATCATTAAGCTGCCAAGACTAAAAAAAAGCTAGTCTAGAAGATTCCAGTCAATTCTGAACGTGTATTTTAAAGGAGGCCCCGCCCCAAATGTATGGTCTGTGGACCAGCAGCGGGCCGCAGCATGCCAGCAATCGGGCTGTGCAAACAAGTGAAATCCCACCTATAGGATGCAGGCAGCATGCGAAACCACGCCCTGTCTGGTTCGTGGAAAAAACCTCTCTCCACGGAACCGATCCCTGGTCCCCAAAAGGTTGAGGGGAGCTGCTGTTTTAGAGGACAAACTTACATCTTGTCTGCAGCTCTTTAAAGCGGCTGCGTCTTTTCTTTGGCTGATGTGGCTGCCGCAGCAGGCAACCTTAAGATCCTGAGAAAAGCCTACGCTGCTTTAAAGAGCTCCAGATAGCCACTACATTGGCACTTCCTGCACACTCCATTCTTTCTCAAAGTGCTGCACAGCCCGGCCTTCTCCTGTACAGCCAATAAAAGTGACAGAATTTAGCAATTTTCAGCATCAATTCACACAGGTAAAATATTTGACGGTTTTGTCATTTTAAGCGGCCCCTTTGAAACACTGAATTTTCCACAGGTTGCAGTCTCAAGAGTCATTTATTTGAAGGAGAGGATTGCAGGACATTTGGCTCCTTTCAAACACTGGGTCAAATATTTCTCCTGTGATCCTTCCAATTTTTAAAAAGCAATGCTCCTATTCCCCGTCACCCCAAATCTATCTCTGTGCAAAATTGAATAAACTCAATCGCTAAACAGTTTTTTTTTTTACAGCTGCAGAAGGAAGTAAATATGATTGAATTTTAAGCGGCATTTATTTCACAGGTGGGAGGAACAATGCTGTTCTAACATTGGTCAGGAGGTTAAAAAACAAGCAAAATAATTTGTGAAAAGATATTTAAAGGGGGCTCCTCTTTCCCACTCATTGCCAATCTCCCATGTCATCTTTATTCTGTATGTCATTTTTTTTTGTTCTTGTCCTCTTTTTTGTTCCTTAACTTGGCAGCCTGGCATAGGACTGTAGTTTTTGTTTTTTGTTTTGAAAATAACAATCAGAGGCTCATATTGTGTATTAATGCTATACTAAGTGCTTTCCCTTTTTTCTTTCCTGTAGCACGTTGTCAATTCTCTTTAAGGTACATAACATGGACCATTAATTTTGAAATATGCATGCTTGCAAATTTCTGTCAAAAACAATTTATATGAAAAGAAGTCTTAAGAAGTGTGTGTTTCTGTGTGTGTTTTGGGGGGAGGTTGAGAAGAACAGTGAAATTTCAGAGAAAACTACACTCGAGTAATAACACTTTTGAAATCATGAATTGTGAACTGCTCTTCATCTTTTTAGATTTGCAGTGTGAGAAGTGGTAGTTTTAGTGCCTCTCAAAATGAAGCATTTTTTTAAAAAAAATCAATGCCACAATATTAATTTAGACATTTCAGTTCCACCCAGTGTGAAAAGGTACCAAGGCTGCAAAGACTGTATTGGAAACCCACAGCAAAACCTCAAAGGCTTTTGCAGATATGCTTAGAGAAGACAGGAAGAAAATCAACTAGCAAATGCTGACTTCCCAAAAAAAACAAAATATATTTTGTTTACATTATTTTGTATTTTTCTCCCAAAAGCTGATTGCTGTTAATATCTCACCTCATGTCGAGTTCTTCCAACCCATCTGCCTGTGTTGATAGGAAAAAAACAACAACAATCCCATCTCTTGGCTTTACAAACAGATGGATTAAAAATTAGCATACATTAATGGAGTCCATGTGATGTTCTCGGGCTTCTAACATGCTCCCAGGAAAATAATAAGTGGGGCTGTACAATAGTTACAAGTATCCTTCTTAGGAAATCTCAGCTGGGAAAGACTCGTTTTTGGGGCAGGGGCTAGCAAGGTAGGTTTGCATTTCCTTTTTTGGGTTTCAGCCCGAATCCCTCGTGAAAAGCTGGATATCTTGCGGGTTCCAGTAAAGAGCCACAGCCGAGTTGTAGACAAGAGACCAAACATACGGGATGAAGAACTCTTCGGGCTGTTCCTCCTCCACATACTTGAACTTCAGCTCTGGGAATTTCTGGAAAGGAGAAAGAAGAGTGTCAAGAAGAGGGGAAGATGTGAAGGCCTCAAGGAACGGAGAAGTTGAAGAGCTTCTACCTAGGAAGTCATGTTTGGGGACAGGAACACAAGCCTTGATGGATTCCTCTTTGACAGGGTGTCAAACTCAAGGCCCGGGGGCTGGGCCCGCAGGGCCACCTTGGAAACTGTGAAGAACTGGCCCGCAGTGCTTCTGCAGTGCAAATGGGCTCCCGAGCTCCGTTTTTGGCTGCCCCGGCCTCCTGCAACCCTCTGCCAGTTAAAATGGAGCTTGGAAGTCCATTTTTGCTGGCAGAAGCATCGCGGGCTAGCCCTTTGCTGTTTCCCAGGCAGCCCCATGGGCCAGATTTAAGTACCTCGCATGCGGCCCTCCTGAGCTCTCTTTTCACTGGCAGAGGGTTGCAGGAGGTCGTGGCAGCTGAAAATGGAGCTTCGGAGCCCATTTTCACTGGTGGATTGCTCGGGTGACTAGAGGTGCCCCCAACAGGAGTGACTTCAAGACGGCCACGTCCCCCACCCCCCGAGGTCACACACAACCCTGATGTGGCCCTCAATGAAATCCAGTTTGACACCCCTTCTCTTTAGGAAGGAAATCATGGAAGACAGGATCACACAGCTGGAAGGGACCTGGGAGGTCTTCAGGACCAACCCACTTCTCTAGGCAGGAGACCTTAAAACAGATAGTCCTGACTTACAACAGTTTATTTAGTGACCATTCAAGTTTGCAATGGCACTGAAAAAAACTTGGGACCGTTTTTCACTCCTATGTCCATTGCAGCATCCCCGTGGTCACGTGATCAAACTTTGGATGCTTGGCAACTAACTTGTAGTTATGACGGTTGCAGTTCCTCCTTTTGCAACCTTCTTAAAAGCAAAGTCAGTGGGGAAGCTGGATTCACTTAATGACTGCATGATTCAAGGGAACTGCTGGAGTGATTCGCTTAACAACTGCTGCAAAAAAGGCCATAAAATAAGGCAAATTCAGTGAACAACTGTTCTCTTTTGCAACAAAAAGTTTGCACTCCATTGTGTTTATAAATAAAGGACGATCACATAAAATCATGCTTCTGCATGATTGCCTAAATCCATTGTTGTAAAAGACGCTTAGAACTGGATCACACCTGCGATTGGTGTGTGAAGAGATGATTAGATCACACAGGGTTCCCTCTGCATAGGGATCATGTCCAGGCAGATGTGTTGCTTTGCCATTGGCCCCATTTAGTGATGGACACAAAAGGATAATCAGCAACCAGAAAAATAAATAGAGAAAAAGAAGATTGATCCCAAATTTCTCTCCCTCTTTCCCCTTAATTTTATCTGTTTTTTTAATAAAAAGATTGCTGGATGGATTTGATTCTGGGCATATTGTTTGGGCTCATGCTAAATCCTAAATTTGGACTGACAAATCTCAATGAACAAGGTATCTTCTAATAAATAATATACAGAAAATGTGCTGGAATCCATGCACTGACAATGTGCTTGAAATCAAAGCTACTCAGCTCAATGTTAACTTGGTTAACATTGTAAAAACTGACCAATGAGCATTTTTGTGGTCAATATACATTCCAGATATTGTCCCAAAGGTGCTTTTTCAAGAGGCAACTGGACTTTCTGGTTTTTATTTGGAGAGGTTTCACTTCTCATACCAAGAAGCTTCTAACCCAGAGCTGAAGAAGTTTCTTGGATGAAAAGCAAAATGTCTTTAAAGAAAAACCAGAAAATCCAGCTGCCTCTTGAAAAAAACACCTCTGGGGCAACCATGACCTGGAGGACTGAGAATCTCCATAGACATGTATTCCAGATCTACCCAAACAAGAGGAAAAAAACTTTGTTGTGATACTAAATACTGGAGGATTCTAGATTCACTTTCTGAGATGAAATGCACCGGGCAGAGAGGCTCATTGATTTTATCAGATATTTTCCTAGATTGGAATGTATTTCAGAGGCAGGATGGTCTGCTTGCTTGTGACAAGAGTAATTGCCAGCAATCATAAATTCTAAGAATTGCAATGGAAAGATTAATATCAGTTTCTATAATTAATTGAATAGATTAATATTTTTCTAATATATAGATGATTTATAAGGCAGTTGAGAAAAAGAATACCATGTGGATTCTGACTTAAAATATATGCCTATGTGATATGTAGTAGATAGGGGAATATAGTTATTAATGTAGAATGAGATAATTATAACGAATTAAAGGGAATAAATGAAGGGAAAATACAAGATAAATAGGTGGTAAGCTTGAATTGATAACTAAAGGGGACAAATATTTTTTAATTAATAGAATAAGGATTATTGAATAATAAATGGAATAATATGTGATAAAATTGCAAATGGGATAAAAGTAATATGTGTAAGGAATATAGAAATGAAATAAGAATCTTAGATAATACTGTAAAGCAAGATATGAAAATATTTTAAGAAAAATGAAATAATCTAAGTTATGAAATGAAATTGGATAAAATAAATTTAATGAATATAATATTTGAGAATATTTAAAAGATAATAGAATAAGTAATAATGTGATATGAAATTAAACAAGAAAGATGAATATGTAAGTATGGTCATATTTGTATTGAAATGTAAAAACCTGGAACCACACTGCTCACCAAAAGAGATGGGTTTTTCCCCCAAAAATATAAAAACAGAAGAAGAAATTGAATAATGAAATTATTATGTATGTTTTAATAATATGGTGATTGGCATTAGAAGAATGTATTGGAATATTGAATAATGGAGGATTATAATTTAACACAAATATGTGTATTAACATTAGAATTATATGTATGATGAATGTAAGAGAAAGGATTAATGCTGTCATTTTTGTTTGCACCAAAATGTATGATGCTTAGGTGCCACACTGTCTATGTATTGATTCTATAAGCAAAATAAATAAAAAAACTAGATAAAAAAGAGTAATTACCAGCAATCAAAAATGTACATTTTTGTCTCTACAAGAGTGTAGACCAGGGGTCCCTAAACTTGGTAACTTTAAGACTCCCAGAATCTTAACTCCTAGAATTCTCCAGCCAGCATAGCTGGAGTTGAAGTCCACAAGTCTTAAAGTTACCAAGTTTGGAGACCTCTGGTGTAGAGCTTGTCGTGGGCAAATGATAGCTAGTCCTCGGCTTATGTCCACAATTGAGCCCCAAAATTCTATTGCTAAAGTTAGACATTGGTTAAATGGGCTTTGCCCCATTTTACAACCTTTCTGGCTACAGCTGTTAAGTGGATTGCTGCCGTTAAGTTAGTAACGCCGTTGTTTAAATGAATCTGTCTTTCCCCATTGACTTTGCTGATCAGGAGGTCGCAAAAGGAGATGACATGACCCTGGGATATTACAACCGTCATAAATATGTGTCAGTTGGCAATTGAATTTTGATCACGTGACCGTGAGGGACGCAGCAACGGTTGCAAGTGTGAGAAACGGTCATAAGTCACTTTTTTGAACTCTGAATGGCCATTAAACAAATGGTTGTAAGTTAGGACTATTTATACAGCGGGGGTGTCAAAACTCGATTTCATTGAGGGCCACATCAGGGTTGCATTTGACCTCGTGGGGGTGTGTGGGGGGCTGTGGGGGGCATGGCCAAGGTGGGCATGGCCAGCTCAATATCATTTGTGACGGGGGCACCTGCTCTCTCTCTACTTGGGCTGGTCCTTTGCTGTTTCCAGGGCGGCCCCGTGGGCCAGATCTACACACCCTGTGGGCCGAATCTGGCTTGCGGGCCTTGAGTTTGACACCCCTGCTGTACAGGATTAAAGCTCATTATTAGATTTTCTTGCACAAGAGAAATTGGCAAAAGCAGCTGTCTCTTCATGAAAACAATATATAGCTCACACTTCAAAGAAACAATCCCTGTAGCCTGATTCTTTCTGAATTGAAACTCTTTCTTAGAACTGCTTGTCGTGCGTGAGAGTCACAAGCACTTTTGGGTCCAGCCAAACGAGGCCATTCTTAAGTCCCAGACCTTTTGTGATGTTATTACTTCTTTAATCAACCACAGAGATTTCCCCTGTCTCAGATGTCTGACTTGGTGGTTGGGACAGGAGCGTGTAGCCAGACAGGTCCAAAGTTTACCAGACTGTCTGAGCCACCGAGATTGTGATCGGATGCACAACCACAGGAAGTTCTAGAAAAGAGATGCAACAGAGAGAGAGAGAGAAAGAGAGAGGGAGGGAGGGGGAGGTTGCTTTCCTGCTTTAGTGGATCTAAAAAGTATGAAAACAAAAAAGATAAAATCTCCAAATTAGTAAGGGGCGGGGGGAAATCAAAGACGGCGTCGCTCAGAAAGGTTTTAATACAGACTCCTGTAACCTGGCACCTTCTAGATACGTTGGAAATGACTTCAGCCCTTGAGAAACCTTGGAGCTGCTGTGCCATCCATGTTTTGCAGTGGTCCTGGGTTGGGAAAGCCAACAACAATAGATACAAACTCAGAGTAAACCGCACCAAACTTGATTGCAGGAAATACGACTTCAGCAACAGAGGGGTCAATGTCTGGAATACCCTACCTGACTCTGTGGTTTCTTCCCCAAACCCCAAAAACTTCAACCTTAGACTGTCTACTGTTGACCTCACCCCTTTCCTAGGAAGTCTGTAGGGGGTGTGCATAACAGAGGTGGTATTCAGCAGGTTCTGACCAGTTCTGGAGAACCAGTAGTGGAAATTTTGAGTTCGGAGAACTGGCAAATCCCACCTCTGACTGGCCCTGCCCGCATCTC
Organism: Laticauda colubrina; assembly: GCA_015471245.1. Lineage (NCBI taxonomy): Eukaryota > Metazoa > Chordata > Lepidosauria > Squamata > Elapidae > Laticauda > Laticauda colubrina. The sequence continues at coordinate 4,895,960 of BLBF01000010.1, forward strand.
TTCTCTGCCTCCCGAGTCCCAGCTGATCGGCTGGGTCTTCTTTGGTTGCCCTGCACAGGAGAACGGAGCTGGAAAGCAGGTTAGTGGGGTAGGGTGGGCAGGGAATGGAGATTTTGCAGTATCCTTCCCCTGCTACACTCACCAAGCCATGCCCTCAGAACCGGTAGTAAGAATTTTTGAATTCCATCCAACATGCCTACCATCCCTGTCCTAATGTTCCCTTTTATTTGCATCCATTTCATTTATTCATAATCATATTTATACACATTTATACTTGACAAACCAATAAATAAAATTATTTTTTTTAAAAAAGGACGCTGGGATATGGTTAAAGGTTAGGTTATAGCCGGGGTGTCAAACTCGGTTTGATTGAAGGCCACATCAGGGTTGTGTTTGACCTTGGGAGCCGGGGTGGGTATGGCCAGGGTTGGTGTGACCAGTTCGCTGGCACTCATGTCGGGGGCACCTGTCGTGGCCTGAACACTCCTGAGCTCCGTTTTCGGCCGTGATGCCCTCCTGCAGTCCTCCAGAGCTCCATTTACACTGGCGGAGGCATGCAGGAGGGTGTCGCAGCCGAAAACAGAGCTCAGGAGGCTGTTTTCATTGGCAGAGACACTGTGGGCCAGTCCTTTGCTATTTCCAGAGTGGCCCCGCCGGCCAGATCTCAGCCCCACAGGCCAACACTGGAGGTTTTCAAGAAAAGTTTGGACAACCATTTGTCTGGGATGGACTAGAAGACCTGCAATCCTGTGATTCTATGAACTGTTAGATAAGCTGGATGTCCACTGCACTTTTAAGTCCTGTCCTTCCCCACTACAGTATCCACAGGCAACATCTGCATCACTTTCCTTCCCCCCCCCCCCGCCCCACCTTCGACAGAGAGTCGCCTCCACAAACACAGGGAGATGTTTCGGTTGAAGTGTCTATATGGTATGCAGCCATGACTGCCTGATAATATCTTTATGCCTTTTTTTGGACTTAAAAAGACGAGGCATCAGCCATGGAAAAACTCATAGTTAAGAGAAATTAAGCAGAGCAGTGGAAATTTACAAGGCAAAGTAGCACCCACCCGCTTTCATCTGCAGACACGCGAGGCGAGTCGTTATAATCTGAATGCTACATGAATTTAAAGGACCAGCCACATGGTTATCCCTCTCTCAGACAGACATATTCAACTTCCCCCCCATAAGTCTTAAGTAGCTTATAATTAATGCTCCCAGGAGTCCTTAGGGCATGCCATATTGGGAAGCATAGCTACCAATAAAAAATGGATCCTTTGCTTTAGGAAAAGACAAGGGTGGTCATCGTTGAAGGACCCAGGATGCTCGGGCTCTCTGCAGACTTTTGCTCTGAATTGTATATAACTTATTCCGACTGTTAAGGAAAGCTGCAGAAAATCACGATGGTATCTTTTTTTGAAGAAGTATTTGTTCATTTCTTTTATCTTCTTCTCTTCCTGTTTGTCAAGATGCTGTCAGCTTCCTAAGCCTAACTACTCTCCCTTCTCTTTCCTCCATGATGTGAGTAGAAGATGTTTAGCTTTGTGGGACTCAAATATTTTATTTTATTTTTTCCTTCCTTCCTTCCTTCCTTCCTTCCTTCCTTCCTTCCTTCCTTCCTTCCTTCCTTCCTTCCT